>OY977949.1:23538688-24076188 GCA_963854355.1 Epinotia brunnichana
TTACCTCAACAGATTTTGTACAAGCGTTGTATTAACCCCTCACAGCGATTAACGAGTATACGTGGATGAAATCACGATACCACGGTAGCACAAGAGTCAACCTCTTCCAAACTGCCAAATCTTAGTGTGCCAAAATGCCAATTATTAGATTAGATTGAAATGACTTAATTTTAACTAGTTACCTCCAAAATGGAGCTATTTCTTTACGCGATACAATAAGTTTAGCCCTGCGGTTGACGGATAGAAAATGCCTTAAGACATTTTGTTTTTTTGTTTGTGCAATAAAGTTTAAATTAATTAATTCATAAAAGGCCCCAAGCGGCAGACACCGCCCCCATACGCGAAATGACAAACTTTACGGCAAATAGGTATTTGTTGACTGAATCGGCCTTTGAACTCCCCCTAACTATCAGTCAGCAGACGGTGCGGCTAGATGCTCAACTATTTCACGAGTACAGTCGGAAGCGTAGGTACACTCGGTATATCGGGGCCGGTTATTTGACTCCCAGAAAATGCGCCGCGCATAACCGTCAGGTTTTATGATGTTATATAATATGTATATTACAATATATTGTGTGTTAGTCTGTGGGGTTTGTGAATAGCGGCCTCGTTCCTGATGAAAACAAACTACTTAATAGCTCTGTGAGCTTTTACCACTATTTTCTTGTAGCGATTTTAGTGTTCGATCCAACTATTCAAATGACAAAAATGCTAAAAGAGCCGCTCTCTTTAAGGGATCTTCAGGGGTGGTTTGTTTTCTTTACATCTCCCACAACCACCATAATCCCCGAAAGAACTTGCCAACAAACCCCAACTAAGTTTCAATTATACTACCCTCCATACAAATAAATTGTCAAACAAAATTCAACCTTATACGACAGACTTAAGAGCGGGTCTATGTCTCACCCAGTTTTACGTACGATTTCGTCGAATGCTTTTGAAATTAGGGGATTGTCGCCTAAGCTTCGAAAGTGCGTGTTTTCTTGCCGTATATCGATTAGTGGGTTTTGATTGTTTACATGTAGGGTGTTTGGGCGATGTAGAAGAACAAGTTTTTGCAACCTTATACTCCAGAAAAAAATCATTCATTTATGATAGTGTTTTTTTGGTTATTTAATTTTAAAACGTCATTTTAAGATGCATTATTCAAGAATCCTACAAACTTTTCACTCGGAAGTAATTGTATAGATTTAAATGAAGCATTCATTGTCTTTTTGTGTATAATCTATTTTGAATATTATAAAGCAAATGTAAATTAACCCAAATAAATATTAAAACCTTTATTCATATTTTGTTGACTCTTCAGGAGCTAATTTAAGTTAGAATTTTTTTGTTGGCTGATATTTTTGTGGATTTTGTCTCTAGATACGTAATTATTTAACGTGACGGATATTTTTTCTATACTAGTTTCTACGAACAAAAATAACATGGAAGCCGCATCTCAGTACTTCGCCGTTAAATTTGTCGGGACAGTTAGCACACAAACACAAATACACTTACATTTAACGCATTACGCGTACAATACAATAACATCCTTAGGATGCTGTTGAGGCTGCCAAGGCACTGCAGCGCATCCGGTATGTTCGCACAGGCGAGTACTGATGACTTTTTTGCCATCAGGCGCAAAAGAATCGGACCACTGCTAAGGCGTGTGCGCGGCAGCAGCATTGGCCTCCTAAGGGTGTTGGCCGAGCGCCTCAACTGTCCCCTCACCAAATATTGGATGGAGGTGACTATTGGCAGGGCCAAGTAGAGATAATGTTCGCTCTGTTTGGTACTGCCAATAGCTTGCCAAAACCATGTCTGTAATTTAATGCCCCCGATTCTTAGTTTGTAATTCTAACATAGTTTTTAAGTCTCGCTAATCTAATCACATATTAATCAATGGTCTGAAATAAAATATTTTTATTTTTATTTATTTATTTATTTAAATAAGACGTTACGTTTACAGAGCCTTTCTCCGAACATGACAAACAAAGTAATAGTCATCTCTTTTACACTACTGTGAACACTTACGTGTACGTGAAATAGATAGATTGTCAATAACTACCAATCAGTAACATTATCCGCCAATGAGCTTCTTGCTGCACGCACTAGCAGCAGCCCGCCCAGCCAACGCCCGTTCACCGTTCGTCAGTTATGGATAGGTTTATGCCATACATTAAAGAGCCATTCAAATAATTGATGTATTATTTGTGCAGTTTTGAAGATACCAAATATGTAGGTTAGAATATTGTAATAAAATAAAACAGACTCAGACTTTCGTCATACAGTATAATGTAAAGTTACTTACCTATCAATATTTATAAAGGCTTGGCCACACAGAGTGCGCGACGCAACAACTGAACAACTAAATAAAAAAGGTTTTTAGTGTCACAATAGATTTATTTTGTTTTAGTGTTTATTACATACAGATTATAAACACACTACAGGTAATATAATTTACACCATATTCATAACATGAACGCGAGACAAATGACGCGGGAGACAACACGAACGTTTCCGATTGTGCTCGAACTTAACTAAAAACCTACGATCGGCACTGCCGACCACTCGGCCGATTAATCGGTAATTCAAAAACCCACGAGTCGGCCGACAAGCCGACGGCAAAATCCTTAGTATTTTTTTTTATACCACGACGGTGGCAAACAAGCTTACGGCCTGCCTGATGTTAAGATGGTACCGTCGCCTATGGACACTTATGACTCCAGAAGAATCACCAGCGCGTTGCCGACCCTTTATTCACTTGGGGATTCGCTGTTTTGGCAGATAGAGACATGCAGGTCTGTCACTCCCAACACAGCGTACCATAGGGAGCTCTGGCGACCTTACTCACCACCAGGAACACAACATACTTCATAGCATCCAATAATATATGAACACTACAAAGCAGTGGTGCTATTATGGCTGCGGTCTTCTGTAAGGTGGAGGTACTTCCCCAGTTGGGCTGCTCCACATACGAGCGAGATGACATTCCGCTGTGCCCTACCTCTCTTCTACCTATTTCATTTAATTTCATTTACGAGTATTTCATTGTTAAGTCATGTACATACATTATAATTAAGGAGTTAAAATTCAATCTCCAATTAAAATCCAATAAGTTACCTAATAAAATAATCGACTTACTTCATTTGGCCTAATTTGGCATAATATCATCCCTATAGAGAAAAAGTGATCATAAATTTTGAAGGTTTTACTGAAGTTATCGGTTTACTTACGCGTGAAAAGTGATGCCATTTTCCTTGGAACGGTCGGAATGGTTTTTGCACCACTTTACAACACATAAGGGCATCTTAAATTAGAATAAATCTTGTATTTTGTTAGTAAAAGCATTCCCGACCGTCACGTCCGTCACTCACTGACATCCCAGTCAAACTGAAGTCGTATGCGGCACAGTTTGTAAGGACCGCCCACAGCGGCACAGTTTTCGTTGCGCTAGAATTGAGCGGACAGAATGCTTCCATGTTATTTTTGTTCGTAGACTAGTTTTCAATAAAAGTAATGACTGGACTATTAAGGGACGTTTGCCATTAAATTACTTACAGGCATAGTATTAATTATCAATTTATCACACTCCCATAGACACATTAATTAATTCATTTATTAACATTTATTCAATCACTTGGTCATCATCATCATTGTCAGCCGATTCACTGACTCCCCTAATAGATGAGAGGCAATGAGGAATGGTCGCCATGCTGACTCAGTGTGGTTTGGAGACTTAATACACTTTAGAATCTCTTCAGAGGTATATGCGGATTTCAGGTAACGTACAGGTTATTTGTAAATCACAAATGATATTCTATACAATGTTCCAATACAGCCGCAGCCGGGTGCTTGAACCACTACGCTACAATAGCTTCCACTTTAATCATTTTCCTTTGTACTCTAGACTATTATTTGGAATTGGAATACCTATTTGGTATCTCCCGCATAATTTTCCCCAGTATCAAAGCTTTACAGGAACTAGTACATAATCTTTCATACTGCTTAGCGCAGACGGAAGATCAAAATCCTATTAAGGGTTTACTTTCCGGGGTGGTCGAAGCTTTGAGGAAATTCCTACGCCGATATAATGACGATATCATAGCGATAAAGCTGCAATAGATCACAGGGGATATATTGGACCATGCTAATTTCATAAGCATCGAATATGACTTAAGGCGAGTAAGGTAAACATCCCAATACTCGACACCTTAATGCCTAATAGTTGACACAGATTGTTCACTTATATTGTTTTGACTTGGGATTGAAAGTGACATGTATAAGGAAAGTGTCGGGCACTCGGACGTTTACCTTACAAAGCTGCCACGAGCACCCGAAAATGACAGTTCGTATAGGTATACTATTATGTCTGTCACGTGAATAACGCAAAAATTGCGGTAGAGACGGAGACATTCGAAATACAATCGCAGTTACAGTCCAGAGAGTTATTTTCTGAGTCTTTCGAACTCACAATGAACGTCTTGCTCACACATACATACAGTGATATACGTTTATGCAAAAGAAGTTGCATAAACGAATATAATTTAAAAAAATAATTTCATTATGTCAAAAACAAGGTACATACCGCCCGGTCAGTTCTTAAAATGTGTAGGTATCCAATTTTCAACTTTATTCCACCATGTCGGTTCGTAAACGTATACATATTTATAGACGTTCTTGTGCCTGCATTCCTGCTCTAAATAGCAAATTGAGGCTCTAGAAACATATAATACGGACCGGAGCCAATCTTGCCCCTGCCACAAAGCGACATATACAATCAACTGAACCAACACACAAAAGACCTACACCAAAGATACTGGGAGGAGATAGACACATGCAGACAGACCAAAGAGATTCTGTCGAAACGCGATTACAAACTCACAACCACATTACTAAGGACACATAGAAACCAACTGCGCAAGATAGTGGGTATGACACAACACCTTGAACAGACACCTCTATAACTTAGGTATCACAGACAGCCCCATGTGCAGAGCGTGCATGGAGGCAGGAGACACGACTAAACATATACTACTGGACTGCAAGCAGGTAGAAGTATACAGAATGAAGCACCTAGGTTCTCCAAACACACTACGGGACGCAGTCAGCAAAACCAAGGCACTCACCAACTTTTTAGACGAGCTGGGGTGGTTAGAGTAGCGCCACACCGCCGTTTCACGCAAAATAGGCACAATGGATGTCGACTTGCGGAAAACGCCCAGTATAACTAACTAACTAACTAACATATAATTTTGTTGTAATGAGACACGCTATTTCTGTCTCTATTACTCTGGCTTGTTAATATAGTCCGTAAACGCTCGTTCAACTATTATCACAGTAGGTATCCAGGTTGATCACGTAACGCATTGTACGCGCGTCGGGTAGGTCTAAATGTCACTTTTTATATGGAACATTGGCAGTTAAATTGTACCGACGCGCGTTCGGAACGTTACGTGATTACCCCTGTCTGGTCGACAAAGCTCTGCTCAGGTGAAAATATGGAGAGAATGATTTTTTCCACATATGAGACCCAGCTAGTTCCAACTATGTAACCGTATATTGCAAAATTAATTAAAATCGTTAGAGCCGTTTCCGAGATCGTGGATACAAATATAATATAATGATATATATTATAGAGAAATATTGCTTATAGTATTGGATACCATACATGTAATGCGAACGGCGATTTAATTTGTACTATCTTTAATCAATATCTTATAGGTAATACGAGTATAGTTAATTCGTTTTGTTGTTGAAAGATTTTATTACATGAAATATCGTGTTAAAATCGACACTCGACATAGCCTACCTTATATTTCTAGGACTTACCTCAAAACGTCTATAATCCTTCCTGAGCAAGAGAAATTTTAAAAATGTTTCCAATATGAACCCTCCCTTACAGTTGTGCGGATATAATAGGAAATTCATGTGGTTTCGGCTGCCACACAAATACATATACTTAATTTTATTAAAAACTTTTAATTCGTTTTAATATCCAGATATGTGTCAGGAATCAAAGTTTACAAGATCTAACCCTTTTGTCGGCGGTAGGGATAAAGTTGAAAAAGTACTTGTCTGTCATAGTATTTATAATAATAAACCATTTATTTCAGGCATATAAGGCCCATAGTAACCAATAATTCTAACCCTTTTGTCGGCGGTAGATATAAAGTAAAAAAAGTGGTTTTCTGTCATAGTACTTATAATAATAAATAATTATACATTTATTTCAGGCATCTAAGGCCCATTGTAACTAATACCCGTGGTTTTTTTTAGCATTATAATAGCATTCGGTTCTTGGCAGCCGTCGACACATGACGGCGACCGGCAACCGCGACCCACTGCTTTGTATGGATTACTATGAAACTCTGACGGACCATATGTGTGCGATATCTGCTGCATGAATTGTGAGCTTGGATCGTCGGTCGCCTCGCCTTGGTCGCGTTGATCCGTATGCTATCAGTCGCCTGCCGACAGTCGATCAAAAAAAAAAAAAAAAAGTGTCGAAAAATTGGTATGTCACTTGGTTGTTAACGCGGACGAAATCACGGCAAACTAGTTTTGCATTTATTGAATATTCTCCTTAAAAATTACATATATATGTATTGTGATTTGTGTGGAAAGCGGTTTTGAGCTGGTATTGGGTTACCCAAAATTACAGCGGTTGAAGGTATCTGCTTCAAAATTGAGTTGCAATAATCCACCCGAACAAACATAGTTACATACATACCATGCACATACTTACGTAGTTACATAGTTAGGTACATACATTGCAGGTTAATAGAAAGCTTGTAAAAACTGATCCATTTTTACTAAATCAGGCGCCGAATCATCAATTTACTAATCAGACCTTTCAAACGAAAATATTCGATGGAAATCGCTCACCAAATTATTATGGATTAACAACGGTCTATTTTTGATTGATTAAAAACTCTTTGACAGCGATGAGCGGACGATTCGTCAATTAAAATAATTCAAATCAACCCAGTCGGCCATCAAACTTCGAAAAAACGTCAATACTTCTTAATTAAAAAGTTTGGCGTCGGGGTTCGGTGGTGGACGGACTCTACCAAATTTCAGCGATACAATGCGGTTAAGAGTCCAGTTTTTATCCAGATGTCGTTACTGCGGAGTGTGCCAGAAATTTTACATCTACTTATCATACTGCTCAAAGTTTAAGGGCGGGTTGTTTCAAACCTTCCGTAATCGTAAATTGCATCCTTTAACATCTGGTTGTATGGGAAGTTTGTCCGTTTTCTTCGTGATGACACCGGCGCCATATTTAAAAATTACCAGCCTTTAAAAGTGTAGTTGATGCAGCCCTAAATAAATGCACCTAACAGCATAAATGTACCTTGTATTGCTTTTTATGTGACAAATAAAATGAATTATTTTAGAATACAACTTCGATTTCTGAACATTGTGAGGGTTTACCGGTTTCGGTGTAATCTCAATAAGGTCTTAGTTTTCCCCCTGAGTTGGAAGGTCAGATTGCAGTCGCTTTCGTAAAACAAGTGCCTATGCCAAATTAAATGCCTATGTCAAAGCGGACCCCAGGCTCCTTTAGAATTATTAATTTTTAGATTTGACGTAATTGTCAGCCACTTCCTTTCTCAATCTGACCACAGAAAGATTTTTTAAGTGTTAGTGTATGCTGATGCTGGGCAAAAGCCTCCTCCTGGATTTTCACTTAAATAAAAAAACAAATTAAATGCAAAACACCCCCGGCTCTACAAACATAGCTGAGAAACCATCTTGACAGATAAATCCGCGCTCAAATTAGTTTAAATTCAGTTTGGGAGCTACGATGCCACAGACAGACACATAGATACACAGACAATAATTCCTTTACGTCGCGAGTTAAAAAATATCATATTGCTAGATTTTCTACAGATTTAATTAATAATTCAATACCTTCTTTAACAATAACCTTTCAACAGCAGTCGAACGTGGAGTGACCCTAACAGGAAACTTTGCTTAATGATTACGAAGCGTTTTAAATAACTCAAAGTCATCTAAAAGTCATTTTGTTTGCTAAATGTATGGGGTAACTTACCCGTTGGGTTATTCAATGCACAACTTATTCTAATTCGTTCACCGATCACCAACAAACGTCGCAATTCCCCCATTTGCCGATCTCTACATGCTCTCAACTCAACAGACTCAACAAGCTCGACACTGTTGTTTTAGTATTAGTTATCTAAAAATGTAGTGACACAGGATATTTTCTGTAATGTTACATATCCATACTAATATTTTAATGCGAAAGTGTGTCTGTCTGTCTATTACCTCTTCACGCTTTAAACGCAGAACCGATTGAGGGGCTGCACCCTGTGATGGCTGTGATTGATCAAATCGCTGTTCCAACACGCTACAAAACATTTTTGATTTTTGAATCCATATAAAGTTCATCATTGTATCAGTCAAAAGATGTCCACTGCAGGACATATGATAGGCCTCCTGCGCCACCCACATCCAGCGGACTAACGCGACCTTTACCCGGTCATCAGCTGAAAAAGTACAACACAATCATGCGTTAAAACGTGTTCTACTTACTACATACCCAGTGAACTTTCTGTTAAACATCACTAATCTACTTATACCCCCTCCAGTTTTTGCCTGTGTTTTGCGAGGCGAGGCGAAAGGCATTGTTTTCCATGACAATGCTGAATACTTAACTTCTAATCGGCTACTGTTACGTTATTTTCTTTGAGAATAATGAGAGTTTTGCATTACAAGGACTTTAAACGTTTTAGGGTAATTTTAATGTTCAGATCGCTTTGTATAGCTTAGATTGTTCAACTCACGAGATCATGTCCCGGAATACAAGGAATATCTATGTAGTGTAAGGTAGGCATTGGAACGATCGCTTAAGAGGAATGCCTATATGCGATTTTCCCATACAAACGCTCTTGACTGTTTCCTCCCTGGTTTTTGAACCTGGAGCAATGATTTTTTTAAATAAGGTCAATATCATCAATATCTATGCCGCTATGTTTTGATTTTTTGGATCTTTTTATTTTAAAGAAACTCACAGCGCCTCAAAAATCGCAAAAACGGCTTAATTGAAATGGCTGCAAAAAAAGGCGCAGTATACAAATATAACAAAAAATATCCAAAAAATCAAAACTTAGCGGCGTAAATTATTTCTTCCTCTAGCAGTTTCCAAAATTTTATGATGATTGGTTGCGTTTTGGAGGAGGAAATAGACGAGAGCGAAACCTCGATTTTTGAGTTTTTTGCGTGTGAATTTTAGTTAGAGCTGCAGTTGTCCTTATCGCATAAACAGCTCCCGCCGCCCACAGCAGCGCGACAGAAACATTGCGTCAAAAATTTGAGATTTCAAAAGTTGTTCAGCTAGGCATTGCTCTTAAGGCGCATCACACATTGCCGCTGCATCCCACTGCGGCATGCGGTGCCACGTAGAAAATTTGCCGGACGTGCGGTGCAGTGTGAAGTACCGTGCGGAATTTATATAAAAACTGAGGTATGGTGCTGTTAAGTTACGTTATACTATACTACAGAATAATGAGTTCCTAACTTTTAGCTTGTGACTGACCGTATCGATCGAGCGAGCCAGAGCCGGAGTAGTGTGCGTGATGACGCACACATAGGTGCAAACGCCTAAACGGTGCCCGCGTCAAAAGCTCGGTGCATTCTTAATAGCGCGATGCAGGAATCGACGCAGACGCCAGTGCCACCTAGCGCCAAATACATCCTCTGCATAACGCGAATTGATATGAGGCTAAACAGACCCCGTAAGGTAACCTTGGCTAAAATGCTTTTTTTTATTCTACGCGAGCCCGAGGGCCGAAGGGCGAGCCTACGCGGACACTCACTACCCCCGTGATTCTTAGCGAACCTGAGGGCTGAAGGCCCGAAGGTGAGCTTCAATGACCGCGAAGGCCGAAGGCCGAGCTCCGCGTAGGGCCGAAGGCCCGAAGCATCCCTTCAGAGCGCGCTCTCGGAAACCCTACTGTATAAGTTTTAGTGAAGTCTACATATGTCCAGCTAACAAAACACAAATCAAATAGATAATTATTTATCAAAACTTTTTGTACGAAGTATTCTTTAACAAGTAGAGTTTTATTCATCATATCAGCTCAAAGACGTCCACTGCAGGACATACACCACCCCCAAAGAGTGCCACAATGACCGGTCCTGCACCACGCCAAAGTTTTATTAAAATATGATAAAATGATACCTTCACTTACATACCCTTAATAAAGTAGCATAATTAACTTAAATCGCCAGCATTCCTCAAAAATAACCCTAAAGGTATCAAATTGGCGACAAATACCGTGCGTCGCCGCGCCAAAAATGCGAAGGGGACGTTTACCCACTTCAGAAATGCGAGATTAAATGCAAACAAGCTATTTTCACCCTAGACGTGGCATTATTAAGAAATCTCAACGGCAATGGACGTAATAACAGATGCAAATGACGACGGGAAGCGATAATATATGCGATTTGCGGGGTTGTGAAGTACGCACTGCGATAGATTAAGAAGCGTTTCCTAGAAGCCGTGGTCTCCGCATTGGGGCCACGACTGTTCTATGCGAACGAGGCGTGGCACTCGTCTCATGGCGGGGTTTCACGGCCTTAGAGGTTTCTCTTATCATGCCGTAGTTTTCCTTTAGCAATACCTACTGAAAAATCTCGCAGAATAGGGACCATTACGCAAAACTCTGCATAGGGTGCGACACTAGCAGAGTTGACATTGTATCTCGTTCCCACTTGCGACATTGTCTATGCATGCATCCTTGTCACTCACTTGACAATCAATTGTGCATGTATGTGTAAGATCTTCCTCTATTGGTTTACGGTTTGTGCTAGTGCTGCACTCTGGCGGCAGAACATTGCAGTATGGTTTTCTATTCTAATTTATAATCTGCCTACCATATTCCTACCGCGTGTATCGCCTCAATGCGTCCCAAAGTATCATTCCTAATTGCATGGAATTCATATTTGCATTTAAATTGCATCGGGCCCTTGGAGCCACGAGTCTATACGAGTACAGATTTAATTCACTTGTCTGTTCAACAATAGGGATCGTCAACAGTTGGTGATTAAGGACATTAACATGTCTTGGAAGGATGTCAAATATGCTTATAGGACTGCGGCACCCAAGTTTATGCTGCGATTGCTTGAGTGAGACGGATTACTCTATTACGTGCCTTCACGTAATAGAGACATTATTATGTGAAACTTGTGAAAGGCATGCAATAGTACATTATTTACCGAGGTGCGGCTTTCCGCGCGGTTTTCGGGAGGTTTCCTTTGGCTGAACGTGGTTTTTCCTTAGTCGTCTCAATTTAGTATAGCGCTATCAAAATTTTAAAAAGTTTAACGCAGCGGGAAATAATGGGTGTTGTATGGAACATTATATACTCTTAGGCAGGGATTTTTTTAACTTTTTAACCTTTTGAACGCCTATCCCTTTTTCCATAAACAGAGTAACTATGAACCTTATATGAAAGACACAGAAGGTTGTTTTGACAGCGGACGTCATTACACTTAAGGGCGTTCTTGGCACGACAATACGTCGCCTTTAGGCGTTCTTGGCGTTCAAAGGGTTACATTTTGGCGGATGAAAACGCTTTCCGAGCGTGTTTGTGAAACAGGTATTTGTTAATTTATAACATAACAGGTATATTACAAAGAAAACGGAAATCGCCGAGGAGTAAAATATTGCTTATGTCCATCCGGAAGGCCCATCTATGTACTGCTGAATGGTTATCATCATCAGCCTATATAAGTTCGTCCCACTGCTGGACACAGGTTTCTTCTCATGGCTGGTAGGGAATTATTAGTATCGAATAATAAAAACACATACTACCTACATATGTATCTCGCTCTCCTCAATGCCATGTCCACTGAATGTCCCGTAGATCGACGTATTTGCGGACAGTGTAGGTCTTATCTTATCTTATCTAGGTGAGGGCCCTTTCGGATGCACTTCGACACAGTGGGATCTTTTGTGCATTTGCCCTCTCCTTTATACCTGCTCCCAGGACAGTGTACAGTGTAGGTGGTTTTGGCAGGAAATGCTTCGCATTTCTTAATGTGTATCTTGACTAGATTTGAAAACTGTGACATTCTTTTTTTTAATTTTTAATTTAATTTTTAAATCTTGTAATTAACTTTTATTTATTTTATTTTCTTGACATTGATAATTGAATTGTATTTTAAGCTAGGTATTTGAAATTGTATATATATGTAAGCGATTTTTTATTCTTTACCTGTTATGCTTGTGTATGCCTTGAATTAATAAATAAAAATGTCCAAACGCCGCAAGTACGCATTTCTCACCAATGAATATGAATTCGCGGCACTTGCGGTGGAGACTCTGGGCCCTTGGTCGTCCGACACCAAAAAATTCATGAAAGAGGTGTCGGTCCGACTCATTGGCGTTTCAGGCGACCACAGGGCTGGTTCTTTCTTTGCCCAGCGTCTAAGCCTAGCGGTGCAAAGGGGCAATTCAGCCAGCGTTCTAGGGACCATGCCTCAAGCGGGTGAACTGGGTGGGGTATTTTATATTTAGTTTATTTATAAGTCTAGTACGCAGTCCTTTTTTTTTAATATGAGTGTGAGTTTATTTAAAAAACACTAAAAATAAATAATAATAAAATAATAATGTCCATATTATATATTATAATATTACTAACTGCCCAGGCACGCGGTTTCGCCCGCGCATTGCAAAGAACACAGGCAAATCTGCGGAATAAAACATACCCAATGTCCAACTAGAAAGTTATAGAATGATTTAAAAAATTCTTTCGTTAATTTATTGAAATCGGTTCAGTGGTTCCGGACATACAAACTTTCAAACTTACAAAGCTACAATCTCACAGACGTTTACTTTCATCTTTAATATTAGTATACATAAACTTACAAACTCACATGCTTTTCCTCTATGTTATATAAGAACTAATAGATGAAACTCTGACTTTATATGTAGGTACTCGTATTTATTTAGTTTCTTTCAAAAATTAAATTTTGGGTACAAGCTTTTATTTCTGGCTGTACTTTTCTGTATACCGTCTTGAACTACTAATTGGGACGATTCTAACGAGCCCAAACTCAACGGGGTTACGTCGGTTAAGTACTGAATTCCCATGGTCACCTTCTGTTTCCATCATCAGATGAGCTCGATGGTACCATAATAATGAATTATCATCCAAACTATACCTTTACCCAAAATTGCTGCTCATTCGGCTGAAGATATGCTTCAAAATTGAGTGGCAAGATTCCACCAGAACAAACATAGTTACGTTCAAGGAAACCAAAATTCTCACCCTTCCTAGCTTGTACGTCCTAGAAGTAGCCAAGTACGTGAGAGGTAACCTTGAACAGTTCCCGACGCGTGGTGACTCACACAATTTTAACTTCAGGCGGCGCGGCGATCTGGGGACCGATTTTTGACTTTCGAGCGCTCGAAAATTAAATAAAAGTAAATACGATTGTAGTATCAAAATTGCAAGCACTTACTTTCTACCGATATAATTGTACACAAGTGGTCATTAGCACTCGTTTTTCAATTGTCTATTGCTATTTTAAAATAGCATTTCATTATTTTTGTCAGTTTTCGAGTGAAAGAGTCGAGCGCTCGAAAGTTAAAAATCGGTCCCCTGCGCGCTCCCGCCACACGTCTTGCAAAGGCCCAAAAATGTCTCCACTCGATAGGGCCCAAATTATACAACAAGTTGCCCCAAGAAGTCAAAAGCGCGCCGAGTATGTGGTGTTTTGTGAACAGACTTAAAATTAAACTAGCATCCGATCCATGCTATTCCATAGACGAATTTCTCAATAATGGCTGAAAACCGAACGACTTTTCAACTGGCTCGCTGCCCAATCAATGGTTATGTAATATTTAAGGACATTTTAAGGATGTGTACTTACTAGTAACTTGACAAATAAATGTAATAATAATAATTAATTCGTTGACTACATGCTGCAGTGTACTTAAACTAAGACATACTTATAAGACATATTTAAGATCTATAAATTTACATGTAAAACTACGTTTTATCTATACATATAATAAAGCTGAAGAGGGTCGAAAGTCTGTACATGAAAGATATTCGAAAAAAAATTGGCTAGGGATACTTAAAATCGATAACAGAACACGTTGCAACAGTTTTTAGAATTTTTGTCTGTTTGTCTGTTTATCTGTTTATCTGTTTGTCTGTTTATGTGACCGCGCATCACATGAAAACGGCTGAACCGATTAAGATGAAATTTGGTATAGAGATAGTAAGAGTCCTGGGGAAGGACTGAGGGTAGTTTTTATTCTAAAAATCAATCCCTAAGGGGGTGAAATGGGGGGTGGAAATTTGTATGGAGCTACTTAAACCGCTGCACCGATTTGGATAAAATTTGGTATTTTTTTTGTTTTAGTCCCGGGGAAGGTCAAAAAATAGGTTTTATCCCGAAAATCTTCCCTGTAGGGGGTAAAATGGAGGGGTGAAAATTTGGATGTAACCCATTTTGATAAAATTTGGTTAAGAGGTAGTTTAAGTTCTGGGGAATGACATTGGATAGTTTTTATTCTGGAAATCATCCCCTAAGGGGGTAAAATGGGGGGGTGAAATTTTGAATGGACTCCGTTTAGACCAAATTTGGTAGGTATAAATATAGTTTGAGTCCCGGAGAATGACAATGGATAGTTTGAATCCCGAAAATCATCCCCCAAGGGGATGAAATAGGGATAGAAATGTGGATAAATCCCATTTAGTTAAAATTTGGTATAGAGATAGAAAAAGTCCCAGGGAAGGACAATGCATAGTTTTTATCCTGAAAAATCATCTCCTGAGGGGGTGAAATGTGAGGTGAAAATTTGGATAGAACCGATTTAGAAGAAATTTGGTATGGAGATAGTTAAGAGTCCTGGGGAAGGACTTAAAATATTTTTTAGTCCAGAAATCATCTCCTAAGGGGATGAAATGGGGTATGAAAATTTGGATGGAACCCATTTACGGGTAAAGCGAGTTGGAGTCTTGAAGAAGGACATATGATAGTTTACTCCCGAAAATCATCCCACTAAGGGGGTGTATTTGGGGGTGAAAATTTGTTTGAGACCCATTTTGATAAAATTTGGTTGAACGATAGTTTGAGTCCCGGAGTATGACAATGGATAGTTTTAATCCCGAAAATCATCCCCTCAGGGATAAAATAGGGAGTGAAAATTTGGATAAAACCCATTTAGATGAAATTTGGTAAAGAGATAGAAGGAGTCCCAGGGGACAATGCATAGTTTTTATCCCGAAAAATCATTTCCTGAGGTGGTGAAATGAGGCTTGAAGATTACGATAGAACCCATTCAGATGAAATTTGGTATAGAGAGAGGTCTCAGTCCAAGGAAAGAACATAGAATAATTTTTATTCTGGAATATATGAAAGGAGGAAATCATCCCCTAAGGGGGTGAGAAATGGTGGATGAAAATTTGGATTGAACCCATTTACGGTTAGCGATAGTAAAGGAAGGACAAAGGATAGTTTTATCCCGAAAATCATCCCCTAAGGGGGTGTAATTGGGGGTGGAAATCTGTTTGTGACACATTTTGATAAAATTTGGTTGAAAGATAGTTTGAGTCCTGGAAAAGGACATATGATAGTTTCTATTCCGGAAATGATCCCCTAAGGGGGTAAAATGGGGGTGAAAATTTGGATGTAGCCCATTTAGATGAAATTTTGTATAGAGATAGTTTGAGTCCTGGAGAATGACAACGGATAGTTTTTATCACAAAAATCATCCTCTAAAAAGGTGAATTAGGGGGTGAAATATTGGATGGGACCTATTTACGGTATAGCGGTAGTTGGGAGTCCTGGGGAATAGGAACATTACATAGGTAAATATATGTATGTGACGTTCCAAGGGTAATGGTACCTTATGGCGGTAGTTTCGAAGATGTTTTCTAAAACGGGGTAAAAAAGACGTTTTATTATGGCTATTTTGAAAACTATTCGATGTAACATTTTGTTGACGTATCTTTATTTTTAATATAAAATATTTAAATTACAAGTCAGTTAATTTAGTCCAACGGTTTAGTAGAAAAGATCCTTACGGCCGTGTGATATGAAAATATGCAAAATAATACTGAAAAATGCCTACATGCATCTATTATGGTGCGGCGGGTCATAGAAACCAAGTTTGCGGCGGAGTCTATTTTGTAAAAAAAGGCGTTCGGAGTAAGGTAATCTATAAAATCATGCAACTCAGCCATAATGACCCTTTCCTTCATACAATCCATACTAATATTACAAATGCGAAAGTAACTCTGTCTGTCTGTTACCTTTTTATGCTTAAACCGCTGAACCGATTGAGATGAAATTTGGTATAGAGATACTTTAAATTCCGGGGCCTTCCCAAAGAGTCCTTACTAAAGATAGTTTTTATCTGGAAATTCATCACCTAAGGGGGTGAAAAGGGGGGAGAAAGTTACAATATAAACGAGTTCCGCGCGGACGAAGTCGCGGGCAAAAGCTAGTAAAGGAATAAATGAAATGAAATGAAATGAAAAACATACATAGTTAGGTACATACATTGCAAATTAATAGAAAGCTTGTAAAAAGGAGTATGAATATGTATTGAAACTTACTATTAACGCATTTAACTAAGTACATGAAATTCTGGAATCCAATCCATGGAAAGATGAAATGTGAAACGCATTTAAATTCCGCTACAATTTCAAAATCTGTACGAATGGACTTTATGAGATAATGGCTTTTAAAAGTTAATCTTAAAGAAAAAACTTAGTACAACTCATTAAAAACTAATTATTAGACTCAACTCTGTAAATGGCAATCCCAGGAACAGTCTTAATTGCAGAGACTACTGCTCTATTCATAAAACGGTTTTTACTTGGCTCATTGCTAAGTTCTGGCCTAGTTTGACCCCAGGATTAGTAGCCCCCCAAACATGTGGTCTACCACCCTACGGTCGAGGTTCATCATATCAGCCGAAAGACGTCCAGTGCTGGACATAGGCCTCCCCCAAAGAGTGCCACAATGGCCCATCCTGCGCCACCCGCATCCAGCGGACTCCCGCGACCTGTACCAGGTCATCAGTCCACCTTGCGGGGGGCCTCCCCACGCCGCGCCTTCCGGTACGTGGTCGCCACTCGAGAACCTTTCCGCCCCAACGGCCATCAGTTCTACGTGCAATGTGCCCCGCCCACTGCCACTTAAGTTTAGCAATTCGGAGGGCTTTATCGGTTACCTTGGTTCTGCTGCGGATAGCCTCATTTCTGATGCGATCACGCAGAGAAACTCCCAGCATAGCCCTCTCCATTGCCCTTTGAGTGACTTTGAGCCTTCTTATGAGGCCCATAGTAAGCGACCACGTTTCCGTGCCATATGTCATCACTGGCAACAAACACTGGTCAAAGACTCTCGTCTTGAGACACTGCGGAATATTGGACGAAAAGATGTGCCATAGCTTCCCGAATGCTGCCCAGCCGAGTCAGATTCGACGATTGACCTCTTTCTCAAAGTTGGACCTACCTAACTGGACAGTCTGTCCTAGGTATACATAATCGTCTACAACTTCAAGCGTAAAGTGTCCGATGGAAATGGCAGTTGGTACTACATGGACGTTTGACATGATCTTCGTCTTATCCACGGTCGAGGCTCATTTGAAGTATTTGAACGTCATGGAACAACAAGGTCGATTTCCACTTGCAATAATATTATGACAGTAGCAACAATCAGATCTCACAGAAACTTTTGTCAGAACTGACAGAGCACTTTCTTGGCCGACTGTAACAAATTGATTAAGCATCAGATGTCTACTATATAATGGTAGTTTTGTAAATGTACTCCCTGCAGTTTACCTATAAGGTGCATTTGGCATTGTAAAAACGTGTCTTGTTGATTGCTTAACAGAACCAGTTATGAAATTAAATTAGTGGGACATAGAGTAATTTCTCCGTTTCAGTTTGGGCGAAAATTATTTCGTATGTCCGGCGTCTGTCCGGCTGTTCTCTACAGGTCGCATTTCTCATCCGAATTTCGTGATATTTTGTGAGCAGGTTCAACAATTACGAGTAAATAGATTTTTGTCGATTCAGTATTTCGAAATTATAAATATACTAGATTTTGCCCGCGACTTCGTCCGCGCGGAACTCGTTTATATTGTAACTTTCTCCCCCCTTTTCACCCCCTTAGGTGATGAATTTCCAGATAAAAACTATCTTTAGTAAGGACTCTTTGGGAAGGCCCCGGAATTCAAAGTATCTCTATACCAAATTTCATCTCAATCGGTTCAGCAGTTTAAGCATAAAAAGGTAAAGTACTTTCGCATTTGTAATATTAGTATGGATTGTATGAAGGAAAGGGTCATTATGGCTGAGTTGCATGATTTTATAGATAACCTTACTCCGAACGCCTTTTTTTACAAAATAGACTCCGCCGCAAACTTGGTTTCTATGACCCGCCTCACCATAATAGATGCATGTAGGCTTTTTTCAGTATTATTTTGCATATTTTCATATCTTTCATATCACACGGCCGTAAGGACCTTTTCTACTAAACCGTCGGACTAAATTAACTGACTTGTAATTTAAATATTTTATATTAAAAATAAAGATACGTCAACAAAATGTTACATCGAATAGTTTTCAAAATAGCCATAATAAAACGTCTTTTTTACCCCGTTTTAGAAAACATCTTCGAAACTACCGCCATTAGGTACCTTTACCCTTGGAACGTCATACATATATTTACCTATGTAATGTTCCTATTCCCCAGGACTCCCAACTACCGCTATATCGTAAATAGGTTCCATCCAATATTTCACCCCCTATTTCACCTCTTTAGAAGATGATTTTCGGGATTAAAACTATCCGTTGTCATACTCCGGGACTCAAACTATCGTTCAACTAAATTTTATCAAAATGGGTCACAAACAAATTTTCACCCCCAAATACACCCCCTTAGTGGGATGATTTTCGGGAGTAAACTATCCTATGTCCTTCTTCAAGACTCCAACTCGCTTTACCCGTAAATGGGTTCCATCCAAATTTTCATACCCCATTTCATCCCCTTAGGAGATGATTTCTGGACTAAAAAATATTTTAAGTCCTTCCCCAGGACTCTTAACTATCTCTATACTAAATTTCTTCTAAATCGGTTCTATCCCAAATTTCACCCCTCATTTCACCCCCTCAGGAGATGATTTTTCAGGATAAAAACTATGCATTGTCCTTCCCTGGGACTTTTTCTATCTCTATATCAAATTTTAACTAAATGGGATTTATCCACATTTTCATCCCTATTTTATCCCCTTGGGGGATGATTTTCGGGATTCAAACTATCCATTGTCATTCTCCGGGACTCAAACTATATCTATACCTACCAAATTTGGTCTAAACGGAGTCCATCCAAAATTTCACCCCCCATTTCACCCCCTTAGGGGATGATTTCCAGAATAAAAACTATCCAATGTCATTCCCCAGAACTTAAACTACCTCTAAACCAAATTTTATCAAAATGGGTTACATCCAAATTTTCACCCCTCCATTTTACCCCCTACAGGGAAGATTTTTGGAATAAAACCTATCCTTTGACCTTCCACGGGACTAAAACTAAATAAATACCAAATTTTATCCAAATCGGTGCAGCGGTTTAAGTAGCTCCATACAAATTTCCACCCCCAATTTCATCCCCTAAGGGGTTGATTTTTAGGATAAAAACTACCCTTAGTCCTTCCACATGACTTAAACTATCTCTATATTAAATTTCATCTTAATCGGTTCAGCCGTTTTCATGTGATGCGCGGTCACATAAACAGACAAACAGATAAACAGATAAACAGACAAACAGACAAAAATTCTAAAAACTGTTGGAACGTGTTCTGTTATCGATTTTAAGTATCCCTAGCCAATTTTTTTTCGAATATCTTTCATGTACAGACTTTCGACCCTCTTCAGCTTTATTATATGTATAGATAGATAGATAGATATTTTTTGAAAAAGAGACAGGCTTGCGAGTTTTATAGCTCAGAGATCCACTAGGTCAGGGGTCGGCAATCTTTTAGCAACCAAGGGCCATTATAGGAGCTAAAAAAAATTACGCGGGCCGCACTTCTTAATTAATTGTGACTTTATCAGGCAATTCCAAAATTCTGAATTCAACGACCTTTACATACAGAACAGCCAGAGAGGCTCGCGGGTCGCAAGCAAGGATCTCGCGGGCCGCATGCGACCCGCGGGCCGCCTGTTGCCGACCGCTGCACTAGGTTAAAAAACGACATAAGGCTTTGCAATTAAAAAAATATACAACAAGTGGCTGAACAGAGCGACTGCTAAAGAAAGCATAGCGGTGGTCGTGGGCTCACATCCAGCTAATGCCATTTTTGCCCGACTACGGCAGAGCCGTAAGGAACGGATATGTTTTTAGCAGTCTATGTTTGTGAAAATGTGTATGTTCCACTGCAGCGTTTAAAATACTGAACTGGTTTTAATAAATGGGTGTTAATCGATTCGAAATGATGCTCTGGGTGACATAGGCTACCTTTTGTATGACAAAGAAAAATATGATGGCTGTCACATAGACACATACAGCTACAAATAAGTGACTGACTTTGAAAAAAACTTCTGCTATTATAGCGTGTGGGGGATCAAATGAAAGAGGAGAAAATTGCGAGTTCAAATATATAAAAATATTATTCATAGTTACTTTTCCGTTGTCGAAATATAGATTTTTAAGCTTTTTATGCTCATTTCACTTATAATTATAGCTTCCTTACCGGTAGGCTAGCACAAGTTGCTCCCAAGTAAGCTGGTCATGTATCCCTCGCACACTGCAAATAAGAAAGAGAAGAGAAGATTTCTCGTCTACCGCGTGACGTATATGTGTCTAAGTTCTGCTAGGGATGCAGATGTAAAATATCATTCAGTATAATTGTAAATGAGATACATCTGCATCCCTAGCAGAACTGCCTCCCTATATAGGTAGTTTAAGTTTTCGTTATCATTCATAATCGAAATTGAATAAGATATAAATTAAATCCTGTGAGTCCTGTAGAAAAACACGAAGTACTTTTTAATCAGAAACCTTCTAAGGAATTAAATGGTGGTGAAAGTTTGTATGGAAGTTATTATTGACCGATCGGTTATACGCAGGCGTGCCACAGGCAAAGCTCATTCTATGATTACATATACGTATGTATTATATTTACATGTCAGTATTAATGTTCGACTTTGTAAGAGGAAATAGGCGAGAAACTGATCCCCAAATCGAAACTTTCCAAGGATGAAAAGCCTAACGTTTCCTCTTAATATTTATGTTATAATTATATTTCTATTTCCCATCTTATTAACGGATCAAAAGAAACTAGCGCGGAGCAGGAGCCTCCAGTAGACAATCACGTATGTTCGTACAAAGTTACCCGAAACTCGGGATCAGGGGAAATTAAGTTTTAGTACCAGGCAGGAGAAGTTATGTGGGATGCAGGAGCAAGTTTGTTTCTACGTCGACGTAATTTAATGACGTCGTGGACGGCACGCTTTGATCTCTTTTCGGATGTCGAGTCCAAGTTGTTGGATTTTGGCGTTTCCTGTCCGCGTATCACTCTCGTATGTGTGAGCGTGTGCTAAACTTATTTGGCTTGGTTGAAAAACGGCTTCACTACGTTGTTCGTAATACTCTGTTTATCTTGTTTCTTGGTCTGAGGGTTTCACCTATGATGTTTGGTTCGGCTACCAGATCTTCTATTTCGGCATTTTTTATCGACAACCTCAGGACAGCGTGCTACGCTTTATAAAATGTGATTAACTGCTGTTGTAAAAATTGCGTTTGTGAAAAAATGCGAATATAAGGATACGCTTTTGTGCAAACGCTCTGCCTATAGCAGAACTATCATAGGAATCACAGGAGCGTCGAGTCATTATGATAAACTTACCAGTCATTTTACAACGCCGAACAGCGGATTTCATTAATTTTGAAACTTGTGTTCGAACTTGAATTAACTAGGCACTCACAGGTCACTGTTCCAACAAGACACCAGACTGGTGTGTTTGTTATGTAAATTCTTCCAACAACTCTATTTGCACGTTGGGCGAATTTACATAACAAACACAACACATAATTTATTTTCTGAATTATATTTTTAGCAAAGAATATTATACTCACTAGGAGAAGAACGATAACTCTATACAAAAAAAATGTACACTTCGTTTACATACTAGCGCCATCGTTCTCTTCCAGAGAACTAAAAGTGACAAAAGCGGGCTTTTCAATTAGTCGTATAATACTCTTTGAATTAGTCGTATTATATTTCACACTTTAGCCTAGTTGGTAGTGACACCATATAGTTACGCCACTGGCATTAACAAAATACAGTAAAACTCATTTTTAATGATTGGTCTTTTATTAAGTTTTATACCTTAAAATATTTGTAGTTCCTAGTTCAGGGAAACGGTGGAATCGAATTGATTTAACTATCTTCAGATCCGCACTTAACACATTTTCGGTATACAATCTGTAGACACGGCTATCTCCAGGTTATCTCTATGTAAAGTAAACAGCAACCACGCTGGGTACCCTCATTACTTGCCGACATATAAAATATCATGGTATAACCTTGAATCATCCAACAAGAATTGGAGAAAAACTGACAGCGGAATAGTCTCCAACTTCGCTTCAAGACGAATAACATGCAAACATTTATTACAGCACACAATACACTAATAGAGCGTTCTCGAGAAGTGGAGCATGATCCCCACGCGACAGCGACGACGAAAGATGCATAAAATTAAATATATAATAAAATAACTTTACGTGGATATGTTTTGACAACTTTGACAATGTATTCGTTGAAGTTGAATGACAGCTCATTTTTTTTTTTTTTTTAATCTTTATGGCCTGGTATGACTGTTCAGAGTATTGTTGATTCTTGCTAGGTAAAAGTACAACCAACAATCTTTTTTTTACTGGCAACTTTATGTTAATACCGAGAATCCGGCCGTCTTAGAAGAGTTAATACGCCTTGATTTTTAGTGACACTGAACGTGGCACACAGCTGACAACCTGCTCGAAGCGCTTGCCAGCCAGTCAGCAAAGTAGGCAGCGCAGCGAGCGGTGCATTCAGTAACCTATACAGTCGAGTTCTGTTGTGGTGTCGAAGCCGCTGTATCGTAAGCCGAATTGCCAAGGCAGCATATTATCTTGAAACTTGCACCAAACCCCCGTCGGCGAAACTCAACCGCAGCCAATAGTTACGAGCTATGTATAAAGGAACATCGCGTCGGGATAGTTCGGCAACTTTCGGTAAACTTTGTCGTGCGGAGGTTTTTTGAAAACTGACATAATGAGTTGGAGGTTGCTCGTTTGAGTTTAGCGGCTTTTTGATTGAGGAGCTGAGTTATAAAATAGTTGGTGTACATTTGGAAGATACAGCTACTACTGATTGTGAAATGCAATGCTAAATTACATTGACGTGTTAGGATCACGGTCTATCAGAGCATTTGATTGCGTGTGTGGTGACTAAATAGATCAAAGTAATTGAGTTGGTTATATCGATTTGACGCATTCAGTTGAGCTCTGTTTTAGGATCAGAGTTTCCAAAAGTGGGATCTAGTGCTTTTGTCGCATTCAAACGCTTTTATTTTATTGGAAAATAGTTCGCAGCGCTTTAATGCAGGAAATTATTTAAATGCTACGCCCACCCTGATTGTTTAAAGTTCAAACTGTGTCCGTATTGGACTCAGTGTGATGAGCCTTTGTTATAATATTTTACCACGTAGCTTTTTAAATGAGAGTAGTTGCTTAACTAGTTAAGAGAGGTAGGTGCAACTAGAAAAGTACCTTACAAAATAATGCACTGTATTGAGAGCCAGGGTCCTACTAAGTAGCAAATAGCTATTCGATAGATAAGTTAAGCTGGAAACGCACAGACAGCAGTGGCGGCGCGGTGCGGTGCGGTGTGGTGGCGGTTCCGGTTGTAATGTTCGAGCTAATATGAAAGGGTCCGCACAGAATACCGCGGCGGGACACGGCGCGGCACGGTAGGTATTCTGTGCGTACCTTTTCATATAAGATAGAACATTACAACCGGTACCGCTTCCTCACCGCACAGCACTGCGCCGCCACCGCTGTCTGTGCGTTTCGACCTTTAACGATAATTAACAACTTAGAAAAGTTGAAAAACCCCCGATATTTTCATTTCATAGTTCAATATTTCAAAAACGGCTGAACCGATTTTGTTAAAACGTAGCAAAGAACCATCTCGATCACGTCAGCTTTCGGACAAAAGAAACCGAATTAAAATCAGTCCACTCGTTGAGGAGCTACGATGCCACAGACAGACACACAGACACGTCAAACTTATAACACCCCTCTTCTTACGTCTTGTCGGGGGTTAAAAATAGTGAAAAAACTGAATGTCCATAAGACAGAAATCCAGCACCATTTCCCAGGCCTGAAAAGTAAAGTAATGCTAGGCCGCTTACACGCTATCTGCTGTTAAGGATCAATTTTTGTGAAATAGAATTCATAAAACTGTTCTGTTCAATTTTATTCAAAGTGTACATGTTAGACAAGGCTGTTTCGTTTCCTATTTTAGGGCAAGTAAAGGCAAGAAAAATTACGTTTTTAATAGTCATCACCTTTATTTTAAACTTTTCTTTTTGGTTTTGTCTACCCACAATGTTTAATAGTAACCAAAATTAATAAAAAAATTGTAGGTACCTAAATTCCGGTAGACATCTAAAGCAGGCAAAGCGTTGAGATAAGAAAAATAACTAACGGCTCTGTTAGCTGTAGAAATCGCAAGCCTGACTTTTTTTTTTAATTTTTCAAAATTGAATCCACAAAAAAAAACTATAATAATTAACGAGCATGCTCACATAAATCATCGCTCGTTCGATAAACTACACGAAGTTGGCGCTTCGCACGCGTTCATGGTGAGAATTTTTGACAATGAGAAGATACTACTAGGACTAATAGTGGAAAAAGGATATTGATGCTGCTGTCGATTTGAAAGAAAACTATATAGCACGTAAGGAAGAAAAATATGCAATGCAAAATAAAATCGCAAGCGTTTGATCGCCCTAGTCTCCTAGTGTATTAAGGTCCATGACAAATCTCATATGACCGGTGACTGCCTCTGCTCGCTTGTCATATTCTGCTCGAAATAGACTAGACCAGACTATGCCATTTTAGGCTCGCTCAAGCTAAGTGCTTGAGCGAGCCCAAAGTAGCTGAAATACTGAATGAAAAGTTTGTGCGGAATTCAATTATTCATGCTATGCCTAGTTTTTAAGAGCTTATGAAAAAATGTTGACGTGACAATGTCTTTCTCTTGGTTTTCCATTTTGCGAAAAATTATTGCGTTACGCTTTAGGACGCGTACGAACTATTTAAGACGATTCATGTAACTTCAATGCATTTCTCTAGCAATTGACACAGCGCGTCCTCAAATCAACCGTTTTGTGATCGAGCCGAAAATCTCCTTCAACTTTGGCTTGGCGGCAGTCACCCAATTTTTCCTAAGGCTCTATTTGACTAGATGTATTAAACTTAGATTTGGTTTGGCAGTTGCTTTTTTGGGTTCCGTACTCAAAGAGTAAAACGGGACCCTATTACTAAGACTCCGCTGTCCGTCCGTCTGTCTGTCACCATGCTGTATCTCACTGATACCGTGTTAGTTCCAGCTGAAATTTTCACAGATGATGTATTTCTGTTGCCGCTATAACAACAAATACTAAAAACACAGAACAAAATAGTTTTTTATAGATAATGGTAAGGAACCACTCGTGCGCGAGTCTGACTCGCACTTGGCCGGTTTTTTATATCATGCTGCCGTCGTAAGCAAAAAATACGCATCTTACTATAAGCCTCATTCAAAAAGGACGCATCTGACTATGAGTCTCATTTTAAAAAAGGACGCATCTGACTATAATATTATTAATAACTCATAGATATGACACTATCGTCACTGCTAATTTTCCAAATAGCCGTGTATACACGGGTGAATTTATCACTATATGACCTATATTTAATAACAATTTACCAGACAGCATCACGGAAGCTAACAGTCTTCCGACCTTTAAAGCTAAATTAAAAAAATGGCTTATTGAGCAATGTTTCTATACTATTAAGGAATTTTTAGAATATAAAAAAATTAATAATAATATATAATATAATAAACTAATAATCTTGTTAATTTAATTTAAAAATGAATGTTCTATTTTTATTGTAAACAATGACTTGTAATACCTTATTACCAATATAGGATGTCTATGTCTATGTCTATGACTCATGCGGCCTTTTTAAATGAGACTCATAGTGAGATGCGTCCTTTTTGCTTACGGCGGCATCATGATGGTGCCGATGTACCTACAGCTTGTATGAACGTAAGCGGAGGGTGGTTTTCTTTGGTGTAAGATACTGATCTTACACCAAAGAAAATAACTCTCAATCTCAGCAGCAGCGCATCTTTTTTTTGTTTTTCTCCCGTGGAGAAAACCTAAGGGCCAAGTACTCAGGTTTTGCTGGAAGTCTGTTATGTGGCTAAACACTAAAAGCTCCACGTCGGCTGCCATCTGTATTTAAGTTGCTAACCATGTAATTCAGAGGACAAAGTTGAGCGCACTAGAGCCCTCTTTGTGAATTTATTGTCTTATGCTTCTAATTACCCAATAGGGAACTTGCATCTTATTATTTTATTACGAAAATCAAAACTATAATCCAGCATTAAAACAACTGTAGCACTAAAACTTTCTTATGATTTATTTTTCTGATGTTATATGCATTTGAAATCTGCACGCGCCGGCACCCCCCGAAAACGCTCTATATTAAACTGGCTTATGCTATGACGTCACAGCATATATTCTCGGCGCGATTACTATGGAGTAGGTCATTAATTTGCAATTATCTCCACAATATTTGCGTTTAAGTCTATACTCGTCGTACAAAATATCATTTCTAATTCAATATTCTGTGTAACTGTTATGTTATTTTATCAAACAAATAATAATTTTATTTCGTCATTTTAACGTGAGCTAAAACTAATACAATCGTTTTTTTTTCTTTTGTTTTTTCTTCTGCATGATATTTCTACGTGGGTCGAAATCAAAAAAGATGCCCATTTTTTCATTTTCGTAACGGCAATTACCCATACATTATGTATGGGTAATTGCCGTTACGAAAATGAGAAAAGTTAAAGCATAGATTAGATTAAGGCTCTTAACTATGGGCATCTTTTTTGATTTTGACCCACGTATATCCGCATCCATTGAGTGAAATTTATTCGAAATTGAAGTCCCATGCAAGTTCCCCATTATTGCTGTAGCACCCGCCACAAAGCCTTTTACGACAGGTAGAGGGGACAAGAGACCTATTCTTGAGTCTATATCCGCTCTCTAGGGGCCTAGTAACTGTACACCCTACCAAAAATAAAACAAAACACTACTTACACCAAAAAAAAAGTAAAGGTTACGTAAGTAGAGTTAGACACGTTCGGGTTGAGAACTTCGACCAGTCACACAGCCCACTCTTACGCAGCTCAATCTTAGCAACCCTTTGGATTGAAAGGTCAATCGCTCCCACAAACAAAACTGCATCGATTACGTTGTAGAAATACGACAATAGAGAGATCTCTCAGGGACCGAAGTCCAATGAGAGTTGTTTGGATGTTATATTTATGCAACTGATTTAAGAAACTTCGATAGTGCGATGCAGAACTCGTCAGATTTGACAGGAGTGACGCCACATCAGCCCCCCTTTGAGACGGAGGGGTCAAGGATGTATGAAGAGTAGAGTGCAGCTTGCCAGTGCTCAGAGCCAGCGTGGCGAGCGAGCGCTCAGAGCCAGGGTGGCGAGCGGAGACAGAGAGAGAGAGAGAGTCTGGCTTGCTGAGAAGAGTCGGGCGTCAGTCAGGATATTCAGAGTTGCGCTTATGTCCATTGTCGGGGTCACCAATGTAGAAAATACGACAATAGAGAGATCTCTCAGGGACCGAAGTCCAATGAGAGTTGTTTGGATGTTACATTTATGCAACTGATTTAAGAAACTTCGATAGTGCGATGCAGAACTCGTCAGATTTGACAGGAGTGACGCCACAACGTAACACGTGGACCCTAGGCTCTGGATAAAGAGTCGCACGCTCTTGCGCTAATACGAGTACGTGGATTAAGCGAAAATGCAAGAGTGCGCGACGAGTAGGTATATACGCCTATACGGTCAACCTGACAAGGGGCTTAACACATTTGTACCGTGTCGCATCAAACGTCATGTTAAACTGCCATATGGAGTTGTCAAATTAGTGAAAACGACAAGGTACTTAGGTGTTCAGCAACTTATAAGGCCGACTGTACCATCCCGATCCCAATTCAATAGGCCCAGTCAAATCCACCCCCTAGCGTAAACACCGTGTTTACGATAGCACCAGTCGACGAGTTGCGACGAGTTGACGAGACGGCGACGTGACGAGAATGCGCCTCGTTAGGCGTTATTCTAATTGCCTCGTGGGATGAGGTCGAGGAAACTGTGTCAGGTTTATTAGCACACTAGCTTCTGCCCGCGACTCTATCAGCGTTGAATTGAACTCGTCTATATCGTAGCTCTATACAAACCTTCACCCCCTACTTCAACTTCTTAGGGGATGATATTCGGGATAAAAACTATCCTATGTCCTTTCATGGGACTTAAACTATTTCTTTACCAAATTTCATCTAAATCGGTCCAGCGTACGAGACATAAGACGTAACAGGCAGACACACTTTTGCATTTATAATATTCACTGCCAAAAATCGCTACGCGTTACGATCTTCACCGATTCCGTGGTTTTCCTCGTATGCATAGGCGCCCGCTCGGTGGGTTTCTGGCAGTGAAGGTGTTAGAGTGAAGGCTTTATAAAGTAGTCTTTACTATAGAGGCACGCGAGTATATTGGTTGCCGTTACGATATTTAATCTTTACTGCACAAAAGAAGAACTTATCGTACAAAAGGCGGACGTAACGCCCTAAGCATTCTCTACCAATCAGCCTTTGGGCAAAGCAGACAAAACGTGGGCGCCAACTTCAAATATAAACACTTTACTTTAATCTGGGTAGCAAAATTACAAGTTTTCTCGGGCCTTTTTTTTTCTCTTTGGAGAATATTTATCTGGCTTACGGAATCTTTTTAAAATATCTATTTCATCGGTAATGAAAATACAACTTAATGATTTATATTGTGTACAGCTCTTGAGATTACCTCTACTGTAAATATTGTACAGTCGGCCAAAAATGTGGTCTACCACCCTACTACGATCGAGGTTCATTTGAACGTCATGAAACAACAAGGTCGATTTCCACTTGCAATAATATTATGACAGTAAACCTTAGCGACAATCACATATCACAGAAACTTTAGTCAAAACTGGTAGACCACTTTTTTGGGCGACCGTACCTACGTACTTTGTAGTAGTTTAATATACGACCGGCTAACAGGGCTACAACGTTATGGCTAGTATGTGAGTGCGAGAGTGCCACAGCGATAAATGATAAAATGATCAAGGAATGTAGAGAGTACCTAGTCGTAAAGAGGCCGTAGACAAGTCGTAGGTCGTAGGCAACGACGACGCTTTAGGGACAGCACAGAACGGACGGATTTTTTATCTTTCTTATCTTTTAAACATTCTGTTATCACTGCTCAATTTAATATAAGTCGTCGACACACTGCGAGTTTCAACACTAATATTAAATATGACATTGTCATGCGTGATGTGGGCGTCACCTGGGCTGGTTAATTAACTAGTTAATTTGTCCAATTAATATTTCATCATAACAAAGTTATATTTCATAAAGTGCCCCGGTCTCACGATCCCTTATTAAATTGACCAAGGTGTATACAGGTAAAGAGGAAAATAGTTTCCATATTGTAGGATAAAATCAGATTTTATAAAGACTTTGACAGGGGAAAACTTTTCCCATTTTTTCTAGTTACTTATCTGTTGTTACAAAACAGAGGCCCTAAAAGTCCACGAACTCTTAAGTCAGGACCTAAAATAAGAGTTTAACGTTTCAGCTGAATACAAAATACTAGTCTACTGAATTTTCTGAAGCGCAAATGCTTTAGACTTTGAAATATTTCCGAAGTCAGGCCAATAAGTCGTGCGCCTGTTAAAAATTCAATAGCAATAAAGCTAGCGGGCGCGAGCGTTTTATTCGACGGGCGCTGAGGCAATTAAGTGTCGGGCAACAGTTTGAGCCGATCTTTGGCGGAAACTAGTGTTTGTTAGCAGCATAGTAGTAGCTTGGCTTAGTTTATGATTGGAACGAGGTTATAGCAAACAAATAATTACCCGCCGAAATTAAGCTCGTTGTATACTTAAGGTTGAAGTGTGTTGTGGGCGATGGGCTAGCAACCTATCACTTTGATATCACATTTTGTCGATCTTTTATACCCACATTTATGCTAAATGTGGCACTGGAACATAAGTTTCATGTGCTCTGCCTACCCCTTTTAGGGATAAAGGCGTGATTGTATGTATGTATGTATACTTAATAAGCCATCAGCCATTTTAAAATAGGTTCCCTAATTATGTAGCTGCATGCACCTTTCTGTTTTGCACGGGGGGGGGGGGGGGGGGGCACGCGTATATAGTGCTTCTGTGTAATTATTTATTTCATACAAAATAAAAAAGAAGCGGGTTGTGTCGGAGATACAACCGTTAATTAATTTTAAGTGGATACTTCGTTGTTGGCTATGGAACCCTAATATATCTAGTTAGCTCACTAAAATCTGTATAAGTACAGATACATCGGTATCACGGTGGAATTTAATCGGTGATCAGGAATCCAAAAATCTTAATTATCAATCTACACAGAAACCAATACGTGAGATCTCGTGCAATATAGCTCACAATCTTATTAATCACACTTAATTAACATCGGTAAAATGTACACTGACTGAATAAATGGACACCCTACTTTTATTGAAGGGAAGTTACTCGTAAGTGTACATACGTCAAGTGCTTGCTGGCTTTAGGGGGAAACTAGACAGATCAGACGTCAATAAATGAAACGTCATTAAACTTTTCAGACTAAACCATTAGTAGGGTGACAATAAATTTTAATTCAAATTTAATTTCAACTTAAAAATTAGTTATGATAAAAAAAAACTTGGTTCCACTTAAGTACTACATAAACGTGACCGCCATCGATTACTGAATTAGAAAAATGGGTTCCTGTTCACCGATTAAATTCCACCGTGTATATGGCAACATTGACTGACGTGGCTCATTTGACTTGCGATACATTGAAAATGGTGGTCATGACGTCAGCATTATTTTCATGTTCGCCAAATAAACTAAATAATATTTGTGATCATAAATAATGAAGGATTAAAACATGTAACAAACAATTATTTGAAATCAGATTAGGCTTCTTTACAAAAAGTTATTCCGGAAGTCACGTGATACATTTTGAACTGTACCCCTATACTAGAACGCGAGCAAAGAAGTATCCACTTCAAAAATATTTATGAATGTGAGTGGTTATAAATGGTGGTAGAGTTAGTATTTGGTTACATCACAATCAGCCAGAGTTTGGCGTTCAATACTTTGACTCTCAATAGGCGTGTCATTGAATTATGTAATTATTATTTATTAATATATTAATGTCGAATTAAATAAGTAAAAAAAATTTAAATCTACATCAAGGTGTAGCAATGTCAGACTAAAGATAAATATTGAGAAGCATACAAATATATTAATAAAATACATCAAGTCATGCAAAAAGGAAAGTGGTCAGAGAAAATACTAAAATACATCAGGCATTTGTGGCTACAAAGTGTTCATTAAGGGGGTGCATTGGAAATCATCGCGTGGTTTGAAACGCCGTTCTGACTAGATTAAGAAACAATAAGGTCTGATTTTCAGATGTATGATTCTTGACTATATGATTGTTTATCTGATTTAATCGATACATGATTGCTTAACATTTCCTCGATCGAAAAAAAACCCAAAGTTGGGTCTTTATTTTCCTTTTTTTACTCAGCCTACTCTAACAAAACATTATTTTACGACACAATCAAGTTAATGATATAGTATTGTATCTCATCTAAAATCTCATTTAATGAACAATGAATAAAACTTCCCTAAGTTAGGTATTTATCGAAATTTGTTCGAAAAATCCATTCCCGAAGAGTGCATGTTGCATCTCTTTCATCAACCACAGCCTCTTGACGGTTTTCGAATCAAGGCATCCGCTTAACTGAGTAGAACATTATTTGTAAACATCACTTGAAAATAAATAACTTATAACTTACTACTTGCTGCCCCGCCTGCGTATTGAGCCCGCTCCACACTATATGCCATCATGGCCCATCAGACGTAAATATGTCTTACTCACTTTAACGCGTCCTGTATGATGGGCCATGAGCCATAGTGTGGAGCGGGCTTTATAGAGGGTCCACGTGGAGCGGTATAAAATTTAGTGGTTTCATCAATGGTGCCAACGGAAGACCAGCGCTGGCAATCGCCAACACCATGCTGAGTTGAGACCATTTCGAGACGTGTTTTATTTTTATTCTTATTCAATGTTTGTCGTTTTGTGTGTGTCACGAATTAATGTTTTTCTATTTATATAGCATAATGTACACCCGGAAAGTCCATTCTATAGACAGGTGAAAGCAATTTCTAAATCAGATGAGTATTTCCGAAGATACCCCCTACTTATGAACTTACATATCTATAATCTGACATACATCTCCTCCTTATAATATTAGTATTGAAAGTTTATTCTAACTACAATTTAAATTTTCAAAACACTGATTACCATGAATTGTGAAACTGGATTGTATAATTAGTATGGCTTCTATTGAATCAAAGCCTAAACCAACACAAAATCAACACAATAGTTGCCAAACAAACTGTTTTAGGCTATGGGCTGGATTATTTGTCTTTGGGCCAATTAACGGAGATTTGAACAAACATTGGCGGTTATCATCAATGTTTGTTTAGTCGTGTTGGTCGCACGGCCAATCTGATTATATTGAACTGATTATGTTGTTACGCATGGTGGTGAAAAAAATCGGAAGTAACGAATAAATCGTAAGTTATATTCGATCGATTTTAATGGCTACTGTCCAGTGGGAATATTATGCCAGCGGCAGCGTCAAGGTTGCAAGCTACACGAAAGTCTTCAAAAAAGTTTCTTAAGGTTGCAGATTAGATCAGTTGAAATATCTAAAACAAGAGCCAACACAATGTTAGATAAACTCCAACATACACATAGTTAGTAAGTTTTTTAAATATTAAAAACCCACTTAGTTGACTACCTACACAAATTACAATAAAGGAAAAGGAAATTATAGTTTAATATTCTACTTTATAATAAATGTAGCCAGTAGGTACAGGTAGGCAAGTGCAAATATATGTAGGTACATATACAAATGAAGTATATACAAAAGAGAGGTACTCCATCAAGGTTAGCAGGATGAGGGAAATAGTCAGGAACGAGATCATACAGGAAAGATAAAGTTTAGGGGTTGTCGTGAATGGTCATGATTCACGATAGTATTTACATTGGTGTTTATAATTATGTCTCAAACAGCCGATTTATCTTATGTAGCAACACCTACAAGGAATCATTTTTATAACAAGGTTGACGGGTAGGCGGGCTGTCAGAGTTCCGAACGGCTATATTGGGAACGAACAGTTAAGTGCGGTTTGTAGTGGTTGATTTGGAGGAAAACCAGGGTGAGCTCTTTCCATAATCACTTTCGATGCGTCCTATGATATTGTAACGATTGGGTATCATTTACACGTGTGTTCATTTGCTTTCACAGATCGGACGATGATTGTTTATGATGCGATGTATTTATGTGCGTCCACAGGTCTCATTCTCTTTGGGAGGCGTATTGGTATATCATGTAGATGAATAAGGTTTTCCTACAGGTCGCGCATGTACGTGACCTGTAGGACACACATCACAGTTCTTAGTTGTGGAGTTCTTTAGTGTTAGAGGATTAGTTACAAGTGTAACAACAGGGTAGTTCGGTAGTCTCGGCTTCAGGCCATATCATCATCAGTCAAGGGTGCACCCGGGTAACTGGAACAATAGCGTGTGAATTGGGACAGTATCAATGGTGGTAAGGGATGTCTAGAAGGGGAGGTTGGAGGACATTCTTGGGGACGAAAGTCCCCACACGTCATAGGGAGCTGGCACGCACGAGGCGGCAGCCCCTATGTCAGATATATAAAGGATTCCGCAAGTTGTAAGGGTATGTTTATAGTTGCATATATGCTAATACGGGTCTTAGCTTAAGTGCTATAGGTTCTCATTCGCGGCCATGAGAGTGACCAGAAGTGGCTTCGCGACATGGTGGAGCATGCTGGGATCTAAGCCAGTCTTCATCTGTTTAACACTTTATTTGCCCCAACTTCCTGCTAAACCAATATTAAATGTAGCATGTGCATGATTTACTCAAAAACAGATAACTGTTCATAAAGTTAATCTAAAGATTTTTAAAACCATCCACGAGAAAGAGATTAACATTATTAAAATCCTGTCTTAAGGCCCCGCACGTTCATGGTCTTCTCTCCCTCTCACTGAGCGTGAGCGTGAGCGAGATGGAAGTGCGTGTTCGAAAGCGCGGATATCATGTTTTTCGGAATATTTTAAAAACGAGACGAAATTTAAGAAAGTAAGAAAATTAAGTTATAGTTCATTACTTTATGAAGAAGATTATTAAATTTCATCTCTTTCTGATAAAAAATGGAGCAGTAAACTGGTTACAAGTGAAAAAATAGGGTTGACTTTAGATTTATTTTTCTCCACTTTCTTATGTTAAAATGGATTTCTACGAAAACAATGTCACTTCTTATATCTTGCAGATTATGATATCTATTTTCTAACACGAAAATTGTTACGTTATAAGGTAAAAACTGGTTACTAAACAACTCATTTTTACCAAAATTTGAGATGCCAAGCCTTAATCGGTTTAAAAGTTTCCGACTTTTCAGAAAACATACTTACAGCAAACTATCACTGTATTATGTCAGAGGTGCTCCTTATGCAAAGGTTACAGTTAAAACCAAGTTATATAACAGAACCATACCATTCATCAATGTTTAGTGTGGTGCAAACATTTAAGACCTTTTAGACATCATAAGGAATTAACCTTCCATAAGTAGTACATTTTAATGTCATCTTACGATAAATAGGGTAATGGGTACGGCTCTCAATCAAAATCAAAAATATTTATTGGTATCATACTAAAGTAGGTAAAAGTACATTCGTGGCTGGTTTGGACCTTATAAATGCAAAAAATATGTATAGCATTTGTATTTTTTACTGACTCAATGACAAATTATGGGATTATATACAAAATATAATTATTCTAAACTATTCAATGAGCAGCATTGGTATATTTATTTGATTGTCAATGGATTGTCGTAAACAGCGCATCAGATTTCAATGCAATTTATTTACTACACGGGTTTACGGAGGTGAAAAGAATCAACTCCCGTTCTTTGGAAAAAACAAAGAGCAAAGCCTGTTCTTTCAGGTACTATATTTGATGGTTACTTTTTTATTGAAAACATGACCTAAGTAAATGTTTTCTGGTGAATCGGATTCATTCAGAGGTTCAAGGGTGTACGAACTTAGGAGACTATAAGCTGCAGACACAAATAATAACCTTTGGGAGCAATCTGTGGTTTTCCTATATTTTTCTTGTTGTCAGGAGGAGGAAGTTTTAGACAGTATGATGTTATTCTCAAGTTGCGTTCTGATTTCATCAGTGTATTTGTTTATAGGTACATTTATACCGAATAAATTACTGAAATCGGTATACGTTGCTCATATCTATTCTACCATATTATTGAGATCAAAAGAATGGTAGCATCCTGGGAATTCACTTGTTTTTTGTATTATTAGTATGTGGCAGTAGGCTTTTGTGCTGATTCACTTTTATTTCGGCGGTTATTGTCAATGAGAGATCTGACAGCAATTCGATGGATCTAATTGATGTTGACTTCATTATTGTTTGGTTACCAGCAACTTATCTCAAGACCACTAGTGTACTTTAGGTCTGACTTCCGATCACGCATAGTTGCTATGATTTCATTACCAGGTTATGCCGAGAAGGATTAACTTTTAACGTAAAATAAGTTACTCGCAATTTTAACTGTGTCATTATCATCTTCTCCTAGCCGTATTCGGCCTCAGCGACTGCTAATCAATGCGGAGAGCGTCGCTGGTGCGCCCTTAGGTGACTGACATAGCCAATTTTTGCGGTCTGTCATAGAAAATCAAGGAAGTGTTATTTATTGACAGTTGTGATATATCAGATAATGCTGGTTAAAGAGTTACAGAAGTGAGTTCAGACATATTATGAGTCGCATAGTGAGTATACTGTGTTGGGTCGCGCGTGATGCTCAGCTGTGATGAAACAGGGGATGGAACAATGTTGTCAGTATGATACACAAATAGTATACCTACTCCAAAATAATGTGTGGAGGTGGCTGGTGGCCCTCAGGTACAAGTCGATTGTTAGAGGGCAGGGAAAAATTCATTTATTATAAAAAAAATATCATCATCACGTATCTGTCACTCAATAAATCAAGTGGAGTCTTGAAATATAAACCAATGAAGATTCATCGGATACCTACGTGATACGTTGACAATATTGTCAATTGCAATATTGACCATAATCAGCAGGTATTAATCATTTAAATGCTTTCCATACACAACGATAAATATAATAGTAACATTACTTACAATTTAATCATGAATATATCCTACATGCGTAACCATAGCTACAACAAGTTAGTAAATACAACAAGATGTACACCTAGAAATCGTAAACACTTAGCTTTGTTGACTCCGATACTATGCTCTGAATCAGAATGTAAAATGGGTATGAAAGCTTTGGTGCTTAGTTTCTTTTAATCCTTTAGCTATAAACCATGACTTACGCAGTAGTGTCCAGAATTCTTGTATAAGTAAATTCATTTGTGACTTGAAAGTAAATAGTCAGATAACTCACGTGACTTCGTTAAGTGAATCTCGCGAATCACGAATACGTTTTGTAGGTGCAACCGAAAGGTTCGGCTCGTAGATAGAATACGTTTAGACTTCAGACTTGAGTATAATCAAGTGTTATGGTTAAACAAAGATTTGTAATTATGATTGTTTTAAATATTTCGTAACTGGACTCTTAAATGTTAGATTTTAGATTATTTATTGAAAATTGTACATCTCATTTACATGTCTAAATATAAAGAATTTACAATTTTTGGAATGTGCTGGGGACAATGATCATTCTGAAGAACCTCATTTACAGTGTAGCACAAAGGGTCAGTAAACTATACTTAAGTTCCTAAAGTTTCTTGTAAAAAAGGCAGTGCCGTGCGAACCTTTGCCATACACCGGCGCGAAGATTTACCCCTTAAATTAGAATCAAATAGATTCAATTTACTGAGAGACAATATAAGTGCGAGTCTAGACAGTGCGTAGCACGCGGCGGATAGCTTGTCACATACATACGAGTAGTCAATATATGATGACCTGATGAGACCCTGAATCGATCATGAAGTCAATAGATAGATAGAGAGATAGATCGTTTACTTGCTTGAATCATGGTCATTATAATAAATAATTAATAATAAATAATAAATATTACGGGACAATCTTACACAAATCAACCTAGGCCCACGGTAAGCTCAATAAGGCTTGTGTTGTGGGTACTTGGCGATGATATATATAATAGATACATACATATAGATACTTATATACATATATGACATCCATAACTCAGGAACAAACATTCGTGATAAACACACAAATAAATGCCCTTAATTATAAGTGTTACATTTCAATTTTATAGTCCAGCACAATTCTGCCGGCTGATGGCGTGCAAATATTTAAAGAAAATCGTCACATACATTGCAACATTTACAATTCAATAATATTCAACATATTAACAAAGTCCAGTATAGTAATGACTAAAATAATTCCATTGTCATAGTATTATATTAATAGGTACTATCAAAACGAATTTTACTTAACATTTACTGTGCGTACTTAGTATACCTACAATTTGTTGTTTTAAGGAAATCTTGGACCGAATAAAAGCAATTTTCGGTCAATCAGGTGCTCAATTTCCTACAGAAACTATTGTAAAACATGTCCGTAATTTCTTTCGGTATGGAGTTATAAATTAAGCAAGCTATGTAGTAGCAGTTTTTGCGGTAAATTTCTAGTCTTGGAGCTGGCATAGACAAGGCCGTATGCGTAACTGCTCTACGGTAAGAGTTGTCATTTAATTTGAATAGTGACATATTGGACTTTACTAATTTGGCAGTTTCAAAAATATATATACTAGGCGCTGTCATAAACTTATTTTTTATAAAGATTTGTCTCCATGAGTCTACATTTCTCAGACCCCAGATTGCTCTGAGGCATTTCTTTTGGGCAATGAATACTCTATTTGCTTCGGAGCAACTTGCCCATAGTACGATCCCATATCGTATTTGGGAGCAAATATAGGCGTGATAAACCGAGATGGCTGTCACTATTGAGCTAGTATTCAAGGAATCGGGATGCGTTTACCTGAGGCACAATGGTGTTATTGGTAGTTATGTTTAGTGGGCCATGTTTTAGTTTTAAAAAGCATTAGTGTAAATGTATAATGTTCATTATCAATCAGGTTTATCAGACACAGTTCACACAGTCAATACACGATGTGGAGGCCGATGAGTCTAACGCCTCTCTGAGAGGCAAATCATAGAGCCTAGGTGATTCTGCATCTGACACTTGCAAAGCAATTTGTATGTCTAAAAACATGGCTATTCGGGCACCTGATAGTTAGAAACACTTAGTAATATCCTGACAACAGCTCAGAAGACTCAAACCTGGACATCCGCAGACAAATAGCCTTGGAGCTGGAACTGACCACTAGTTTTCAGTGTTACCTCAAGTAGCTAAACTTACGAAACATCACGCTTTCTTCATCAGAAGAATGTCAGCAGACCGCGATGAATAACAGAAAGGAGTTCAAGTTTGGGACTTCATTTCTAAAATACAAAACACGATCAACAACGGCATTAAACATGAACTTAAGTAACTAAGTACCTGACTGTCCCCATGTTACTACACGTCATACATAAGAATCATATGGCGAACTAGCCTTTCGATATGAATATACCTGCTCGTAGGATAAGCTGACGCCGACTGTATGCAAGGATCAAACAAATTCACGCGTTAATATTGATGAATTGTATCATTTGTTGTACCTTACGAGTTGGTACATAATTCTTTTATGGACAACTACGAGCTAGAATTAAATCAAGAAACATTATTCCATCATTCCTAGAGATGTTCTTTAAATGATACTCAAACATAATTCATTCGTTTTATAGATTTTGAGAAGGCGTTCAATCATATCGCTTGTGATATCTCACGAGGCAGTACTAAGGCAACAATATCTAGGTACCAGGGTACCAGTGTTGGTATATCAGCCATAACAAAAATTACATGGTTAAGTATTAAAAACAGTATTGAAAATGCAAAAACTATACACACATAAGGATATAAATCTAAAACTAAGATGGAGATTAGTTAAATGCTATGTATTGTCAATCCTTGTGTATTGTGCAGAGGCTTGGACTTTAAATAAATTGACAATTAAAAAACTGAATGCATTTCAAATGTGGCTATATAGGAGAATGTTGAAAATGTTGTGGACAGACAATGAAAGAGTATTGAACAAAATGAAGAAGTATTAAAACCCGATGGTAAAGGTAAAGGGTTCGAAATCGGTGTCCCGGTGCATGAAGCTACCATCCTCAACCTTAATTTAAACAGCATCATGGATTTCTTTAAAACCGACATCAAAATCATCGCATTTGATTATTGATTATAGCAACGACTGTTCTTCCAATCTTAGGAACTGCAGAAAAACTAGTGAAATTTTTTTGGCTCCTGGATGATAACTCAGAACAGATATCATGTGTGCACGGCAAGGATAATGACATTAATAACATAACTTAACGTTCACGGAAGTTTTTAAAGTAGCTTCAATCAAAGACTGCGATGGTTCGGACACACTCAAAAAGGAGGAAAAAACCATAATAATATCAATAACATTGCACTTCGCCTTCCCAAACATTCCAGAGGAAGAGGTATACCAAAATCCACGTGGTAGTCCAATATTAGAAAAAATGTAATGTGAAGAACCTGGTCGAAGAAAAGACAACTCATAATCGATCGCGCTGTCGCAAACTGACTAAGAGACCCGACCTTACATAGATGTTAAAAGGGAAGGAAAGGAAAGCGAAACTAATAAAATTAGTATAAAATTTAAACGGAAGTCACTTATACTGATGGTGACCGATAATTCAATGTAATTTAAAATATTAACCTACTGTGTTAGCGAGTGGACATCACACTATATGACCAATTCCGGAATGAATATAGTACTTATAAGGAGAAGAGAGAAGAATCTCTACGTACATTGATAAACCAAGGTTAATTAAATCTGAAAGGTTCGGAAAAGCACTATAAGGACCAATCTGATCCAAAGCTCACAATTAATTTTCCATATACCTAGTACAAAGACCTGAACGTTGCGCTAGATGTCGCAAACATTTTGGACTGCAGCACGTCACATCAATGTATATAAACTGAGATTCATACAGAGACTATCCATCGATAACTAATGAAATATGAACTGCTGCAAGTGACATTAAAGTTAATAGCAGAAATAAATTTTATAGCGTAAACTGGTATCTCTGTAGTCCAGGAAATAATTCACATATATATTTTATTTAGTCATTTATACTGATGTACCAGATAAGATAATACCAGAAAAGACTCGCACACCATACAAATGAGCTGGCATTGGCACTGAGTGGAGACGGAGGACAAAAGCACACTAGACTGAAGAGATGTGACATTCCCAACCTCGGAGGGAGGTTTACCTAGAGAGATGGAGAGTTAAACCACACTGTTGGAATCTCCCTCTATATAAAAAACAAAACTTGACAAACCGTCAGACAAACAAATGGCTTATTGTCTACTTACAGATCGCCATGACGCAGCCAAAAGAGAAAAAAAAAAAAAAAAAAAAAATTATACTGATGTGACAACACAGTGCATGATTACTAAAGAGTTTAAGCGGTTGAGGGGTAGCGAATATTTGAACAAGTTTAACATCATTAATAACCGATACACTATGGGAGGAGGCATGATAAAACGTCGCACGGTCATAAGAACTAATGTAATGGCGCATATTGACCGTGTGCGAGGATTGAGATACGCAATATCGCAAAGCCTAAAATCTTATTGGATAATCACATGTTGAAGGACACCCGTCATACTATATGGCGCTCTCGGTGGCTCGTGGAAGACGTAAATAATAGGAAGAATACAAGCAATAGTTGAAAATGATGATTTTCATGCTTTCAGCTCAGAAACAAAGTCTTTATTTAAAACTCAACCAAAAATTATGAGTTTTGGTATCCTTCAAAGCCAACATATCATTATTACACTTTAGGAGTGCTCAAAATACTGGTTTGGCAGTGCTCAAAACAGCTTCACGATCGTCAGAACAGTTTCGTGACGCTCAGAAGTCTGGATTTAGTGGTCCTCAGAACAGTTTTCGTTGGGCTCAGAGGCCTAGGTAAGCAGTCCTCAGAGCAGTTTTCGTAGGGCTCAGAGGCCTAGGTTAAGCTGAACAGTCCTCAGAACAGTTTTCGTAGGACTCAAAGGCCTAGGTTAAGCAGTCCTCAGAACAGATTTCGCAGGGCTCAGAGGTCTTGGTTTAGCGGTCATCAGAACAGTTTCCATGGTGTTCAGAATTATTTTTGGTGGTCCTCAGACTCGAGCACAATTGAGCAATTTCAATAGTTTTATTTAATCGTATGGCAATTATTATTTTGGCCTTTGAGTTTGTCACTCTTTAGTACCACCCAGGGGACACGTGCAGGGTTGTGGTAGGTAGCTCCTGCGGACGCGAGTGACAGTTGTCCCCCCTTTGTCAAGTGAGTGGGCAACTCGACTGTTAGAGGTTCTTAAGCCGCCCGAAGGCCTCTAACTCGGCTTAACGACTACTGTCATAGACAGCAACCGGGATCAACTGCTTAGCGTGCCTTCCAAAGCACGGAAGCGCTCATTTATAGTAACCACTCAAACAGGCGGTCACCCATCCAAAGACTGACCCCGGCCGTCTTTGCTTGACCTGCGTTATCGTTTCCGATACGCAGGCGCCGCCGGGCTATGAACGCTTCATTTCAATAGTGCCACAACAATACAGGTTATTTTGGCAATGCTTAGCCAATTTTGGATTTACGCTCAGAATAAAATGGGCTGTTAAAGATCAGATTTGAGGCTGAGAAAAATATTTCTCACGGTCGGTAAATGCTTGACTTGACCACTGATAGTGGAGCATTGGAGTCGAAAATCACCGTAGCATACTACTTTCATTGTTGAATTAAAACGTATACAACTGCGCGTAAAAATAGGCAAGATCTGTGCAGATATAGCCAAATGTGTACAGTTAAACTTTGACATAACTGGGACTTCAAGGGACCGGCAGATGTGTCTCGCTTAAAGAAGTATTCCACTTAACAAGTGTCTCAGATATCCAAGTGTATTAATATTTGTCTCATTTACAGAGGGTTCCATTAATACAGGTGAGATAAGAGATTATTTTCGTTACAGAGAGGTGCGATTATTAAATGTATAATAAAAAAGTTAGTAAACAGAAATAATTAAGCACGTTTCTATTAACAGTACATAAAGGCATACATAATCCTTCAATCAAAATAGAACACAACATTTTATTAAAAAACAAAAAAAAAACATTTATAAAAATTAAAATAAACTGTATATTTGTTTTGTGTACTTTGGAAGTAACATGAGGTCATTTAGCCAAGAATGATGAAACAAGACGAAAATGAATCAACAATAAAGGACGAGTTATACGAGGTAATGAATTAACGTTATTTCAGCTATCGAGGTATACGTCGTATGAAATAAATCAAAAACTATTTTACAAAAGTATTTTTTTAAATATAGTCTTAGTAAAAGAGGTTTTATATCAAGTATGAGACATAATTCATTTAATTTATATTGAGACTGAGTGCTCACTTCACCGTCAAACTTAGTTTGTGGTGGATCACATTTTATTTAAGAATTCAATTAATTTTCGGTATTATATAATAAATAATAATAACCAGGTCTTAGGAAAAGAAAAGAAAAAACAACGTCAAGCCATAGGGCAGCCCGTTGTTTGCCTCTACTTTCAAGCTTCATGTTCTATCCTATGTTATTTTTTTAGGTGATCAGTGGAGTGTATTCGTATTGTATAGACAAGAAAACGCTTTAAAAAAAAAAAAAAAAAAAATCACACTGACCCGCGCAGAATAATTTTTAAATATTTATAGTAGGTCGAGGAGGAATCAGGGAAATCAATAGATAAACAGATAAATTAACATTAGTTGTGGTAATGCTTCGTGCATTCGTTTAATAACGTAAGCAATTTTGCCCGCGGGGGAGGATTCCATTCCATGGAAAAAGGAAACAAGTATAAAGATGATAATAAAATCTGGCCAGATATTCGTTTCAATCTAGCAAGGCAAAGCAAATCCTATTGCGGTAACCTAAAAGTATGTACATACATGAATCTGCAATGCACAATGTATAGAAGTATTTTCATACACTAGCAAATCTATAATATGGTTTTACGATATATATAGGACATATTATGATTGATTGTTTATTACGACATGGAACGCCAAGACACGATGAAGCTTGGTTGGTCAAAATCTCAAGAAGAAACCCCACGAAGAGCTTGGAACTGATTTAGAAAAGTGCGTCAAGATGAACTTATCAGACGTTACAGCTATCAGAAACTATGTGGATTACTGGGCCCAATCAAGGCGATCGATAGGATTCAGAGCTTGTCAATATTTGCAATGGGAAAAGGACGGTAATTTCAAAGATCTGAGGAAGAGTTAAATAAAGCTGTGAAAGATGATAATCTCTATTGGATATATGATCGCCAGTTTTCTGGGGGGCCGGGAGTGTCGTGAATGGTCATGATTCACGATAGTATTTACATTGGTGTTTGTAATTATGTCTCAAACAGCCGATTTATCTTATGTAGCAACACCTACAAGGAATCATTTTTATAACAAGGTTGACGGGTAGGCGGGCTGTCAGAGTTCCGAACGGCTATATTGGGAACGAACAGTTAAGTGCGGTTTGTAGTGGTTGATTTGGAGGAAAACCAGGGTGAGCTCTTTCCATAATCACTTTCAATGCGTCCTATGATATTGTAACGATTGGGTATCATTTACACGTGTGTTCATTTGCTTTCACAGATCGGACGATGATTGTTTATGATGCGATGTATTTATGTGCGTCCACAGGTCTCATTCTCTTTGGGAGGCGTATTGGTATATCATGTAGATGAATAAGGTTTTCCTACAGGTCGCGCATGTACGTGACCTGTAGGACACACATCACAGTTCTTAGTTGTGGAGTTCTTTAGTATTAGAGGATTAGTTACAAGTGTAACAACAGGGTAGTTCGGTAGTCTCGGCTTCAGGCCATATCATCATCAGTCAAGGGTGCACCCGGGTAACTGGAACAATAGCGTGTGAATTGGGACAGTATCAATGGTGGTAAGGGATGTCTAGAAGGGGAGGTTGGAGGACATTCTTGGGGACGAAAGTCCCCACACGTCATAGGGAGCTGGCACGCACGAGGCGGCAGCCCCTATGTCAGATATATAAAGGATTCCGCAAGTTGTAAGGGTATGTTTATAGTTGCATATATGCTAATACGGGTCTTAGCTTAAGTGCTATAGGTTCTCATTCGCGGCCATGAGAGTGACCAGAAGTGGCTTCGCGACAGGGGTAGTAAAAAAATATGGGCCCAGTAAGTTATGTTGTATAAAGCCCCTGCTAGACGGTCGCCAATACACCCCTCCGATCGAGCGACCTTGGTCGGGACCGACCGTTGTTGTAGCTGCAAACAACTCCTGCACCACGCGCCGATCCCCGCCGCCCTGGCGCTGCTCAACTCTGTGCTCGGCGCAGCGAGGCACGTCCATGTGTTCGCTACCCGATGGCCGCTACCTGATGGGCTGTTATGCGCTACGCGTTAAATGCGGCTCACCCCGCCGGTCACCCGTTACGAAACTAGACCTCTACATGCGCTTAGTTACTACGCATCGCGGTGTCAAGGTATAATAAAATTGTGGGTGAGCGATGTGGTGAGCTTAAAACAAGTTACAGAATAGGGGGGCTGATAGCGGAATGTAAAAGGATTTCCGAGTCCTTATATTAAATAAATAGTTATAGTTAAGTTGAAAATATACATTTAAGTTTGTAATGCTTTGGCGTAAGCTGTAATTGTACTTTGGTAAATAAATAAATGAATAAATGTTCGTTAAAATCTGTTTGTATGTGACGTTTGACAGTTTTCAATTGGATGACAGCTGCTGGTGCCATATTTAACGTTTACCGGTCGGACTCGCAAATAACCATTGGTAAACTAATGATAAGCACGGCATAGACTATCCGTCTCTTTCTAATAATAACACTAAGAAAGAGACAGGCAATCTTTCTCACGCGCCGCAGTCTTGTGCAATAAAGGTGAACAACAAGATGAAAATCAGTAGAAGTAAGGTAAAAGCATAAACATTTACCTGATATGTAATGTTTTTAAGAGATTTTATTGATAGACCCAGTTACACAAATCACTCAAAATCACAGCAAGCAATATAAAAACACGACAATAAAAAATAAAAATACACCAACAAAATTACTTCCCAGTCCGGGTTAACTACACCTTTGACGAGGGTGACAATAATTTGAGATAAATCGCGCAAAAACAACGGATATTACCTTCATTACGTTATCGGTGTCAACGCTTCGGGCGGGGGTCCGGACGGCCGCTAATGAGTATTTGTCGCGAACGAGATGTGACGTCGCACTGCGGATATGCGGGAAATCAACTCGGACTTGAGTTGGTGTGAAAAATTATTAGTTTCTGGTACATTCTGATCGTATCAGTCTAATATTAGTACGTCATTATGTAGCTCATGTGTGTACAGTCAAGGGCACCGATATTCATTCATTCATTCATACATTCACACCTTTATTCCCAAAAGGGATAGGCAGAGCACATATAACTTATGTTCCAGCTTTCGGATACACTTCGACCCAGTGGGATCTTTTGTGCATTTGCCCTCTCCTTTATACCTGCTCCCAGGCTTGCTCCATCATTTCCACAAAGCGCATGATGCAGTTCGCCGGGAGCACCTTGAATTCCTTTCGTTGCGGGTAACCGTTACCAAAGTAGTTCATTCTTTGTCTGGCAAGGGCATGACATTCACACAATAAGTGTTCCATAGTCTCATCCTCCTTGCCACACATTCTACAGTCTAAACTATCAGATAGTCCCATCTTGGCCAAGAGATCCTTGACCCCGAAGTGACCTGTGAACACCCCAGATATAATTCTGAGTTGCTTCCTACTGGATTTCCAGAGTTTTCTGGTCCAGCCCGAGTCCACTCCTTCTATGAAGAGCTTAGAGTGCCTTAAGCCAGCCTCATTCCTCCACTCGTGTTGGTGTTTGGTTTTGGCGTAGGCTTTAAAGGCCGATATTATGGTCCCCTGCGAGAGTCCCACAAATGGTTCTGGACCTACAAAGTGATTTGTAGAGCCCCCTCTTGCAAGCTCATCTGCTCTTTCGTTGCCGATGAAGCCCTTGTGCCCTGGTATCCAAACTATTGTGCCTTATTGTGCCTTCCAAGTCTGTTTAGTGCTTGGACGCCATTATAAATCAGTCTAGAGTCCACTTTCGGCGCCGTAAGCGTTGATTTGATGTGACGTCACAACTATCACAAGTAACCCGCTTCTTCCATGTGTCAAATGAGTGCACGAGTGTAAGCATTACATTGCTGCTCGATACATTTTCAAAAATTAATTACGCTTTGGTAGTTAAGATTAACTTACAATTTTCTTTCAACATCTGTTCATAGTACTAAAAGCTATCTATGGTTACAATTTGAGGTAATATTAAACATACAGGCTGTATATGGTAAGTTTAGTAGTTATCTATGATAAGACCGCTCGTGGCGCCATATTTTCCCATTACCATTCAGTAAGGTCGAAGCAACCCTTTAGGGCCCCCCACACTATCGGCGTCGTATGAGCGTTCTCATACAAAATCAGCGCATTTGTATCAGCTCATACAGCGTATTTGTATCAAGAGTTGAACGACCTACATGACAATATTCAGTGGAGCCTGCACGCGAACATTCGGAACAAACATCTTGCGGCCATTCCACAACACGTCTGTTTGTTTGCGCGATTTCCGCACACACGGAGTTTATCAGGAAATCCCTGAAGGGGGTGGAAGTGATGAGTGGAGCGCGATAATAATAGTATAGTTCATCATCGTCATATTATTCGAAAGATGTCCACTGCTGGACATAGGCCTCCTCGAAAGAGTGCCACACCGGTCGGTCCTGCGCTACCCGCATCCAGCGGACTCCCGTTACCTTTACCAGGTCATCATATGGATGAGATTATTATGGATGAGATTATTATCGATGAGATTATTATGGATGAAATTATTATGGATGAGATTATAAAATGTGGCCGACTATTTATAAAACTGTCATTAGAATTGGAATATTTTACCTTGGAGTGTAGAGTTGGTTTTTGAATGGGGACTACTTTCATGCAAAAGCCAACTCAAATAATCTCAACCATCTCAAGTATACGTTGGAGATACCATTACCAAACTCAAGTGGAGCTGGGCAGGACACCTTGCCAGGCAGAATGATGGTAGGTGGATCAAAAAGGTGTCAGATTGGTAGCCAATTCTAGGTAAAAGGAGCGTCGGCCGTCCACCAGCTCGATGGGTGGACGACATTAAGAAGATCGCGGGTCACTTCTGGATGAGATTAGCTCAGGATAGGGACGGGTGGCGTTCTCGAAGAGAGGCCTATGCTGATGAGCAGTGGGCGATTACGGGCTGACAATGATGATGATGATCTCAAGTATACACGACAACGTCTTAAATGATTGACTGGTGGATATATGATGACATTAAGCCCAAATTATTTGAATTATAATGTAATGTTCGTATGGAATATAGTACCTACCTATGTTTATCCCTGGTTCTATGAAGATCTGTTAGACCATGTTGGTAAGAAGATAAAGAAAGAAAGAAAGAAAGAAAGATACATTTATTCACTAACACACAGGACACATATATTAAGCAAAAATAAATAAAAATAACATGTAACAAGTGTGTCTCTGCGGCCGTGAACCGGACACTGGCTCAGCATTATGCTGAGGTGTCAGTCAGACACCTACAGCGCTGATTTTCAGCCAGCACCATTGGTGACTCACGGAAACGTAATAGATAATGTAAAAAAATGTACTGAGTTACTTAAATTTGTTCTGGCATTTGGTCTATCGCATCTTTATAAAACCGGACCGAGTTTAAGGCCCGAGACGTAAAATTATAGAAATGCAATGACAGGTTTTTATTTATATTTGGTAAGTACGAAAATGAATTTAAAACAAGGAACACGCCCCCGTCTTTCATTTAAAGTATTCAATAACATTCTCAAGAGGTCAACATATTGCATTTACATAAGTAAAATGTACCAGTAATACCTGGTGGCACTTTCAATTTTTAACCAAAGCAATAACAGTGTCAACTATTTGAATGAATGTGTCAATCATTCGGTCGTTTGCTTTGCAACGCGTCTTATTCACTGTACTATATTGATTTACGTACAGTCACCGGCATCAATACTCGTATATAATGGATCAAAGGCCGCAAAAATATCTGACACGCTCTAACGGCTCTAGGAATAGAGTTGTCATCAGATATTTTTGCGGCCTTTATTCTATCATATATTCTATAATTTACTTTAAAAACAATCTCTCTCAAAATCTATAATGTAGTTTAAACCGACTTCAATTCAGTACTTCGCCAAGCCACATGGTACATGAAAACTTCCACATTTCCTTTCCAATTTACCACATGAACTACATTCCGAAAGCAAATGCGTTGATTATTACAGAAAAAACCCAAGTCGCTATATGTGGGCTGACAATATTTAAGGAGTTCCGTCGATTCCGTAAGGATCTCAGAATTAACACTTCATTAGTTGCTACTTCAACGGAATCATGTCAGAATCTTTGACGTACTTTACATCTTTGAGGAGTTCCATAAGTCATCTGTGGTCTTCATCATCAGTTCGACTTCACCAAAATTACGATTACCAAAAGTAAATTTACGAGTTTTAATAGAAAATACCGAAATCGCTACACGCGTGCCTACAAAATTTGAGGGTTGCCCTCAATTTCCCTGGGATCCCATCATCAGATCCTGACTTGGTGACAATGGGACCACCTCAGGAGTATACTCTTTCGACTAAAAAAAGAATATTGGAAATCGGTCCACAATTGACGGTGAAATCGGTGGACGGAGAATGAGGAGTTCCATAAGTCATCTTTGGTCTTCATCATCAGTTCCGCTTCACCAAAATTGCGATTTTCGAGGGTTAATACACGAGTTATAATAGAAAATACCAAAATCACGACAAGCATGCCTATAAAATTTGAGGGTTGCCCTCAATTTCCCTAGGATCCTGTGTCATGAACATGTGTTTGTTATATGACATACTGAACTATCGCTTGGACTGTCCCAAATTGGTCTCTCAAATAATGTTTAATGCTCGTCTTCGTCGCACTCGTCATAACCCAATGTTACACGTGCCAATGCATGGCACCAACTACGCTAAGAATAACGTGCTCACACGAATTGCTCGAACTTATAATGCGGATTTCAGTAGCGTAGATATATTTAGATATTCAAAGGCATCTTTTAAATTGCAAGTAATTAATAGTGTTAAGAATAAGCAGCATAAATAGTTTTTGAAATAGGTAACTCACCTCTTATCATGTTTAACAATGTTGTAGTATTTGTACATAAGTTAATAAATCTATTTGTTTAGAGTAAATATGGGATAAATACAATAATATTGTCACTAGGATAAAATATAGCAATATATTCTCATTTGCGGTAACCTATATAGATTGACATGCTTGGTTATGCTTTCATCTTCAAAAAAGAAAAAAAAAACAATGACTTAAACTTAATTAAAAAAAAAAATCTCTCTTTCACACATGTTATGATAGTCCGTTCAACTGTCAACTTTACATATCAAGTTATCTAGGGAAACCTGTAATTGGCCATACTACTGTGTATTATATTATAAGTTACATACTTTGTATCGCTGTTGGTTTTCTGAATAAATAATAATAATAATCCCATCATCAGATCATAAATTGGTGACAATGGGACCACCTCGAGAGTATAGTCTTTTGAATAAAAAAATAATTTTGGAAATCGGTCAACAATTGACGCAGAAATCAGCGAACATACATAAAAAAAAAACAGTGGAACATATAACCTCCTCCTTTTTAGAAGTCGGTTAAAAATAAATAAATCTATTATATTCTATATATTGATACCGGTGACTGTACCTACTCATGAGAGCTCCTTCATTCTCGGTGATATCCTGCTCTGCAAAACACTAATCGCTGCCGCTTATGACTTATCGATATTGTACCCTTACACACGCCCCGCGAATATTCGAGTGTGTTTGAATAATATGTCATGCAAATGTGACGAGTGGTGACAGTGAAAAATGAATTGTTTACCGATTTTGCGCTTTCACTGTCAGTATTTACTAACTCTTCAACTTTAAATAGACAAGTGCTTTCAAATCGGTAACTAAGTCAGATTCGTATATATTTGACGTCATGTGTCGGGTATATATTGTGTAGTTTGGAAGTTGCTATATAGTGCTAGGTAGTGCTCAACATCGTCATCATCAGCCTTAAATTATTTATTAACTAATATTACAAATTCTTTGTTACATGGTTCTAAAATTATTATGAACATATTGGATATTGTATTGTTTCCACCATATCGAAGGGACTCGCTATGTGTAGGATGGCCGAGCTATAAGTTAATTATACAAATCTATACTACTCAAAAGAAAATAGGGGCCACTAAGTATTTTGATTGCTACGTGAAAAATATAGTAAACAGTAATGTATATTTATTAAAATAACATAAAACAAGGTTTTTGTTTTAACTTATGCTAATAACCATTTAATTGTGTAGTCAATTGTTTCACTTATTTCAATTAACATGAAATTAGTCCATTGTCAACAGCAAAAACTAAACAGAAACTCTTTGCGAAACAAAACAAAAAGTGACACAAGCTGTTTTTTTTATAGTTTAGTAACGGGTGTGTCCTCCTCTCCTGTTTTCACACTCCTGGAGCCTTGCATGCATACTCTCGATTAAGTTTCTGATGTTTTCATCAGGTATCTCTTTCCACGCACGTTTCAGAGCATCCATAAGCTGTTGCTGGTTGTGAACCTCTTGCTCATGCTCCCTAACCCTTCGTTTTAATTGGTCCCACATATGCTCTATTGGATTTAAATCCGGACTATACGCTGGCCATGGTAGGACACGAATATGGGAGTCATCCAGTACAGTCTGAGTGGCCCGAGCTGTGTGTGGGCGGGCATTGTCATGCATTAACCCAAATGCAAGAGCACCATACCCCATTGATTCATGCTCCAATCTGAATGTTCGCGGCAAAAACTTAAACGATTTCCACGTTGAACCCTAGATAAAGGAATTCGTACTACTCGGCGTCTGGACCTTTGCTGGTCTTCATGCAGTCGATTACGTATCGTTTGGTCACTAACATGAGTCCCCGTTGTCAACCGTAGGCGATATTGTAACTTACGTGCCGTCACAGAGCGCTCTCGACGGGCACTCAATCGGATGTAGCGATCCTCTTGTGCCGTAGTCGCTCGCACCCTGCCCGATCTAGGCCTTCTTGCAACACTGCCAGTCTCTTGGAACCGATCCCACACATTTTGGATGGCTCGGCGAGAGAAACCCAACGAAAAAGCTACAGACCGCTGTGAATGACCTTCAGCAATCAATGTAACGCCTCTGGTGGCAGTAATGGTATCCATATGCCTTCGTTGACGTGGCATTATTAACAAAAGATGTTAAAAGAAGCAAAAGATGGACAGAAATAGTTTTTTTTTAGAATAAAATTGTGATTCCATCTGAAAGAAATTTGACCTGAAACTCGTTTTTTTTATTTGGTTCAATTTCTGGCCAGCTGTAAGACTTAAACACCAGCATTAAAGAGGTTGGATACTGAAGGAGGCCGGACATCATTAATTAGTCACTTATTAATTAGTTTACATCTAAAAATTTACTCAAAAACAGAAATATGTAAGTGGCCCTTATTTTCTTTTGAGTAGTATATATTAAATACTGTAACAGGGTGATTTGACGAATGCAATTAAACAATTATAATATTTTATTGATTAAAAAATGGTCAATTGATCCTTTTGATAAGTCACGCCATCTGGTGGACTGACTTGTTTAACGGACCAATTGGACCCTTAACAGTTACATGGTTGCACTCTACAGTAGAAGGGGTAAAACAGCTGGCCAGAATCACAAACGAGGACTAGGGCATTCGATCGGGAGCCGTTGAAAATGATCGACCTCCTGTAAATTATTGTGAACTTCCAAACTATTTAAGTTAGAGGCGATAATTATGAAGTGTAATTGAATTATTAAATAAGGATTGATTTGAAATAAGAACCAAATTACAAATATGACAATTATTAATATGGAGAGACGAACGTTACTATTATACATATGTATGAAATTCGCAACGTACAAATATTGTCTACACAACCCGTGTAAGCAGACTCCAGCTTATACTTAAGCCTTACCCAGACATATTGGGTGCTCAACTGAAGAGGCAATTATATTAGAGCGAGCATAAAACAGTTTCGAGATGTTGTTATAAGCGGTTAAAGACTAATAACATTAAGAGCTTAAGTTCTGGCCGCCCACAAGATTTTTTTAAATAAAGTTTGTTAAATATTTAGTAGAGGCCCGGTGCCGTATCAGTAAGTTCTCACATCAGTAAGCATTCGGTAAAGAAACAACTACAGCATATCGATTCCACTACGCCAAATAGACGACTGGTTAGTTCCCAGTAGTCCTGCCTACGAAGCTACAGGTCCTGGCTCCGAATCCCGGTAAAGGCATTAATTTGTGTGATGAGCACGTATATAATGAATCTTTTCTATGTATTTTAAGTGTTTATTATCTTCGTCTAGTACCCAAAGTACCTACTCATTTATTTATTTATTTATTGATTGCCAACGGAGTTCACGTGTCACAGTTTATGAAAAACAAGCACTTATGTAATGTCTAATTGTAACCTTTATAAATAGGCAACCACAGCATGCAGCACTAATGCAGAAGCGGCCTTACATAGTTTGGCAATTACTGAGACTTACTTACCTATAGTAGACGCACTAACACCTACCTAGGGTTCTGTGAAAAATATAACTCGCGAGCCTGAAATAAAAAAAAACCATTTTAATTTTGAAAATGTTACTACAAAAAATTCTAAATAAAAACGAACCCTCTCACAAAATTTCACGAGAATCGGTTGAGAAATGCGACCTATAGAAGAGAACAGCAAGCTAGACTGCGTTTTCCCGATTCAGCTTGGGCCGAAAATCGTTAGTATGTCCGGACATACGAACGATTTTCGAACGAACGATCATAGAACTTCGTTCGATTATTATTTAAAATAATACAAAAAAAAATAGAAACACAATTTTCCATTGTCAATATAAAATCTTCTGCCAGTCTCGAATATGATTTTCCCACAACACATCTTTGTCCAATACTTGTATTGGACAAAGATGTCATAGTAATGGAAAAGGACATAAAAGGGTGGATTGCAAAAATTCATCTTATTTTTTTCCACTACGTAACGAAAGTTAACCATATAGAATAGAAAATGTATGAGTTGTCGGTTACAAAATGGAAATTAAAGCGCAGTTACATTAAAAAAGCCCAAACTTTTTTTTGTTAGTCACGACGGCGACGATAACGATTTTCTGTTCACGATTTTTATTTACTTTTGCTTATTGCTACTTTGACTGGAATTTGAGTGAGAAAAACGTATGTTTTGTATTTTTTCAGAGGTACCTTAAAATAAAAAAGTGAACCCTTATAGGATCACTTTGTTGTCCGTGTGTCTGTCAGTCACTGGCGGAGCGCCCATACAAGCCGATTCCCACCGGCTTGCCTAAAATGTATTTTTAGGCAAGCCTATAGTTATATACTGAAGCTACGGTAGCCTAGTGGTTCAGGCATGCGGCTGTCAAGCGGCGGTCGTGGGTTCGAATCCCGGCTCGTACCAATGAGTTTTTCGGAACTTATGTACGGAATTACCGTTAGCTTTTCGGTGAAGGAAAACATCGTGAGGAAACCGGTCTAATCCCAATAAGGTCTAGTTTTCCCTCTGGGTTGGAAGGTCAGATGGCAGTCGCTTTCGTAAAACTAGTGCCTATGCCAAATCTTGGGATTATAGTATATATAGTTATACTCTAAACTCTTTCATAACTTTTTTGTTCCTGGTTGCCCATCGAAAATTTACACGCGCCACCACTGCGTCAGTCTGTATGTGTGTCAGTCAAGCAAGACCATTTATCTCTTAGGTCTACAGTACCTTGAAACTGTGAAAAAATCAAACTACTAAGTTAACGTAAAAAAAAGATTCAGCCGTTTATGGCGCAAAAAACGTTCATTTCGACACTCTCAAAGGAATCAAAATGTATAGGGTACTTTCCGTTGATCTAGAACGATGTATAAAAAACAAGTAATATCGCCTATACAACAAGTACAGGAAAATATCTGAACTTTTGTACGGGACCCTCTCTCGCATGTATCCGGCTTTTTAGGGTTCCGTAGCCAAATGGCAAAAAACGGAACCCTTATAGATTCGTCATGTCTGTCTGTCTGTCTGTCTGTCTGTCCGTCCGTATGTCACAGCCTTTTTTTTCCGAAACTATAAGAGCTATACTGCTGAAACTAGGTAAGTGGATGTATTCTGTAAACCGCATTAAGATTTTCACAGAAAAATAGAAAAAAAAAACAATAAATTTTGGAGTTCCCCATACTTAGTATGGGGAACTCAAAAACATTTCTTTCATCAAACCCATACGTGTGGGGTATCTATGGATAGGTCTTCAAAATGATATTGAGGTTACTGTACACGCATATAGGGGTGTACTTTGAAGGAGTAGATCTTGGGGTTCGTGATGCGGTGAGAAATGACACTCGTAGTCCAAGACATGCACGTATAATCAGTATTAATAGGGTGATACAAAGGTGTTAGATCACATATTATTCGTATTTGGGCACGAGCAGCCCGTTAAACGTTCGTTTTGCTACTGCCGGCTGCGCCCCCACTTCCCCGCGCCCCGCGCACCATGCACTGCGCCGGCGACGGAAGCCGATGATACCCGAACCAGAACGAGGCGTAGACATACTCCGCGGCGTTGAAAGCGTTGCTTTCAAGACATCAGTTGCTGAAGATTCGTTATTGGGAATTGCCTTGATCATCCCTTGGTTTATTGGCTTCGTCATTTGGTTCAGGATCAGTAATTGGTAGAAGACACATCTTGTTTACGGCCCTTTTGATGGGCCCCTTTTCAGTCATAATATCGGCGACACGACACACGTCGTCTGGACCTGGATAGAGACGAATGACGCGTCCCCTGCGCCATTGTAGCGGCATTAGATTGTCTTCTTTTAGTAAGACGAGGTCTCCAACTTGAATCCCTCTCTGGTTGTTCTTCCACTTCACGCGCTGTTGTAACTCCGCCATGAACTCGCGGCGCCATCTGTCCCAAAATTGCTGCCGGATTTGCTCGATTCGCTTGTATCTGGTCGTTGGATTGCCAGTGACGGGCAATGAAGGCACCGATGACGTAAGTGGCCGAGTAATCAGAAAATGCCCTGGAGTGAGTGGACACATATCGTTGGGATCTGATGAAAGGGGTGTAATTGGACGAGAGTTAAGGATTGCCTCTATTTGTACAAAAAGTGTGGCCAACTCCTCAAACGTCAGATTAGCGTTTCCAGCAATGCGTTTTAAATGAAACTTAGCTGCCCGGACGCCAGCCTCCCATATCCCCCCGAAGTTTGGTGCGTACGCCGGTATGAATTTAAAATGAATCGCCTCGTTAGACGCATAATCCGAAACTGGATAACGGCTGGACCGTAAGACCCTGCCCAGCTCATTGTGCGCACCCACAAAGTTCTTTCCGTTATCGCAATAAATTACTTCCGGTTTGCCACGACGCGATACGAACCTGCGTAGACAAAGTATGAAAGCCTCTGTGGTCAAATCGCTGACCACCTCGAGGTGAATAGCCTTGGTAGTTAGGCAGACGAATACACACAGGTAGGCCTTAGTGTTCCGACTACCACGCCCCTTTTTACTAGCGATCATAAAAGGCCCGGCAAAGTCGACCCCAGTAAAATGAAAGGGGGTGCTAGTTGCAACTCTTACGTTTGGTAAATCTCCCATTATAGGCTGAACTGTTTTACCTTTCAAACGAACACAGTTCACGCATTTTTTTGAAATATGCCGAGCCACATTCCTCCCACCTACTGGCCAGAACTCTTCACGAAGAGAAGACAATATTAGTTGAGCGCCTGCGTGATACAAACGCAAGTGCTCGTAAGTCATTAATAGTTTTGTGAAATGATGCTTAGCATCCAACAATATAGGATGTTTTTTATTATAGTGATAGTTTGAATTACCGATTCTCCCTCCTACTCGCAAAACGCCACAGGGATCTACGAAAGGGTTCAGAGATAAAAGTCTACTTCGGTGATGAAGTGGCCTATCCTCACTTAAATTTTGTATGTCCTTGTTGAACGACTGCGATTGACATTTTTTTACTAAAAAAGCCAATGAGTCTTTAAGCTCTTGAGCAAGCAAAGGTCCTGTTAGTTTTGCGTTTGGTTCCCTACTGTTATGTATGAACCGGAAGACGTAAGCATAAATCCTTTTTAATCGTATGTAACTAGAATGTCGATCAAATGATACGATGGGATCACAAATGCTTGAAGCGTCGTCTGTAGTAGTTAGGAGAACCTTTACTTCAGGTAAATTTGAAAGTGAAGTATGTGGTTGCACGGGCCATTCAATTGGATCCTTCTTTAGGAAAGAAGGACCTTCCCACCAGGCAGATAAAGACTGCAGATGCTGCGGTTCAACACCCCGCGATGCAAAATCTGCTGGATTTAAATTAGTTGGTACATGATACCATTCATAACCTGGTGTTAACTCATTAATTTTATTTACTCGATTGCGCACAAAAGTTTGCAAAGTTTTGGTTTGTGTTTTGAGCCAACCAAGTACTACGGTAGAATCTGTCCATATTACATATTTCAAAATATTCGTTTTTATTGACTGAGTCACCTTTGTGCACAATTGAGCGCCCAGTAAACTTGCACTCAATTCTAAGCGAGGAATTGTCAACATTTTAATTGGTGCTACTCTGGCCTTGGCACATAGCAATCGCACTGTGATGTCATTATTATGGTCTACTGATCGCAAATAAACACATGCTCCATAGGCCTCTTGAGAAGCATCGACGAAACAATGCAGTTCCGTGCGTTCAACATTAGGCGCATCACAAAGAACGTGTCTATCCAAATGTATGTGGGACAAGTGATCCAGATTGTTGATGAACTTCAACCATCTTTTTTCATAGACTGGGGGAACTGGATCATCCCAACCTAATTTAGCAGACCATAGATTTTGGAGAAGAATTTTAGCTTTAACAATACAACAACATAGAAGCCCCAATGGATCAAACAACTTACAAGTTGTAGAAATAATGATTCGCTTTGTTATTTGGTTTGAAGGTTCGAAGTCAATCGGAAAGTGCAATTTGTCCGACTGAGGAGACCATTTTAACCCCAAAACACTAGCCTCCTTATTAAGGTCAAGACCATTTGTAGACTCTGACTGACCTTCTAGAATTTGCGGACAATTAGTGCGAAACTTACGCAGAGGAAAGCATGCTGAATCTAGAACTTTAACCACATTTGTATAAATATGCTTCAACTCTTCGACTGTTGAGGATCCGGTAATAAGATCGTCAATATAGAAGTCTTTTTCGATTACATTAGACGTGATTTCATCATGACATTCCAGAGCTAACTGCTTGAGACACCTTGTGCTGAGAAAAGGAGCCGAAGCCGTTCCATACGAAAGGGTATTGAGCTGAAAGATCTTGATAGGTTTATCGACCTGATCTCTCCATAAAATGAGATGTAAATGGCGCTGTTGCTCGTTAAGAGCAATTTGCCTATACATCTTCTCGATGTCAGCAGTAAGAACGTACCTATTAGCTCTGAAACGCAACAATATTGACAGCAAATCACTTTGTAGAACTGGCCCAATAGCCTGAATATCATTCAGAGACTTGCCTGAACTTGTTTGGGCAGAACAGTCGAACACAACCCTAAGCTTTGTTGTTTCTTTTTGCTCGCGTACAACGCAATGATGTGGCAAATAACACCCTGACACCGGCCGCACCACTTCAGTCATATGTCCCAACTCAGCATACTCTTCCAAGAAATTACGATACTGATCCTTCAAATTGGGACTTTTATCCAATTTTTTCTCCAAACTAAGAAAACGTCTCATAGCTATGGGATATGAGTTGCCGAGAGACTCCTCGGGCTGTTCCTTGAATGGCATCATTACAGAGAATCGACCATTAGGTAAACGACTAGTATTTTCGACGTAGTGAGATTCACAGAACTCCTCGTCAACAGAAAAAGACTTACAATCGGAAGGCAATTCTTCCACCTCCCAAAAGCGTTTTAGAGAGTCATCGACATCTTGTAGTGACGTCCTATGCCTTGTAGTGGCTAAATGACAATTGACATTATATTGGTAGTAGCTGTCTCCTGTGAGTCCAGCTACTATCCATCCCAGCTTGCTATCTTGTAGGATTGGCTTGTCTTTGCCTAATTTTATTTGTCTTGAATTAATAATTTCGAAGAACTTGTCAGCACCTAACAAGATATCAATCTGTGATGGTTTGTAGAATTGGGGATCAGCCAGCTCGACGTCGCGCGGCATTTCCAATTTTTGAGTATCAATTTCAACATTGGGTAAGTTGCCTGTGATTGTCGGGATGACCAAACAATCAGCATTGAGTGAGAATGAATTAACGCGAGATTTTACCTTTATTTGAACACGTTCAGTTATTTCTGTCTCTTTATTATTGATCCCAGATATTTTAAATGAATTTATTTTATTGGAGGGTAGGCCTAACCTTTTTCTCAAATTTTGTGTCACGAATGACGACTGGCTTCCTGTATCCAGCAAAGCACGAGCAAGGTAAGTAGTATCACTATTGGGACAACAAACTTCGACCTGAGCTGTACATAAAAGTACTTGACCAGACGTGCCAGTCGACAAATTACTTGATGTATTTATTTTGTCCGCCATATCTGTAGTAACGACATTATTACTACTCACCTTGTCGCAATGTAAGAGCGAGTTGTGTTTCTTTCTACAACTGCGACAGGAACCCTTCAGAGTGCATTGAGAACCATTATGCCCAGTACGCAGGCAATTATTACACAATTTATTATTTGAAACTTCAACAAGCCTGTCTTCGAGACTCATTTCCTTGAACTTATGGCACTGATAAACATGATGGCTCTGTCCGCACACCAAACACGGCTTGATTCGTGGCCCCTCCACAGAAGTGACAAATGATTTGGGATATTTATTTTCTTTATGGACATTTTTATTTTCGTAAGAACGACTACAATACATTGTCTCTAAAACATTTGCCCTATTACGCAAAAAATTCTTAAAATGATCCAAAGTGGGTACCTCCGACGAAAATTCTGTATTTTCTTTAGTTGAGGGGAGACATGAAAAGCTGCCCTTGTACTCCTCCCACTTTGCATTTGTTTTGGGATCTAACTTTGCCGAGACCAAAAATATAACTAGAGGGTCCCAACCCTTGGTAGAAATACCCAACGCGTCCAATGAACTTAAGTTTTTCGTAACAGTATCTATTAGATACCTCAAAGCCTTGAAAGACTCCTTTTGTATAGGATTAACACTAACAATCGCGTTTAAATGATTATTTATTAAGATATTTTTGTTATCATATCTTTCACACAATGTTTTCCACGCAAGTTCGTATCCACTGGCAGAAAAATCAATTGACCTTATAACTAAACTCGCGCTTCCTTGTAGTGAATTTCTTAAATAGTGAAACTTATTCACCGGTGCAATCGAATCATTACTATTGATCAATGACTCAAACAAATCTTTAAATTCCAACCAACGCGTATAATTACCATCGTAGGTTGGCAAGTTTATGGTTGGCAACCGAATTGCACTGTATTTTTCATGGCAAGTACCCGATTTAAATGATTCACTGTCCCCACTGTCTTTTGCTGAAAACGTATCAATTATATCCTGAGCTAATGCGATTTGCTTGTAGAAAATACTTTCAGTCTGAGTTCTTTCTAATATTTGTACCTCTGGCTCAGGTGAAATATCTTCGAGTTCGATCTGAATTGTATCATAATCAACCATTAATTTCCGTAATCCTTCCAATCGCAAATTTAACTCCTTAATCCGCAATGACGTGAGCTCAGACTTTTGTACATCTTTGACGAAGTCTTTAAAAACGGTTAATTGACTTTTAATACCACCGCGCCTTCTATTAAGTTTTCTAATGCAATCGGCAAGAACAGCGGGGTCTGGTTTGTCTACCATTTTAAAATAACAATGAGCTAGGCAAATAAATAGGTGCAATCAAACCAGTAACACGATCCAGCCGTCTAGTCCAGCACCGCTGCCGCCGAGCCCGCCAACAGCACCTGCCGCGCCAGGCGAACCCAGTTCACAACAGTACCCGTTCCCGCGATCCACTTGGAAACCGCGTAGCAGGTTCCCGGCGAGAACGAACGGCGTTGGTTACACTGGAACGTACCAAATGGACTTTAAACCTTACGCGTAATCACCAGCGAAATACCTACGAGATATTACACTAAAGTGCACTTTTAGATTGTTAATTATAATCATAGCCTTTTAACATTTACTTGCAAAAAAGGTAAAACGAAGTTATTGCAACGAAATAGCAAGCATAACAAAGAATTTGAGTAACGGTACTCTAACGGTACATTTATGGACCTACAACGATAAAAACATATTAGTCCAATTTTAAAATACTTATTACTAGTGCACTGTTATTGTGTTCAACTTCCAATAATATTACGTAAACTTTAAACTTGTAATTACTTATTGCTTAGTTGATTTGTATAGAAATCGTTTATTGCAAAGCGATAAGAATGAACAAAGGATGCAAAAAATAAGCCAGCATGCTATAGGCTAATTACTGAGCTTGTAAACAACTGCACATCGTTAAAATTGCATTGATTTATATAGAAATCTAGCGAGATAACTCTTAGTGCTCAAATAACTGCAATTGGCTGGTACGCATAAAGCTAGATACACAGCCCGACGTTTGCAAGTAGCCAGGCACTTATTATACAAATTGAAGTTATTTAATTAGGGATAAGGCATAACAAAAGGAACGGGCTTACTTCGATCGGCATAGACTTTCGATTATTACGTCTCGTAGTTGTATCCAAAGCGCCACGGCAGCATTCCGTTTCTTTGTTCTTGCATATTTACGATTTTCCCACGGTCGCCATATGTACACGCATATAGGGGTGTACTTTGAAGGAGTAGATCTTGGGGTTCGTGATGCGGTGAGAAATGACACTCGTAGTCCAAGACATGCACGTATAATCAGTATTAATAGGGTGATACAAAGGTGTTAGATCACATATTATTCGTATTTGGGCACGAGCAGCCCGTTAAACGTTCGTTTTGCTACTGCCGGCTGCGCCCCCACTTCCCCGCGCCCCGCGCACCATGCACTGCGCCGGCGACGGAAGCCGATGATACCCGAACCAGAACGAGGCGTAGACAGTTACTAACATCATTTTATTCTAAACTGAATAGTTTGCGCGAGAGATACTTCCAAAGTGGTAAAGTGTGTGTCTTCTAAAATAAGACAATGATAAAACTAAAAAATATATATGATGTACATGACCATGTAAACTTCCAACGAAAATTGGTTTGAACGAGATCTAGTTAGCAATTTTTTTTTAACACGTCATAAATCGTAAAAAGCAATTTATTTAATGGAACCCTCCATGTGCGAGTCCGACTCGCACTTGGCCGCTTTAATTTTATGGCTAAGCTGATATTTAATGATTAAAAATAGCCTCAAGCCACATCTAGTTCTCACTACTTTCCATCGATGTAACACAGGCGATGTTGTAATGACCGATAACTTAAAAAACCTCGTATATTTTGTCCTACTTTACTTCCAAGAGCAACCTTATTATACGTCAATAAGGCTCACATTTGAAGCAAAATCTTCCGATGCCTAAAAGGTTTAGTCAGTGCCAAACTCGGTATACTTTTATGGGTGTTGAAGACGTTATTTACGGGTGTGAACGATTCGAGCTTCCGACAATATCCTGGGCATATTGGAAAGTTGTATTATTGTTGGGTAGGCGTGGGGGGTGCCGAGCATAATCGTAAACATAATTATGGGACATTGTGCCCTGCAAAGTATTGAAGTGACATGTAGGCAAAGTTGAAGTACTTGAGTGAGCGTGTTGAAGTACTCAAGGCAAAATACGGTTTTGAAAAACATTAATTTATAATAGCGTTTTTTTCTTTATTTCATTTTAAAACATTATTCTAAGATGCTTTATTGAAGAATCCAACAAACTTTCCATCCGTAAGTATTTATATAGATTTTAATAAAGCATGAATTGTTTTTTTCTTCATTATTTATCTTGAATATTATAGAGCAAATGTAAATGAACCAAAATAAAGATAAAACCATTTTTTAATATTTTTTTTTGACTTTTCAGAAGCTAGTTAAGTTATAATGTTTTGATGTGTAAAATTTTGTTGGATTTTGTCGCTAGGTAACTATTTAATTGATAATATATCCATTACATAGAAAAAATCTGCTATTATAATTATTTTTTTCCATACAAGTTGTCAGTTCATTGCCTGGACTACACTGTGTAACACACAACACACACATTATTCCACGGTTACTTGCACTCACCCTGTATTGCTTCAATTTGTTAGTGTGGGACAAATCTTGAAACTGAATTTTGAACCATTAAACCTCAACTGATTGAGCCGAAATTTTAGGTATAAGTATATGGTTTGGATGATATATATGAATAATATGGTACCATCGAGCTGATCTGATGAAGGAGACAGAAGATGGCAATGGGAATTCAGTACCTACTCAACCGACGCAACCCCGTTCAGTTTGGGCTCGTAAGAATCGTCTAAATGAGTAACAATTCAACATACACTCGTAACAAACACTTAACACACGTAAACACTCCCTCTCACGGACACTTACACACGCGCACACACTCACACACTCTCATACACAAACTCTCTTTGTACTACTAAAACAGCATAATTTTTGTTTTTATTAATGATGAATTTGTGTTCCCATTGATAAGTTAGCAGCGCTCATATTATATGAAATGTTTAATTTTCACTTTGTTACTTTCATGTCGTGCTTCTTGAGACGTGTGTCTGAAGAGATTTGTTAACCGACTCAGTGGGTCCCAAGATACAGGCTTAGCCTAGTTTGGAACCCCACGGATAATGTCTGTATAAGTAATCTGTAATCATGTGCTTGTCCAATAATAAATTATTCTTATTCTTATTGTTCTTAAATTGATGACGGCATACATAAAAGTACAGCTGGCAATAATAGTTTGTAAGTTCCCAAAATTAAATTCTTGACAAAAACTTATTTGATACTACGACGGTGGAAATCAATAATCGCTTGCCCTCTTCGGCCGCCTACGAACCCAAAGGTACGTAACCAGTTACGTGTGAAGAATTATTTTTCTTGCTACGAAACTAATTAAATACGTACAAAGTTTTTCATCACACTTGCTCATAAATGGTGTTATTCCTTGCCTGTATACAGAAGGACAATGGCCTAAATTGTCTCCGCGGGAAATAATGACACATGGGAGTTATGAGCTTGTGTGTGATCTGATTGGTTAAGCAAATCTGGACGGCCGCTAGCGACAAAAATTCTGCTCTGTGATTGGTTGAAAATATAATCAAGCAGGCTCTGTGATTGGTTGAAATATTGAAGCTACGCCCTCCACTCGCACTGATCTGGAAGTGAAGTTGTCAATCTCGTCAACATTTGATTGATGCGCTTGTATAAAACATAGGTTTTCTGTCTTTTTTGGTTATTTATTTCCTCGCAAATGTGATGAAAAACATTGTGTAAACACGTGCGTAAGAATATTGCAAACTCGAGTCATCAAAAGCTCTCCGCCTTACGGCGTCGGGCTCCTGATAGACTCTCGTTTGCAATATTTCTCATACGCCCCTTGTTAAACAATGTACTATTCTTTTCTTCCTACGAATCCAGTTACGACATTTTTTTTTAATTTGGACAGTTTCGTCGGCTCCTATTTCTGGTATGCTTGCCCTTCGGGAATCTGAAGCTACCTAATGAACCTAACCTACGTAGTGTTTTGCGATCGTAACAGGTTTCCAACACGGAAGAGGAATTCTTTGTACGTAACTACACAGTTTCGTAGCAAGAAAAATAATTCTTCACACGTAAAGGGTTACGTAGCGTTGGTTTCGTAGGCAGCCGAAGGGTCGTTGCCAACCCTTTATTGATTTGAGGGTTTGTTTTGTTGAAAGCTAGAGACGAACGCGGGTTGCTCACTCTTAATATACACACACAACACACACACATAACACATCCTCGTGAGCTCTGGCGACCATACTCACCACCTGGGACACAACACCACACCACAGAGTAAGTAGTTGGGCTGCTCCAAATATGAGCGAGATGATATTCCACTGTGCCCTTATTCTGGGGAGAACGAAGACGAATTTGTCGGCCTGCCCAGAAAGGGAGAAAGGCCCAGTTTATTAAGAATTTGTATGGCATCAAGAAACTGCATGCGTGAAAGAGCCGAAGGCAGGTAGCGCATGACAGTGCCCAATATTCGGTATGTAAACCAAAAGGCAGGAGAAACCATGAGGATGCCCTCATTCTCACTTCCTCTCGCTACTTCACGTACCAGTTTCGTTTACCAGGTCATCTTGTGGGGGGGGGGCTACCCACGCCGTGCCTTCCGTCGTCACTCGAGAACCTTTCCGCCCCAACGGCCATCGGTTCTACGTGTAATGTGCCCCGCCCGCCCGACACGTTACTTCTGCCCAATGGAATATCACATCGAACTGTAAACACGACGCGATAAAAATATTTTTTGATGAGGATATCAGGGTACATTAACTTTTTTGCATAAACCTAATACCCTACCCTAAGTAAGTACCAAAGTACCCTACTCATCTCATGTTCCGAGCAAGCCCACAGAACGGAGCTAGTCAGTATAATACCAACTTAATATACGTCAAGGGGTGTCAAAAATTGCTCAGTGTATCGTAACTATAATACCACTAGTGCCTAGCGGGCTCTTATACGTTCTACCCTTAATACTAACATGCCTTATAATGCCTCAAGGCATTAAGTCCACATGTCCATATGTATTAATGTGCAATAAAGTTTAAATAAATAAATATTAATATGATTGACGAAGGATAATTTTATCAACAAAGTGCCTGCATGCTGCGACAAATATTATATGCTGGTATAGCATACGTGGTACATCGAATATCGACGAGCGTTGTTTTAACCGACTTCAACAAAGACGGAGGGAGGTTCTTAATTGATTTTATATGATGTTACCTCAAAACTGTGTTGAAATAGGTCTTATTTATGGCATAAGAAATCTGATGATGGGGTCGGAGACTACTAAGCATACTAAGGTACTAATTAATTATTATAAACACACGTATACGTTCACGCAAGTACGTGTACATTAAATAAAATAAAATAAAAATAAAAATCATTTATTTCAGACTACTGTTGTTGGTCCATAGGTATTTTGTTAGTAACAATAATCAGCTTAAGTTATGTTAGTGTGGAATTGAATTAAGTACATACAATATTTTATTAAATTACATTACGTTTCATTGAATTAGAATTGAAATTAAAAAAAAATTAATAAAATTAAAATAAATTAAATGAAAATAAATTAAATTAAAATACAAATTCAGGATACATACAAAACGGCGTCACCTTTTGCTGACGTGCATCTGTATAAGGTGGCACATTATACGCGAGTCAAACCGCCCGGCTATGGTCTTCAGGATGGAGTTGGAACTAGCGCAAAGTCTGCAGAGCAAGGAGGCAGTTTTTTTGCGCATAATGGCGTAGAAGTCGTCCGCTCCCGCGAGCGCAAACATACCTGATGCACTGCAGAAACGCGGCAGTCCCAGCAACATCCTGAAGCCATTGTTGTACTGGACTCGATAGGCGTTGATGGCCTTCTGCGTATAGTTGGTCCATAGGCTGCTCGTGTAGTATACCTGGCAGTAGGCTTTGAACAAAGTTATTTTGACCTGCTTACTACATCGTGCGAACCGCCGAACCAACATATTGCATCTGACCGCCAACGCCCTCCTTTCCCGCTCTATATCTGATTGGTCCTTAAGGTCATCGGTTACATAGTGGCCGAGATACTTAAACTTGAAGACTCGTTTAAGGTCGCCACCATTTAGCTTTATGGGAGGCACTGTCTCAGGCAACTTGCCTCCGACGGCCTTAAATACCAGATACTCGCTCTTTTTCACATTGTACGTCAAGCCGTGCGACAAAGCGTACTTCTCACATGAGCCCAGCAGCTCCCTAAGCGCCCTGACCGACGGGCTGAGCAACACCATATCATCAGCGTAGCTGATGTTATTTACGATAACATCATCCACACTGCATCCGATGCGTTTGTTGTTAAGCCCGACAATCAGATCATTCACGTACAGGTTGAAGAGCTTTGGTGAGGTAATACCCCCCTGCCTCACCCCACATTCCAACCTGTACGTGTCTGATATGTTATCCGCCCATTTCACACCGTTCAGCTGGTTCTGATACCAGTACTTTGTTGCAACTTGTACTTGTAAATAGCAACTTGTACCGATGGAAGAGCGGGACTATCTGACACAAGTATTTATTTACTTACTAGGTAGCCCCAAAGGACCTTTGTAAAAGAACAAAACTTATGAAATAAAAACATTTTTCATTTTCATTTTCATTTTTCATTTTCATTGACACGTACTTTAGGTTTTTATACAGTTCAATTTACGCCCATTTTCGGATCGATGAGTATAGATTGCCATAAGCTGTTCATTAAGTAGTTGTTAACATTTACTTAAGTACAATAAGTAAATGAATTTAAAAAATCGAACACGTTTAAGTAATCATGTTTTACGGACTCTAAAATTAAGGTAGAGTTGAGAACTACCCAACAGTGCTTGAAAAACCATAAGGGCACCCTTTGAGCCGGGAGACATATGGACCGGCGTTCATAATCATGTTAACCGTGACACAGAAATATTAGCTCCCTAAAAATTGTCATGGGTTCCGTATATTTTGTATTCGTATTTTTGGACAAGTCTCTACATACGAGTATGTCACTTATGTAATTATCTATGCTACAAACCCACGTGTAAGTTATGAAGTGTTAAGTGCTGCTGGCGTAACGTCCGAGTAGATATGGGTAAATGATAATGATTTATTTATCTAACAATATATAATTTCACTTAAAACTATAACACTTAAAGTATAAAATTAAGATCACCGTAACATACGATAAATGACGACCCATTTATCTAAACCACCTACACAATTTAAATGCCGAGTATATTATTCGACGACCTGGTTACCGTAGTGACCATACCTGCGTTGACGGTCCTATGTTCAAATAGGTAGGTATGTGTGATGAACCGGAATATATTTTTAGAGTCTTGGATGTTTTCTGTAAATTTCAACATTTCATCATCATATCAGCCGAAAGACGTCCACTGCTGGACATAGGCCTCTCCCAACGAGTGCCACAATGGCCGGTCCTGCGCCACCCGCATCCAGCGGACTCCCGCGACTTTTACCAGGTCATCAGTCCGCCTAATCACCGCACGTGGTCGCCACTCGAAAACCTTTCCGCCCCAACGGCCATCGGTTCTACGTGCAATGTACTGTTCTGTAAATTTATATATATTAAATATATCGTCGTCTAGGATAAATCAACATAACACAAGCATTATTGAGCTTACTAAGGGGCTAATTCGATTTGTGTATGATCTTCCCCTAATATTTATTTTAGAGGTATTAACTCACCTCTTTACGTATTTATATTGTTTATATATATATATATCTAATCCCCGCCACTGCCACTCAATAAGATTTCGCTGTATTTCTTTCAATAGACGATTGTCACATTGATCATCAAAACGGACGGACGGTCACCTGCATCAATATCTGACTAGACAAAAGACGCAAGATTATCTGTATTACTTTTATAGCTCTAGAAATAAAGTTTAGACCGGACCGAAACCAGTTTTCCTTATTAGGGTTTTTCATAGGGTTATTTAAGAAGTTATTTTTAAAACCCTATCAGTAAGGTTACCAAATTGATAGGGTTACCAAATCGATGGGCCTGAAAAGGGGTTTTCCGGTCCAAAGGTTTAGACAGATCTTTTCGAGCGTTTTATTCCATATTTAATATTTATTTATTAAATAAATAAATATTAAGGGGCAATCTTCTTTCTTAGATCTTTTCGAGCGTTTTATTCCATATTTAATATTTATTTATTAAATAAATAAATATTAAGGGGCAATCTTAATCAAATCGAACTAGCTAAGAAGTAAGCTCATATTGAGGGTGATTGTACGATTTCTCGTCACGCATTATTGTAATGCGTGCATTTGTGGTACATTTGGCCGGGCACAACTTGAACCGTCTGTTGCGGACCCCTGTCCATTCCGGTCCGTCGCGTCGCGTCATCGACTTTCAATTAGCCGCGGCTTGAATGGGGCGCCATACGTTCGGAACAGGTAGGGCCCCAGTGGATGTCATCTCACTTGAATACGGAATTACCCAAGTGATAATGTACAGTCGCGGAATGAAAAGGTTGACCAGTTTTCTAATAAATTCATTTACGCGTTGCAAGCAGATGCTACCTTTTGTAAACTGTGTAACAGACGAGAGTGTTGTATTGAAAATTATGTTTGACAACGTGTTGACAACGATGCTCAAATTTCCTTAGACGAATGTTCCTTGACTATTGATAGTTGAACTTAAAACCTTTTTATTAGTTTGATCTTGCCACCAAGTTTGAAAAATCTTATGATTACATCCTCTTTTCTTATAATGATTAAAACTAAATGCGAGTTACATTTCCTGTCAATGTCTTATTGCTATTTCTTGTATTATTTTTAGGGTTCCGTACTCAGAGAGTAAAACGAGACCCTATTACTAAGACTCCGCTGTCCGTCTGTCTGTCTGTCTGTCTGTCTGTCCGTCTGTCACCAGGCTGTATTCCATGAACCGTGATCACAGAAATATATCGAGATAGAAGTAACAAGCGTATGTACTTCGCGTTGCGAACCGACGTCCCGAGGACTGCTTTGCTCGCCGCGAACTTCAGTCTGCTCACGTCCGCGGTCTGCATGCGATGTCAGGTTGTAAAAACAAAATGGTTTGTTGCGCAATAATTAATTGCTCAAACACTACCAAAAAAGGTAGAGGTGTTAATCGAGGTATTTCCTTTTTTCGGTAAGTACTATTTGTCCTGTAATATCTGCTATTAATTAAAAAACTATTTGTTTTATTATTTTCAACAAAACAGTAGCGGGCGATTGTGTGCCAACGCTAGTTTTCCATTGCGGCTTTAATTTGATGAGCCAGACTTGGCGTGCATTCAAACCCAGCGATGTAAAAATAAGCTATTTAAACTGTCGAGTCACGTTCAAGGTCGATTTCTCAGTTTTTCTGTCAAAAGCAAGAATAGTGCTGTACCACAGTGCTGTGCACTGCGATTTTCTTACTCAGTTAAAATCGATTTTAAAAACAGAGGAAATGATAATTACTTTTTTATATTATTAATGCAGCTATATAATGTATGTAGTGAAAAGCAAATATTATTAACAAACAGTTATGGTTAATTCTATATTGCAATTTTATTTCAGTTTTCCGAATGATCCTGATGTTAAAAATAAATGGATTGAAGCAACTGGTCGTAAAAAATGGATTCCTACAAAATACAGCCGGATTTGTTCTATACATTTCCACGAGGACACCTTTACTGGCCCATCAAAGTACCGTCGAGTAATCACTACAGCTTATCCGACTATTGATGTAGTGATGATGTCAAATGATGAAAAGGTACACATTTACATAGGGCTAAATATTATTTTAAAAATGTGCATGCGTGCTTGTGTGTGGTATATTTTGTCTTATTAAGTGGCGAAGCTTGCGAAGTCACTTATTGGTGCCGTGTTGTAATCGATCTGTGAATCGATTCTTTTGAATTGTTTTTGGCGCTGTATAGAATCGGTGCCGTGTTGTAATCGATCTGTGAATCGATTCTTTTGAATTGTTTTCGCGCGGCTTATGTTGCCCATCACTAAAATCCGCTCGTGACGTCAAAGTACCTACGCAAAATGTTACACGCTCGGTCTCGCTATAAATTGCCGAACTCGTTCCTTCTATCTTGATATATTTCTGTGACCGTGATAGTAAAACAGTTGAAATTTTCACAGATGATGTATATCTGTTGCCGCTATAACAACAAATACTAAAAACAGAATAAAATAAATATTTTCATAGATAATGGGTACGGAACCCTTCGTGCGCAAGTCCGACTCGCACTTGGCCGGTTTTTTTTTTTAACTGGCCTTTCCAAAATTCAAAGAGGTTAATTCTCATAGTGGTCGTATCTGTAGGCCATGTAGCGAAATGACATTCATTATGACGGAATGTGTCTGACACTCGGTCGATAAAGCAGATACATGATAAATTATGCTGAACAAGCATACACAGATCTTAAGGTGGTCAACCTTTTCATTCCGTGACTGTACGTGAAAAATAGTACTGTCAGCGGCAAAGTTAATAATTTTATACAATGTTTATTGTTTATACTTACCTTACCTTTATTTATTTCCCTGTAGGGTAATGGCGTAACTTTTTTAAGGACTGTCAGGACATATCAAATGTCATATTTTGAAGGTGGAAATGACTGAAGATATCATAAGAAAGTATTAACCAAAACGTACAGCGATTGATTCCTACTTAAACTAAATTACTAAACTTAATCTAAGTACTATCCAAAAACCATCCATACGTCTCTCTAACACTCTCCTAGGTTCAGTCATCAGTCACGCAAACCCTGTCACAAACACATCACACTGCGGGGATGCTGCGAGCACGGAGTTGAAGAGAGCGGTCGCGCGAGGTATGGGCGAGTTTTGGTATAGGTTCGTCCGTGAGGTCGCAATTTCCAAGAGAGGCACTCCAAGGAGCTTTCCAATTATGTTGTTCGCGCGTTCAAAAAGTAACGCAATTGCCTTGTAGGTCGGGGAAGCGAGAAGGGTATGACGGACGTAACGCTGAGAAAATTTAAAATGAAACTACTCGATGCCACTAACGTGCTTTATTGTTGACAACTGTGTAACACCGCCCGTATACATATTTACAGCGAAGCACACAATACAAAGTGTACGTCATGGACCAGTATTCGACACTCCGGCCAGCGCCATTTGTAATACAGATTTTGTTTTATTTATTTTTAATCGCAAATATGATTGAAGCGTTCAAAGTGATAAAAAATGTGTATAATTGTTTAAGCTTGCGATGTTAGGTATTTAAGTCAAGTGGGGTAAGAGCAACATAAGAGTCATTGGACGACAATTCCATAGCATATTAATGTAATATGAGCTTTTGCATTAATTTTATGAAAAGTATGGCATTTGATTCAAAATATTGGAACTTAACACATACCAAAGATATAAGTATTCCGTATTGACCGAAACGGCGCCCACATACTGTTCTCCGAAAGGATGCAAAAGTATGTGTACGATCATAGCCGGCAAACACAATGATTAACCCTCCTGTAATATCACTAATTAGGTACGCTTTTTACCCTTTAGACCTTGTTAGTGAGATATATAGAGATAAAGAAACTAATATCCGTTCTTGTTGACTACATAAAAAATACCAACTCAAAATACAACTCAAATTCATAACACTATGAACGCTTCAGTGAATAGCCAATGGCCATGAAAATGGTAAATTGGTAATCCACGCATAGACTTTCCATATTAAACGTTTACATTTCGTTTCATATAAATATAATTTATTGCAAAAAAGTGCTGCATTATTTTACAAAATCCGTACACTTCGTCAACAAACATTTCAATACGCTTTACTTATACATATAAAAAGGAAAACAATTACTATCTATGGTCAACAAACAAAACTCACTTGTACTTAGATGAAATCTCATTTTGTACCTAAAACAAAGTACAGTTTAGCTTGTTTCTTATAACTTATCTATATCACTCATATAAAACTTCCCTGTCGCTCCGTGAACGTTCAAAAGATACAACAGATTGGCCATCGAAGACGGAATGCAACGAGTGTGTAAGATATTGAAAAAGAAACGCAAAAAGATGAAACGGGGTAAGACCGACCCCAAGTACGATTTAGCTCTAACGTTATACAAAATCACCTCCGCAACAGCCGACTTCGTCAAGTCTGACCCCATTATTCATAAAACTTAACAAACCAAAGTTAGCTACAATGTGTTGACCTTCTCTCACAAACGAAAATGTTAATGTGACCGATAAAGACAACGAATTTTAACTAAAATAGGTGTAATGGACGTTTATGATTAAAGGATGCGTGTTTTACGTAACGTATACGTAATGTAGAAGTGGGGCGGTTCTTCGTAACTTGAACTGTCTACCAATTTTAAACGTTTTAGTTGTATGGCGTTTCGTTGCATAACATACTTGATCGACCTGAAGGATATCATTTACTTCCTCAGAGTGGGTGAACAACATTTAAAAAATCAATAAAGCTCCATTTAGCAAGATTGTTCAGAGCATCGGTACATTCAAAGTCATAAATATTTATACAAATGTGCACCTCGATCCATTGAGATCAAAACGTACTCGTAACCAAGAACGTTTTATATACAGTTGAGCGTACAAAATATCAATTAAGGAGTTACTACACTGTACACTATATCAGATGTCTTAGAACAGTGGCTCTTCAAAAAATTACACAATGTACACAAATTTTAAATTGTGAATTGGAGATTTAAAACGATTTAAGTTTCTATGTTTAACCGAAACAGTTAAACCCACTCGAAGAAAAAGATAATTACAATTACAAAAACAAGTTCTAAGTCAACAAAATCAAAGATTATATCTACAAATCACACATTCGTACAAAGCATCACAACATTATTGGCTAACTAAAATAGAAAAAAAAAGCTTAGACGAAAGCTAAAGAAAATAACAACATTAAGATGGCCAGACTATCACACTTAAGTTATAGTTATTTACGATACAAGTGCAGAAAATAGGAAATTCGCAACGAGTGGTGATAAATTAAAACACGATCGAAGGGAGTGTTTTAAATCGACACGAGGTTGCGAATTACCTATTTGCACGTGCATCGTACAACGTTTTACGCGTACGCGGCTCTTTAAAGTTTCGACATATGCACGGAAAGTACTCACACGTGCGGAAAAGTAGCTCCCATGTGTACTGTAAAAATTATTATTTACCTGAAAGCACAGTCACCTGAATAAAAATATGGTCGATTTATTTAATATCTCGTTAAACATTTTACCTTTTAAGCCTACAAGGTTAAATGTTCACAGGCTACAGGTGTGCCATAAGTACTCGAGGCGGGTAAATACTGGAAATACACTCGGTATTTACCCATCTCTAGCTGCAAGCCCGCCATTTTGAACTTTACAGGTATATGAAAGGACACAGGAGTAGGTGTATGAAAGCGGGTAACCTGAAATTTATACTTAACAGTAATTGTTGGTTAAAAGGTAAGGGAACTGTCATTACAAAGGTAATATCTGCCTGACAAGCCGTCAAGTCAAGAGATGCTTTTAATTGTCATATTTTGTTACCAATTTTTTCATGACTTTATTGGTAAATACTACTCTCGAAATATTTTTTAATAATTAAACGATGGGCCTTTTTAAAATGTCATTTAAAGTTTTTAATAAAAACATCTTTTAAAAATTTGGCCACTGTCCATTATATTAGATCATTTGCAATATTACAAGAAGTCAGTATGTCCTCGACATTGACACTTTCTGTGACTTCTTCATAATCAAGATAAAAGATTAAGCTATAGGTATGGACTTCCAATGGTACTTTTATTAAAAGTATAAGTATGAATAGGGTAAATCGCCAGTAACTGGACGCCGTTCAATAACTGGCAACCTCATACTAAAACATTAACTCTATTCATACATACATATAATCCCATATAATCACGCCTCTTTCCCAGAGGGGTAGGCAGAGATCACGGATATCCATTTGCTACGATCCTGACAAACCACTTTCGCTTCACTCACTTTCATAACATTTCTCATACATGCTCGTCGGTTTAGGGTACTTTTGACCTGGCCTTTCTGTAAGATTTCTCCAATTTGATTGGAGAAAGTTCGCCTAGGTCTTCCCCTTCCAACTTGCCCTTCCACTCTTTTTATATACACTCTCTTCGTTAATCTTCTTTCATCCATCCTCTCAACATGCCCAAACCACCTTAACATACCCTTCTCAATGTTCGTGACTATATCTCCATCCATTCCACACTTATCTCTTATCACACTGTTTCTGACTCTATCACTCAATTTCACTCCACACATACTTCTCAACGCTCTCATTTCTACTGCATTCACTCGACTTTGATGTCTTTTTTGCCACACCCAACTTTCGCTACCATACATAAGTGTGGGCACCAACACTCCCCTATGCACAGCCACGCGTGCTTTTTGCGATATTTTCTGGCTGCCCATAAAGGCATTCAGTGCCCCATTCACTCGATTCCCTGCATTCACTCTTCTCGTTTCGAGAATGGAAGGGTTACGCGTCAAATGTCTCCTATATGCTGACGACCTTGTACTACTTGCGTCGTCTGCTGAGGAGTTACAAATGATGGTAACGAAGATGAATGAATCTTTTGAATGGAAAGGGATGAAGATGAATGTAAGTAGGACGAAAGTGATGGTATTTGAAAAAGATGAAATTATGACAGACTGCGAAATAATGATTGGTGAAGAAAGACTGGAACAATTAAAAGAGTTTGTGTATTTGGGGACACTATTTACTGGAGACGGAAAGCATGAGAAAGATATTGAAAGGAGAGTGAACTCTATTCACCTACATATAATAATATCATTCAATTTAGTATATCGACGCCAATTATTGAAGGGTAGCCAGTAATTCAAACCTTATACAAAAATGAATTCTATCATAGGTGAATAGAGTTCATTTTTAGAATGAGGTTGCCGGTTACTGGCGATTTATCTTATGACCAATTGTTTCTGAGAAAGTATGTTTTTTTCACTGCTGAAAATTTAATAATTTAAGCAAATGTATAATAATTCTCTTTTATGACTGACTTTTAAACACAAAAAAACAAACGTGTAAACATTAACATAAACGTAATGCGTTTAACTAGTTCAAATGTTAAGTATAAAATATAAACTGAAGATTTATTTTCAAAAACGCGAAAAAAAAAATATATTTGCAGCTAGTATTGAAAAGAAATCAATACATGTTTGGTTAAATGCAGCAATACCGATAATTTTAGTCCATACTTTAATAATACTTGACGAAAAATTAATTTTCACGCCACTGCTCGGAAAGATGGATTGAAATGAGAGTAGAAAGTAGTTCTTAGTAGTACAATTCAAAAACAGTTAAACAGTGTAGATTTGCAAAGTAAAATGTAGTGTTTAGCGGCCGTTTTTACTTTCTACTCTGCTATTGGTCGATTATTTTTGAGTGGTTGGTCATTGTAATAGTGGTTGTTCAGTTTGAACAGCTCTTCGACCAATCACAGGGCGTCGAGCGGGAGGAGCGGCGCCGCCGCGCCGGCGAGCGGTGCCGCGCTTCTTTTGTTTTTTGATTAGTATTATGATCTTCAATTAGGAACTTAATTTTGATTTAAAATTATGATTATTTGCAATTTTCTCGCGGTAGACGTGAAAAGCACTATGTTAAGCCTCGGCCGAAAGTGCAATAGCTGGACTCGTACTTTCGAGGGCCTCCGCTGCGCGTCGGCCCTCGAACTAACTCGTCCTTCTATTGCTTACTTTCTAGCCTCTACAACAATGTACAGTCGCCATCACATACATAGGTACACTTTAGGTGTTCAAAAATATCGGCACATGCACCCTAATGCCTTGAAAATAGAGGTGTGTTCCGATGTTTGTGACGTGCTTGTTTGCTACGATGTATGTGATGGCGACTGTACTATTGTAATCGCAAGCTGGACATTTAATATCTAATGAAATAAGAGAAAAGTCATGTGTTAGGGGGGACATCCACCACAGATCTGCTAGTCTGTTATGTATTGAAACACGTCTAATAAATGGTGGACAGCTGTGTTACTTGTATATGATCTCAACTTAGTACTCTGCTGATGTTGACCCTTAGAAACAGTTTTAATCTCGAGATAATATTAGGTTTGCTGTCAAATGTACACTATGATATGAAGACATTTTATGTACATTTTAATTGTCACAAACACGATTATTTCAATATCCTTTAGGTACGCCAACTGAGGTAAAGGTTACATGGTTATATTAAAAATTTACTTCAATATTTAATGATAAAAACATTGTATTTAAACTGGTGGGGTTTTAATACATTTGTGACTATAGAAGTAGGGTGCGGGTGACTTATTTATATAATTACTGTGACAAAAATACGTATTCATTGTTGGAAAAAAGTACTTATATAATATTCGGTTTAATGAAAAGGCACACTTTTGGATAAAAGGAACTTGGTCTGAAATCTATTAGTTATTTTCAATGTTTCTCGCTATTCGGAAATACCTAATTACCTATTTTAATCTTATAAAGTACCTATTTATTATGAAAGTCATACAAAATCTACAGCGTCTCAAAATTGGATTTAGCTTGAGAGTTGAATAAGACTGTTATTCAGAAATATCTCTAAAAAAGTTTTTTTGTATGGACTAATATTGTTGCCTTTGTGAGCGATGGTTTTAAATTATGTCACTGTTACAGGTTAATTAATAGCTTAGTAGAGAAGTATAAAAAAATACGTTCTCATTAGGTGCACTATGTTAAATTATTGTTTTATACATGTTTTTATGTCTTTGTGTTCTTCATAAATGCAAAGATTGATTGTAACAAACGTGGGACATAATACGTGAAATATGTCTGCTTTATCGGATCATTTGCAGAATCAGATGGATTTTTATGCCTATTGTCAAATTCAAATACTTTTCTCTGAGCAACATTAAGACTTTTGTAGTTTTGCTTGAAAACAAAGATTCATTGGTTAAGTACCTAATGAAAAGGGCCCTTAAGGCAAAGCATCACACAACATTTCATAACAGTTCACAGCAGCATTTTTGGACTTAGTTTTATAGATATTATACATTTATACATACACATTAGAAACTTAGTAATTTAGTGTATTTACATTTTTAATTTTATTTGATAAGCCCTCAAATTACTCCGCTAGGCACTTACGGTAAAATGTTTTGGCATATTTTTACCACAAAAAATACAGAAGGAGAATTGAATTAGGAATAGACTTTTCTATATTTGTTAGAATATCTGTTGGGGCCAGTATATATTGCTTAAATACATAAAATTAACTCTCAAGTATTGTATCTATTTGTTCTTCTTTACTTTAGATGATCATATTCAAAGAGTAAAATAAATTACAAGAAAAGTGAGCCTTAGGTACATCAAATAATCTTATTTTAAAGTGATTCAAATCCTAATTTAGAAATGGATGGGATTAAAACCTTACTTTTCTTGGAGGACGGCGTTTGGTGAGAAAAAATGTTTTCGAAGTTTTTCATACGTCAACCAGGCCATGTTGAAAATAATAGATAAGTCATAAAAAGGAGTTAAAGTAATTTTCATCACTATGTATAATATACTGTGGTAGCACATAGTTATGGTAACTAAACAAATGTAGTATAATGGCAAGACAGTTTAATATCAACGTTACCGATGACATTACAAAAAAGGTGAACCTTTAATTCACATAATTTATTTCTCGCAAACGCCAGCCATCCCATAACGCATTCTCGGCACAATCCACTCCGAGAATCCTCGTGTATAAAAATTCGATTTTTTAATTCAAAGTTCGGACAGGCGAAAGAATTTTGATTAAATATTAAAATTGAAAGTGAAAGGTTTGAACGATACGAAAGGATAGAGCTATTTGTTTACTTTTATTGTCACAAAGCGTTTGTAATAATAATATAATAAGTAAACTCGTTAATTCTTAATTTATCGAGTTTGTGTAACACGCTTCTTACAGTTTGGTTCAGCGTAGTGATAGTCTTATCCTAAGAAGTTAACTTACATACTGACTGATAAGTCACAGCACACTTTGATTATATCAACGTAACTAACACTCACTACAGCAGTGACGCTTCTGACACCTATAGCAGCCAAACGAGCGGAATCGGCGGACGGGCGAGGAAGGTCATAGAAAATCTAGTACGGAGTGATCATGGTTCGGCCGGCCGCCATGCTTCCGGCACACGGGCCAAAATCACGCGGCGGACTACATGCAGTCCGTCGATTTCCTACGTACGGCGGCACCTTATGGAGGTAAACAAAGACATCGTCTAAATGTGACCAGGTAAGTGAACATGCCCTCGGCATGAATTATCTACTCGAGGTAACGGTGTAAGGACATTAAGCTAAAAAAACAACAATTAAGATTATCGCACAGACATACATAAGACTTAAAATTAGTAGCTAAAATAAAAGTGTACTTCCACTTTGCGTGCTGGCTATCGATTGTGAGTGTAATCACTATGTTATTTCGTAAATTATTATGACAAAAAGGTTTATTCTGCAAATACTGCCTCTAAAAAAACAATACAACTAAAAACGTGAGCAGTAAAGCTAATAAGAGTAAACGATGCATCTCTCTCATCTTAGCATGTTTATAGATAGAGGAGCCTTAAATCTGGGGGCACGGCAGTGCCCCCGCCAAGTCGAGCAAAGCAAAGAGGCACGGCCGTACCATCTGTTTTGATTATTATTGTGTATTGTGTTACTAATAATAATGTTGAATATTGTGTTACTAAGTATCACACTAAGGCTCTCCTATCCACACACATACCCCTATTAATTGCGACTGCTCATGTCGAGTAAGCTATACAAATTCACGGCCTCAAGAAAACCCTCCCCTTGTATGTATTGTAACCCGAGAGGTAATCGCATAACCTTTTGAACGAACATTTTTCCTCACAAAAAGTACGACGTTTCGTACGTACGTTAGGTAGATCTATTTAGATCTACCTAACGTACGTACGAAGCGTTGCGACCTGGGCTGTTGTTATTCTAAACGCGCTAATTCACCTCACCGAACCCGTCACGCCTAACGCAACTAGACATCTGATTACGCTAAGTTACTACGAATCGCGGCGTCAAGATATACTCGTATTAGGGGTGACGGGTGAGGTCAGGTTATAACAAGTTACAGAATAGCGGGGCTGCTGTTCGAATAGACAGATATATTACAAATTTAAAATTTGCAACACAAACAAAACAAACACCTTTCTATTCAAATGGTCTACAACGACATGCAAGAGGCCCCTGGGTTATTCGTAAGTATTCTTGTACCTATAACTATAACATTATGTTTCTACATAATTTCCAGCAAAAATAACACCTAAAACAAATGAACCAACTTAACAATCGATAGCCGCAAACGCCATTGATTACGACAAAAAACCAGGCATGAAATAAATGACTTCAAAACATCATTTGTATGTTTTTGTCTCTCATGTACATCATCAACTTGGACTCTCTCAAAACTATTCCATCCTTCAAAATTGCGTTTTATTAATATATCAACATGTCGTACCTAATTACAATACATGTCGAATACATGGCAAAGCAACTGCCTCGGTTAGATACAGACGCAAAAGGTCAATTTTCCGTTTAGCTCGATCATTTTATTTTCAGATCAGTTCTTTGAACCAACCAGTTATGAATATAACATAGAGACTAAATACAGCTCTTCAATTATTCTATTAACTTTGAGAGAGGGAACAGTCAAGGGCCAGAGTTCCAAATCTACGTTTTTATGAACCCAGCTCGTGTTTGCTACATCATATTTTTTGTTCACATTTGAGTACAAGAGTTCTGTTAACTCATTCACTGCTAATCTTCGCTTATAGCGCTTTACCGCAGTCAGTAGCAGAATGCTCAACATTCACATGTAAAGGTGGGTCCACACTTGTGACAATTTACCGAACAATATCCCGTGACCGTATCACATGACACGTGTCAGTACCGATGATGCGTACGTCTTTTGTTACGCGAACAATTGTCACAAGCTGATTAACAGAACACCGAACTTTCGCCATTTTTAAATTTGTCGAACTGAACAACAACAGGGCCAAGCATCTATGCTCTAGCAAATCATCGCTACGAACATTTTCACGATCATTCTAGCGAACGCTCTAGTAAATGCGCGGGAGGCGTGGGCAGAGAGGGCCGGCGTGTGGAACAATTATAAAATTACTCAGCTCGGCAAAATGCTCGATGTATAAATTTACCTTCTGTCGTTTCGCTAGAATGCTCGCTGAAACGCTCCTGTTTATTTTGTGAGCACCTCATTATAAGTGAATGCTCAAGTTTAGTGTATCAACACCTTTTAAGGCTGAAACGCACTGAAAGCGGTGGCGGTGCGGTGCGGAGGCGGTATCGGTTGTAATGTTCGAGCTAATATGAAAAGGTCCTCACAGAATACCGCGCCGCGCCGCGCCGCGTCCTTCCGCGGTATTCTGTGCGGACCCCATGCTATGCGAACTTAGAACTTAATGCAAATCCAGTTTCTTATTGAAAACAGTGCCACCTTCTTGATAGCTGGCGAACTATCTGAAGCTCTAGCGATTGCTAGGCTAGGCTGTCAAGGTATTTCAAAATTCGCCGTATTGTCACAAGGCATCAGTAGCCTAGGGGTACAAACGGTGGTATTTGGAGTCGATGATCCGGGGTTCAATCCCTACGACCGACGCACTTTTTGTATGTTTTGTACATTCAAAGAAAAGTTGTAACTACCGCAGAAGAGATGGCGCCTGTATACGCAAGCATTAAATGCCTTCTCAATTTGGTCGAGTTGCCTGTCTATCTCAGTATGTATATACTTTGGCGGACCCTTTCGCATTAGCACATTAGTTCGAACATTACAAGCGGTACCGCTTTCACACCGCGCCGCGCCGCACCGCCACCGCTTTCAGCCTTTTGCATATCTAGTGAAAATCGCCGGTAGCCCTCTGACTCACGCGAGAGGTGATTAGCGTTGATTGGGTTAAGCATATAAGTTGAATGGGATTTTCATTGTATGTATCAGTTTCACTTGAGCCATACATTTTAGTACTTTTAACACAAAAATATTTCGATGTTTTGAAATCGCATTAATCCGAATCATACCTACAAAAGCCGCAATAAAGAGTGTTTATTTGTATCGGGTTAAATTGGATGTATTCCAGTCTCTTTGTTACTTTCATCATATTAAATTATATTATTCGTTCAATTAATAAAAGGGTAACGGGCCACGCAAAAGAAATATTATATCACAACAACTTCAACTTGTAATTAAACTAAATTGAACGAAAGTTCTTGTTTTAATATCTTGAAAGTTAAAGCAAAAGAAGCAAGCAGTAAAGCTAAAATAGATTACAATTTAATTAAATAACTAGTTATTTCAGATAAAACAACTCGGATTATTCAATAACTTTATTAAATTAAAAATCTTGGCCATTATTTGGAGTACCCATTCTGTTATTTATTGGACACTTAATTATAGAAGACTGGCAAAAATATTTTAGTTAAAATCCCATAAAATAGGATTTAGTTGTAGGTACAAATATTATACTTGTGACTTTGATTAATTCAGACGACGGGGTTAGCCTAGTGGGTAGTTGCGCTGCCTATGAAGCTGAAGGTCTTGGGTTCGAGTCCCGGTAAGGGCAAATATTTGTGTGATGAGCATGGATGTTTGTTTCTGAGTCTTGGATGTTTTATGCATTTGAGTATTAATATCTATTAAATATATTTATGTAAGATTGTCCGTCCCTGAATATTTATTATTTATATTTATATTAATGTATTTGCGAAAAAAATGCCTAAAAATTTTTGCGAACGGACTCATATGTTAAGGAGGAAAATCATTAACTCCACCTGTTACGATTGGTGCATCATCATATCAGTACTTGGTCCTCCATTTTATTAAAATATCTACATGTGCTCATATTAAACTATTGTTTGACACCAACGAAAATTGTTGGCAATACATTTTCTGAAAGTCGTGACACGTGGAAGGTTTTGTACCATATTTATGACTGCTTCTACATAAAACGGCTTAAAATAATGCACCTGTTACCCTTTTTCCAATTACACATATGTACTTCTTTTGTAAACAAAAGATAATAAATCCACTTTAACCCAACCTACACAATCGTTCACACAAAACAAAAAACAATCAAATCTCCAGAAATCCGTCTAAGATAATCCGTGTTACCAAACCCAACTCCAGATGGAGTGGAACAGCTTATATTGTACATATGTTGACGCTATGAAGAAGATGTGCACTATTAAAAACCGCAGGTTGTCCTGTCTGACCTGTCGGACGACGGCCTGTGCGTCACATGTCGTCGGGAACTGACCAGTTCTGTAGTACTCTTCGAGCATTTTGTCCTTTTCTATGAATCTGTCGTACAGCCACTGTGTCATACCTTCGGAATCGGATGGTACCTGTGGTACAAAAATATAATCATTTAGACCGCCTAGTTTTTTATATAAGTAGTCTTGAAAATACGAACACGATTCTCGTGATTATCTCTATCATTAAATAAATATCCCAGGAATAGCATGATACCATAATGTAGACAATTTTATAAATAAAGTATTCCACTGACTATGATTTATCTTCTCGGTATTCCATAATATTTAGCAGTTTTGGATGTTTTTGTTTTCATTTAGTGACATTTAGTTTGTTAACCGTTTACTTATTGGTTAAATACTGCAATTTTTTAATGATTAATGTGTAAGATTGTTATTATTATACTTTAAAATACCATTTGACACGTAAAAGTGCCCTTGTGGCCTATTTGCAGAATAAATAATTGATTTTGATTTTAATTTTTGATTTACGAAGGATCATACTGATTACTGCACTGCGCATAGTTAATTTACCAAGGATGATAAGTACTGATTACTGAGCATAGGGTTGATGAAAAAAGGCTGGAGGAAACATGGAGAAGTCAAATTTCCCTACAGTCGCTTAGGGGAAATAACCTCGAAAACAATCTTAGGATATTAATATATCCTAAAGAAGACGCCGTATTATTGTAAAAAATAAAGAGTTACTAAGGCCAATACGCGTCTTTATCCATCGAACGACACGAAACTAGTGCAAGGTACTTTTTCGAATTAGTTATTCTTAATGATGGTACTTTGTGTGAACATCATTGAGTTCCGGTTAGAATTATCGAAGACGCAAGACGCGTCGCGGCGCCATGATCTTCATTTATGGATATTATTATATGGATCTCACCTCAGTGATCGGATACAGCCTGTAATGCAGCCTAATGCTGCAGGGCGGCCGGATGCCGGCGACCACATCTGTGAGATGCAGCGGCAACCGGTCGGGGTAAGCTATGGTCACGTCGAGAACCCATTCCAGATGCTCGCTGGTCTTGTACACGGCGGTGGTTGACTTTCGGGTAACATTGTGGTCTGAAAAGATGATTTAGAAAACTATGGAATGCAACTATATCCAAATATTTTGTAAAACAAGCATGATTTTTATTTCCAATATAGGCATCTTTCTAAGTTCTAGAAAATCAGAAATGCGAAAGTAATTCTGTCTGTCGGTTTATTTCATTTCCACGCTAATAGGCCATAGTTATATCTTTGTTGCAAAAGGCGGTGTAGAAGATTTTTTTTTAAATATTGTTTACATCGATACAACCGAGCAAATATCAAAAACCGGCCAAGTGCGAGTCGGACTCGCGCACGAAGGGTTCCGTACCATTATCAATAAAAATATTTATTTTATTCTGTTTTTAGTATTTGTTGTTATAGCGGCAACAGAAATACATCATCTGTGAAAATTTCAACTGGAACTATCACGGTATCAGTGAGATACAGCCTGGTGACAGACAGACGGACAGCGAAGTCTTAGTAATAGGGTCCCGTTTTACTCTTTGAGTACGGAACCCTAAAAATGGTTACACAAGATATCTTGGGACAACTTTTGGCAGCCACAAATCCTCGAAATTTTGGGATTTTTTTTGGTTTCTCTCTCGTAGCTTCTATACGGTGCATCCTAGCGAAGAGCTATTCACTAAAAAGTTAAAGTACATAAAATTATGCGTCTAATGAGTACCAATACTCGTACATAACAATTCGGTTTAGCGACATTGTAGAAAACCATGGTCGAAAACGAGGCTTTCCTCAACTTTGTAAGTTATTTCAAGATAGTGGGTTTTAAACTTCTGCGTTTCAATTTTGAATTTAACTTTAGGTTTTAGCTCCTCACTTGTAGGAATTTACAGAATCGAGAGTTATTTCACCATTAAGTAGTATCATCATAACTGATAATCGAAGAGCTGGCGGTTTGCTCATGTTCTTTAATTCCCTAATGTGCAACTTCTCGCTAGGATGCACCGTACAGAAGCTACGAGTGAGAAACAAAAAAAAGTCCCAAAATTTCGAGGATTTGTGGCTGCCAAAAGTTGTCCCAAGATATCTCGTGTAACCATTTTTGATATTTGATCGGTTGTATCGATGTCAACAATATTTAAAAAAAAAATCTACACCACCTTTTGCAACGTACCCCGGGGTGTTTTGAACCCCACGGACTGGCCTATAAACTGCTTAACCGATTTAGATAAATTTTGGTATGGAGATACCCTGGGAAGCACATAGAATAGTTTTTATCCCCGAAACCATTGATAATTGGTTGATTTTACGAGAGTGCGCTAATTGATGCTGCATATGGATATTTGCTACTAGATTGTGTGCAGGTATAGCATTAATCCCTTAAGATAATTTACGAGTATACACGAAGACGAAGTCACGTGCAAAACCGAGTAGTTTATATAGTTACCTTTTTTACTGGTATCGTTATTGGGTGCGCTAGAGGTGCTTGGCCTGTGCGGCCCGATTTCGTCCATGATCACCTTCATGGCTCCAGCGCGGGGCAGCGACACGTACTCGAGTTTGGGCAAATTATTCTTCTCCGCAAACCTGCACATGGAATAATTATTCATCATCATCATCATCATATCAGCCGAAAGACGTTGGACATAGGCGGAGCCCAAGGAGTGCCAAAGTGACAGGTCCTGCGCCAACCGCATCCAGTGGACTCCCGCGATCTATACCAGATCATCTGTCCATGTGGGGCCTACCCACGCCGCGCCTTCCGGTACGTGGTCGCCATTCGAGAACCTTGAATAATTATTATAGATTTAAGATATAATAATATAGTTAATAAAATTAAACATATAATACAAGTCACCCATTTCACGAAGCCAGAAGTTAGAATTTCACAAGTCTAAACTGACAATACCGAGGCGCTTGACCAATAATGACTGGCCATTCCGTGTTACCAGTGTAGGTTAAATTATTCTTCGTGAAATGTCGTCACTTCGCATCATCAATATTGAAGAGTCATAAGGTTAACATTTCTGCAGCAGTAGGCCAGCGGTTTGTGAGTGAACTTACATCTGGCTGATTTCTCTCCGCTTGTGCAGGAAGCCTTCTCTAGGAAAGAGCACCATGAACCATCGTCCGAGAGAGATGTAGATGTTGATGATGTGCAGACAGAGCTCTTTTAGATATTCTTTTCATCTACCTTGTAAGTGAATTTACCTCTGACTGATTTTGATTTATCTCTGCTTGTGAAGGAAGCCTGCGGGCAAGAGCACCATGAGGTGCGTTCCTGGCACAGAAAGTGCTTGAGAAGTTTCACGTCTACCTATTGAGCTTACCAATGGCTAATTTCTCTCCACTTGTGAACAAAACCTCCTTCGGGGAAGAGCACCATAAACCGTCGACCGAAGGGGGTGTAGCTGTGAATAATGTGCAGTCGTAGCTTGTAAGTGAACTTACCTATGGCTGATTTCTCTACGCTTGTGCAGAAAGCCTCCTTCGGGGAAGAGCACCATAAAACGTCGTCCGAGGGGGATGTAGCTGTGAAGGATGTGCCGCCGGAGCTCTTCTAGGGACGCTTCACGTCTTTCTCGACCCTGGGCAATGGAAAAATACAAATAAGGCTTTTAAGATAAAATAGTTAAACGAGGGAAACCGAGTACCTAAGCTAGGCACATACACATCTTAACAAAATTATTTAGAGATAGATCTAAATTAAAATTGAAACAACTTGCTCACAAGACGTATTCGACTACGATATTGTACAGTCGTGACGTCTTAAATACGATTTTCGCAGTTATAATCACCGTAAGCTTGACACTATGGTTGCCATCAATATAATCGAGTCGGAGTTATTCGGCGCAGATCTGTCTGTGTTATTATTTCTTTTATTAACACGTCTCAACGATTTCTTGGTTATTTTGCCGACGAGACACTCTTTCTAATGGCCTGTACCTTGATAAGTGTTTAGTGCGAGTTCATAGAATGGGATTGTGTTATTTAATGCACGTAGCTTTTGTACTAATCACTAATCAACGTAAACAGGCCCTGAACCAAATAATTAACTGTTTTCGAAGGCTTTTAGGGCCCAACAATCAACAGGACCCGCATTCCAGATAACATCGATCGCTTTTGATTCATTGTTGTTTAGCCGATCCGGACATCTGATATGCTATCGACCTTTATTTGAGTAATGGATGAGCCCACGAAATGGGACACTAATTGCCAGTTACGAACATCAATTAAACATTGTAAAAACATACCAGCCGACAGTAGCAAATGTTTTTTGTCTAAATTTAAAGCTAAAACTCTCTGATGGATTGCTGCTAGGTTTCATAAATTATCTGTGCATCACCTACTATGAATCGAACTGGTTAGATTTGATTTCCGCTACCCTAAGGTTGTCTTGATAAGACCGCCTGTTGTTTGCCTCTATTTGTGTTTATCATAAACACAACACACACTTGTGTTCTTTTATTCAGGTGTGCAATAATAGTAATTTATAATACAAGTGCGGAAAGTAGGTAATTCCCAACGAGTGGCGATGACCAAAAACACGACCGGCATCGGCAGGGAGCACGAGTTGGGAATTACCTATCCGCACGTGTATGGTACACATACAACATTTTACAATGCATCATGCGAGGAAAGAAAAAATATGCATAAAAGGTGAAATTTTAATTGTCACGAACTCACGAAATCTCATTTCCGCATAGTGTGCGGGAATATTGTACTGAAATCCATTCCACACGGGCAGGTGCCTGTGCACGCTGCTCGTGCTGGCATCGAGCACTTCCCGTGTTTATGTTGAACCATATAAAGGGATACATTCAGAGCAAGTGCATTGTAAAGAGTATTTGTATTGTATTGTATTGTATGGTAAGGCTTTATCGTGAGGTGATGGGGTCCACTCTTTATGGTTTTTAGGTATTTTGCGTAGGCGCTAGTTTTACAACAGCAACTGCCATCTGACCTTCCAACCCAAATGGAAGAGCAAGACTTAGTTGACATTGCGAGAGCGAGGATCATTCGTGAAATAATTATGTTTGACTATTTGACAGACTCTTTTCAATCTATTTAAGACGAGTTTTAGATATACGAGTACGAGTACCTTAATCAAACTTGCTTCCATGCGTTCTACTTATTTGAATCTACTACTAATAATGCTAGGGTGCAGATTTATGCCATGCTGTACGTATGGGTGCCATGGGTAACGCATCCATAAGTCTACACCATCTAGATCCGGCATAAAAAGTATTTTGAACCTACATTAGCATGCCCACTAGTGGCCTTCGGGTCGACTAGCTAAACTATAGATAGGTAGACGTCCTGTTCTTAATTCAACGTTTTTTCGTATTTTTTCCATTCGCACATTCGATTGTAACCAGGGTTTGTAACCGGTTTTTTTTGTATGGGAACGTAACCGTTATTTTTTTGTTCTTTGTTAATTATATTATTTTCAAATTGGGCAATCTAATAATACGCACTCGTAACCTTAAAACACAACTGAGTCCTACATATGAAGTATAAAATAGTTCGAGATATGTGGTTATTTCGAGGTTTTTAAGTTGTAGTTATATTCTTACTGCATTTATCAGGGAGTTGTCATTTGTAAGTAAAATCGGTCCAGCATTATTGAACAAAAATCCGCTATTAAATAGTTTCTGCGTCATTACGGGCATGGGGGTCGATCACTAATGGATATCGACATGGTTCCGATGAGAATGCAGTTTCGGACCCTTCATGATTGGCCCCCAACGAAGGCACGGACCATTATGGAGGGTTTGGCTTGGACAAATTAACGGTAAAAAAAACAATTCTGTGCTAATGAAGGTTTCCGTTAGTCAACATTGGTCACACATAAATACGTGCGTGTTTCCATGACAAGGCAAAGGTATTGTATTTAGAAATGTGAGTATTGAATGTCTGTCAAAGTTGTTATTTTAAAAATAATTTCAATCAGAATATCATTGTATATTGAACTGCATTGATATCTTACTTACACGACTAACAAAAATAGCTTAGAACCATTTAGGTAGACCAGCCTTTCAATTTAAATGAAAGTAGTCCAATTGGTTCATCCGTTAAGGAACCACCATGCTGCAGACAGACACACAGAGACACATGTTAAACTTATAACACCCCTAATTTGCGTCGGGGGCTAAAAAAGTCAGTGCAGATAGTTTTGAACATTAATGAGACGGCATTAGCGTCAAGGCAATGTAGATCAGAGTCAACCCGATAAGTGGAATTTTAGAAAAACTAGTAAATGGTTATCTTATTCGCCGGCACACTCTATCGTCATACTCGTGCGGTGACGAAGTTGGTTTACCATTGGCCGTCACACTCTTGGCAGAGTGGTCGTTGGTCATGTTCATCACATTAGGGGTGGTGGCAAGCTTCACAATCCGACACCATTGCTCCCGTACTGTAGCTATTCTTGTACATTCAAGGAGCGAACCTCTCTCTCTTCCCAGCTATATATCCCACATGGTGGTGGGGTCAGCTTTCCTCATCTTACTTCTCCACTTCGCTCTGTCCTCGACATCAGATTCGGATAACTTGCTCTCTCTTATATCTCTTAGCACTACATTTTTCTATCTTGTTCTGGGTCTACCCCTGGATCTTCGACCAGAGACGGAAAGTTGTAGTGCCAAGTTACCAACATATTTTGGTGGCCTCCTTTTCACATGACCATACCATCGCAGCCGGCTTTCTTGGATCTTATCAGCGGTGTCACGGACGCCCAGGCTTCCTCGTACGTACTCGTTGCGGATTTTATCGAGCCTGGTAACGCCGCACATCCACCGTAACATGGACATGGACATGGACATCCTTTTGAGTCAACGCCCACGTCTCGCTGCCATACATGAGAACCGGCCTTATGATGCTCTTGTAAACCAAACCTTTAAGTTTAACCGGCATTCGCTTGTCACATGTAACACCATTCAAGGAGCGAACCATTAAGTAACATTTTGACTTGATCAGTCCAACACATTGGTGACATGCGCACTCTTGTGCCTTCATTTTTCCCTGCACTACAACTCTTCTTGATATGTGATATGTCGAAAGAAAGTGAGTACACGGCATTGGATCGGCAGCGAATCCTCAAGTGAATAAAGGGTCGGCAACGTGCTTGTGATTCTTCTGGAGTCACAAGTGTCCATAGGCGACGCCGACGGTACCAGCTTAACATCAGGCAGCCCGTAAGCTTGTTTGCCACCGTCGTAGTATAATAAAAAATAAAAATAAATGGGTGGCAAAAAGACGCTGTTGGTTACCAACTTCTGGTAACTGGTTAAATTGTTATAGTGTGGATCTTATCTTAAGCAATTGCTTAGCCACAATAGCCGTGGCGCACATGCGCTACAAACGCTTCGAAATAAAGGCCATGTTTAGTAAATACTTAACCCGAATAGCGACTCTATTGTTAAATAAAAAAAACATTACTAAGTATTACTTAGTTCTTAGTATTTTGAATGACTCCTTTCCTTAGACATAAAGCCACCTTTTAGTTAAAAAAGTGTTGATGTTTACTAAGTTTAGTTTACAGTATCAATAAGTGGTTATTACACTTTATAATAAAAGACAATTGCTTTGTGTACCACTTAACAATGAAATCGCATTGTTTACTAGGCAAAGAGATAAGTGGATTCGGTGTAAAATAAGAATCCGCACTATAAATATATATATATATATATATATATATATATAAAAGGTTACATAATGTTCGCTCGATAGAAAGCGGAATCAAATTCCACAAATCTTCTTGTCTATTTCGCCTAAAACATAACGTAACGCAGAGTCAATCCACACCCCATATATTATTATTATAGTGAATAATTTAATATTCACTTCAATAAAGGTGCTACGTTATCAAAGACGGAGCAGTCGAGGCGAAGCGATCAAAGTAAACAAAGTAAAGTCAGGAACTAGTACAGTCAAGTGCAAAAATGTGTATCGATTTAATCCCCTCATAAATATGTACATACCGAAACGAAATAATAAGTTATACTTGTTGTGTTGTGCTACGCACCCATATTTTTTTTGTTTAGCTGTAACTACTAACCCCTTAGTTTTGTAAATTCTACTAACAACATGTGTCAATGGTTACACGAAATAAAAATTTCATTTCATTCATTTCATATTTTTACACTTAACTGTACCAAAGAGCCGTAAAAGACATTGAAATTCGTACAAAAGGCATTTTGGGGCATGAATGGAAATATAATTACCTATATGCCTACGAAGCTGGAGGTCCCGGGTTCGAATCCCGGTCAGGGCATTTATTTGTGTGTTTATCACGAATATTTGTTCCTGAGTTATGGATGTTATATATGTATACAAGTATCTATATGTATTTATCTATTATATATATCGTCACCTAGTACCCACAACACAAGCCTTATTGAGCTTACCGTGGGCCTAGGTTGATTTGTGTAAGATTGTCCCGTAATATTTATTTTATTTTTTATTTTTATATGTTTGAAAACCTGCTGATGCTGAACTAGGAAACAAAATTTAGTAATTTTTATTATTTATATTGACTTTTTTTAGGGTTCCGTACTCAAAGAGTAATGTGTTGTTTGCCAGAATCCTAAACCAGATTGTTAAAAAGTTTACTGTTTAAAGTAAATTGCTTTGTATCTTTATTTTCCCTTTTTACAACCATCTCAGACAATACTGTGTGAATCACATCAAAATGACGGTACTTTACCTGTTCTAGAATCTGATAGACGAAAACATGAATAAAATTAAATGAAATAATCGTGTCTTGTACACGGAGCGTGGTTAACAAGAACCGGAGGGTCGATACATGCAGTAGTTGTACGGCGCGAGAGGAGTGACAGCGCCAGCGAAATAACATCACACAAACCCATTCCGCACCAACATATTGAATATGAATGACAGATTTCGTCGCCGAGTAATATTACCTCAACACAAGGCCGACTGCAATGAGCATGCCCACTGACCAGTGCCATTCAGTGAAACCAGGCATTGAGTCAAGCGAATGGACATAAAAGACCTAAGGTCTATAGAGACCTAGGATTCCCACGAAAGCATTGAACCCGCTCCAATCTAACGTCCGAAGAGGTTTCCGATCTCTAACGATCGACGGATTGGATTGAGGCTCTCCACTGTTGCCGACACAAACCAATATTGAGCATACATTATTTGTTTCTGATTCTTGAATGTTTTGTGTTTTGTTTGTATTTATGTCTGTTAAATATATCGTTAAGATAAGATAAGATTCATTTATTGTCAAAAACTGTGTACAAAAAGATCACATCTTAAATATAAAGTCCTGCAGTTTGCCCATTTCGGGCGTACAATAGTAAATGATCACATTACAACATTCTTATCAATTCAAATATCTAAAATATTAATACCCATAACGCCAGGTTTATTGGGCTTATTATGGGCTTATTATACGCATTGCGGCATCTCAGTACAATTTTACGTTTTAAGGTTATAAATTGTACGGAGATGACAGCTGTCATTAAGATACGTATTAGTTCAAAAAATGCCCCGTAATACTTATTATTTATTTAATTCATAAAGAAGGGCTATTTGCTAATGAGTGTATTCCTTTTTTGAAGTACGCTATACTGTTTCCTCGGGAAGACCTCCTTGGAGAGCCGATTTAATAGTCGAAGCAGGCAGTAGGTAGCATAGTAGAATAGTAGGGCCAAAACTGTAAAAGTAAATTATGTCAAATGAGTGCAAGCAAAAAACTGCCTTATGCACAGGCATATGACAGTTTTATGGCTTGCGTTGACGACTTGACCTATAGTCGTTTTTACCCTCGATTTGTAACCTAAGTACGGCTAGGTACGGCAACTGTCTATCTTCATACGTACATACATACATACATACATACAATCACGCCTTTATGCCTAAAAGGGGTAAGCAGAGCACATGAAACTTGTGTTCCAGTGCCACTTTTAGCATGAATGTGGGTATAAAAGATCGACAAAATGTGATGTTGCAGTGATAGGTTGCTAGCCCATCGCCCACAATACACTTCAACCCTGTTCCCTTAGTCGACTCTTACGACACCCACGGGAAGAAAGGGGGTGGTGCTATTCTAACCCGACTCCACACGGATACCCGACTCTACACGGATTATCTTCATTTACTTTTAAATGTCTTTTTTCGCAAACTTTTTAATTTTATTTCTAAAAGCTTATTCGACAAAAAAACTATATACTTATTGAACCTGCTCACAAAATTTCACGAGAATCGATTGAGAGATGCGACCTGTTGAGGAGAACAGCATTCAGACGCCAGACATACGAAAGAAATAAATGTAAATTAATTGAATTGAATTATTATAAATTGAATTTTTGCCCAAGCTGAAACGGAGAACTTCGTCCGCTTCGCTCGCTCGTTCAATGAGTAACTATAACTAAGATACAACTTTAGCAGCCACACTTCACTTCGCCGTGTCGACACCAAGTTATATAAGAATGTCGGACCCAGTGGAAGAGTCGACACTCGTGAGAGTTCTCACGTAACGGCCGGTGTGTTCAACCGTCAAGGAAATGCTCAGCGTTTCGTTTTTGCTTCACAGGATGTGCAATCTTCATCCAGGTTTGTTTAACTAAATGTATTGAATTGAAATCGGTTTCGTATTTTTCACACGTTAAAATGGGGTCCACACGCAATGTCAAAATGTGACAGCACGCTGCGTGACACCAGGGCTGTTATTATTTACGCGCACATGCGTCTCACCCCATCCCTCACGCCTATCGAAACTAGACCTCTACCTACTCTTAGTTACTGCAAATCGCGGCGTCAAGATATATTTGTGGGTGAGCGTTGAGTTGAGCCTAAAGCAAGTTACAGAATAGGGGGGCGGGCTGTTATTCTATTCGGAACGAGCTAACGTAAGTACTAGTATACCTACTTAAGTATTATTTTATTTATATAGTTTAACTTTTATCTACAGCTACTTAAAAATTGTTAAGTGAAAATACTATTAAACCTGTCTATGCATAATTAATTAATTAGCAATACAAAATCATAGCAATGAAATACGTTCCTCTAGAGTCTAGAGTAAATCCTCTCTGAAACCCACGGCATCGTGTTTTCAAAAGGTATCTTTAAATCCCAGCTTAGTTGTAAAGCAGTAAAACTATAAAACACAACATAATTTTACTACAACAGAGTAATAAAAACAAATATGTCGTAGGAGGCCATAAAGGGACCGTAAATTAAAAAAGGTCGGTATCCATTTCGCCCATAGCTTGAATATAATGTTACTAAAATAGTACTTAAATGAGTTTAATAGTGCCAAAGAATTATGAGAAGCGTCCTAACTTTTATTTATTTAAAAGAACATTTTATACCATACTTGTACAACATTTTATACATCGTACATAATTGTACTTCACATCAGCCTTATGCCTTGCCTAACCTACGCATGTCAGACCTGGATAATGACTCAAAAAACATTAAATAAAATTAAAATATGTCAGAGAGGAATTGAAAGAAGTTTTATGAACATAAAAAGGAAGGATAGAGTAAAGAACAGAACAATCAGAGAAAGAACAAAAGCCAAGGAGATAACAAAACACATCCTCCGATTAAAGTGGAAATGGGCAGGACATACGCAGAGAGTTATGGATGAAAGATGGTCACACATACTAATGAACTGGTTTATAATATATAAAAACGTAAAAGAGGCAGACCATTCAAAAGGTGGAGTGATGATATTGTCCAAATGGCAGGTAAAACATGTGCTAGAAGCAAGAGACAGAGGAAAATGGAAGCAATTTTCACCGCAATAGGCGGTCCTTACAGTTAATAAAAATACTTACTATGGAATATTGTGTACCTATATGTTTAAGGAAAATAAAGCTTACATTACATTACATTACATAATTGTACTATGTACCTATACATAGTACAATTATGTACGATTCTCACCGACCGGGGTGGGCCAGAGATTTTACAATTTGCCAAAGGAATTTGAAGCTTTAATACAGACGTTATATTTCATATTTGAAAGGATTTGCGGCTGCTCGCGGACTTGAATGGCTGTGCTCGGCTGTCACTACATCTGACCGGCTTTTGGCTAGGTTTTTTTTTTATTGGGACGAAAATCTGCCTCGGGTATAGCGCGGAGGTTATGTCGACTAAGAACCCCCCTACGGTTCTCCTCGACGCATTTCAGATGGCTCTGGGATCTCCTACGGAACGCACCGTGCCGCCCTAGCGTCATGCCTCTGTAAGTCCTACCTTATTTTTAACCGACTTCGAAAAAGGAGGAGGTTCTCAATTCGTCAGTTTTTTTTGTGTGTTTGTTACGCGGTAACTCTGTATTTTATGAAAGGATTTGAAATTTTTTTTTGTCTGAAATCATATACTTATAGATTGGTCCCGTTGTTACCAAAATCCAGTACTGATGATGGGATCCTGGAGAAATCGAGGGAACTCTTCAAATTTTGTAGGCAAACTTGTAGCAAATTAATTACAGATTTGAAGTCGGTTAAAACTTTGTTTTTAAAGTAAATTGTTTACTCAACGATTGCGGCCCTCAACTGCAACCGTGTCCCGAGGAACCCTTTTAGTCGCCTTGTACGACTGGCAGGGGATGCCGTAGCCGCATTCTAATGCCCGGGCTACAGGGCGCAGCGGTCATGTGATCGTCGCCGTGTCCTCCGAGCGAGATCGGTACGCTCCCGTTCACGATCTGCCCCGCTATTCTGTATCTTATAAGTTATAACTCACCTCAACGCTCACCCATAAATGTATCTGGACGCTGCGATCCGTAAGTAAGCGTACCTAGGTAGAGGTCTTGTTTCGTTAGGCGTGGTGGGTGGAGTGAGGCGCATGAGCAGGTAAAGAATAACAGCCAACACTAATATTATCCCATATCAGAACGCGGCACAAGTTCATAATAGATACGTCTATCGCAGAACAAGACTTGAACAAAATTGTTAAACAATATCCGGAGTTTGAACCGGGTCTCTATTTTGTTTGTACAAATAATCGAATTGGAATTGAATGTGAATTGTGTTTGTAACGATACTACCTATTCACGCGTAAATATAATAATTATGTGTTACGGAGTATGGTACTTATCATCATCATATCAGGTGAAAGACGTCCACTGCTGGATATATGCCTCCCCCAAAGAGTGTGATAGTATACTAAGAGTACTTATGGTTTGACAAAATGTATCTTTACAGAAAAATATACATTTGTTTAAACATTACATCTAGCTACTAACAGCAGGTCGATCACGTAATGCATTGTACGCGCGTGATTACCCCTCAGGTAGATTTTTATAAAACAAAATGATTATAAGAAATTATGTTGACTTGAGATTTAAAAAAAAAACGAATTAAACTTAACCTATTTCAGGGCCCCAGTTTGAGCCTTAAAATTGAGCGCCTGGACGATGCTAATTAAAAACAAATATTCATAAAATCAAAAAAAAAAAATCAAAATAAATTATTTCTTCTGCAAATAGGCACTTTTACATGTCAAATGGTATTCTACAATATAATATTAATAATCTTACACAATAATAATTTTAAAATTGCAGATTTTAACCAATTAGTACCTAAACGGTTAACAAACTTAATGTCACTAAATGAAAACTAAAAAAATCCAAAATTGTAAAATATTATCAATTACATTCGATACAAGGTCTGTATCAGAATTAACAATAAGTTTATGATATTAATTTAGTACCCCAGAGATGTCTCTGGGCATCCAAATACAATTAATAATTATTCTAATGTTCTTATAGAGATGTATACTGTCTCTAAGCGTTAAAACAGAAAAAAAGGATCATTAATGTAATATTGTCAGAGATGTACAGGGTCAATAAAAATAAAACCTGTCAAGAACAGAATGATGTCTCTCGTCAAAATAATGATAATAACACTTAGGTAGTTACTATGCCCTTGCAAGCATGAACAGACCGGAGTCCACAAACAGCACCCGATCACGAGTTAATTTTAAAAGCTCAGCTTTTGAGCTGGGTCCATTTTGTGATGAGGTCGCAACCATCTTATTTTGTATTATCTGTGTGCACCTTTTAATTGTTTTTCATGAATAAATGTTCGAGTTTGAAAGTTTATAAATATAGCATCAACATACTTCAGCAAACGACACTTACGAGAAACAAAAAACGTTAACTTCTACTGTAAGGTATTAAAAATAGATCAGATATGAATTAAATTATTTGCCGCACAATGGAGACCCAGCGTTGTTCAAAACTCTGAATGGGATGCGAACAATGCTGGAATAGTTGCACGACGATGTAGCCGATAGCCAATCAGTGTTCAGAAATATGTGAGAATATGAAGCCACCGAATACGGAACATTTTGAGGGCTACCTCACCGACAGTGCTGAGTATAATATACTCAGCACTGTCGGTGAGGTAGCCCTCAAAATGTTCCGTATTATATGGTGTATACTAAGGTGTTATCAATAAAGTATTTATACTGCCAAGTCATTTAATGTTTCAATACGTTTAAAAATAATCATTGACTCCTCCTATTTTATCTGGTTTTATTAATTTAGTAATGAAAAACACGGATGTGAAATTTATTAAAGCAAATCAAATCAAATGACAAGTTTATTCTACGTTGTTTTATTATGTGTGTGGCTGTTAGGCCCAATTATCTTAGTATTTAAAACAATTTTACTTTGTGCACTAGAGCATAAAAGTGGCATTATGTGCATACATCCAGCAGAAAGGCGAACTTTGCGAGCATGAGAAGTGAAAAAATGACACCTGAAACCTCTGCCTCGAGAAGAACCGGCGTAAAAAACTCGGCGAGGTATAATTTATTCAAAACAGTATCCAATATCTATATTTTCAGTATCAGAGTATTATAAAATTACATTGCTACAGTAGAAAGCCTATTTACTTATTTTGCGATAGATTTCTAGTGCAGGACCTTATTACTGCCATTAAACAAATAAACAAAGCACTCCTAAATATACCCCCTGTATTCATAGTATTTTTATACATTAGATTAGATTTTTATATTTCATAATAAATATTTATTATTGTTTATTTCTGACTTAATCCAGCCAGGACTGTTCCTAGCACCATGTCATATTAGAAATGACCACTTATGATACATCAGTAAAAATAAAAACCCAACTGTACCTATGCTTTAATGAATAGGTACGTAATTCTTGTTCTCAACTGTATACAACTGTCTCCTTATTCTGTTAAAAAAAAACTGAATTATTGGTTCCCGTCTGTATTCCGTCTCCTTTCCAACTCCATTGAGCAATGACTGCGCTTCGCACCATGACATATCAGAAGTGTCCGAAGGGCTCCGCTGAAAGAACTCGTTACGTGAAACTGTTAACAAGACTGCTGCGAGTTCGCGGCTCGTTACGGCGCGTAGGACAGGAAAAAAACGAACACTGTCGGCCAATAAAATAGGACACTAGATAGTGGGCTAGATGCTCCGGATCCTATGGACTGTGTTCCGCATCAAATAATCCATCCTTCGTGAGCTCAATATAAATACAAGGCTTTGCAGTCTGTTTGGGAAGATTCCTGGAATTGTTTGGTCACATCGCCCGGAAATATTGACTTACGGTGTAATATACTGTAATATACTCGTCAGACAGTCCATCTTTGTTTTGCAGAAAAGGTGCTTGAGAATTATCATTCGCATGAACAAAAGGAAGTCACTTCAAACTGTTTTTAAAGAGCAAGGTTTTCTAACATTAACTAGCATTTATATTTATTAACTCTGTAACTTTGTAAAAAGTAACATAGATTACTTCACAACTCTAGCCTCCCAACCCCGACGAGATAATCTACATAGGTAGTCAATATAGGTACAAATTAACATTGCCTCTGGTAAAAAAATAAACTTATGTTATGGCAAAAGCACATTTATTAGTGTTATTCGAGTCTTTTATCAGCTTGCTAATGAATTAAAAATGTTGAATGACATACAATTTAAACGTTATTTAGAAACATTGTTAAATAAGAAACGTATTCTTTAAAATATTTTTTTGAATTTTCGTCTTAAAGAAAAAGATTGTATAATAAATATTCGTTTTGTTTTCCTTAGTATTAAGTATTTACTTAAAACTAAGGAAAATAAACAGTGTACAGCCGAAATGGGCAACCGTTGGGACCTAACACTTGTATCAGACCATAATATCATCTATGTAACAAGGTTAAACAATAACGTTTTTCTATTTCTATTTTTGAAGAGAGAAACAACCTGGATCAGGATGATTGTTCCCGGCAAGGTGGATGGCAAACGACCAAGGGGAGTCCTAGATACGCTGATCAAATACGCTCGAGCACCAACTTGCATGAAGCACTCCACGCTGCTAAGGACCGGGACAGATGGAGAGACATATTTACTGCGGAAAAGACTAACTTCACATCGGGGAGTTCAGGACCCTCAGCAATGACGAACATCACGCAAGCAGGAGGAGTCGGCTAGCAAAGCAAAACTTGGTGTCTAGTCGCGTGCGACGCGAGTTCAGCAAGTTCTATGCAACAGATCCCTTCTACGCTCGCACTGTGATAATAAGAAGAGGAGTGTACATTTTCTCGTCCTGCATCGAGTCACCAGCTCCTTATGCCAGCCTCGCAGGGCATATCAATGTCTATGTCATTCTCATTTTGCAAGATATAGAGATAAAGGTGGGAAAAGACGACACATGCGGGAGTTTTTGTCAAATCGCGTCCAAGCGGTGAAATTCGGCATTGTTTTTTGCATATCTTGTGACACAGCTGGGATATCACGAGAAGTCAGCATTTATGGAAAATGTCTTACCTATTCTGTATGTATATGTATTACCTTACTGTCTCGAAATGCGCACAAACTATTAACAATTCCCCACAAGCTCACTAAGACAGCTAAGACAATCCACGTCGCGGGACCTATATTTTATAACAATTTACCAGACAGCATCACGGAAGCTAACAGTCTTCCGACCTTTAAAGCTAAATTAAAAAAATGGCTTATTGAGCAATGTTACTATACTATTAAGGAATTTTTAGAATATAAAAAATGTAATAATAATATATAATATAATAACTAATAATCTTGTTAATTTAATTTACAAATGAATGTTCTATTTTGATTGTAAACATGACTTGTAATACCTTATTACCAATAAAGGATGTCTATGTCTATGTCTATGTCTATGTCTATGTCTATTATCGATGCCATGTGATCTTCAAATGGTAAAATTAGACATTTATTCGGTGACATTGCCCCTTTTCATAAATTAACATAACCATCCGGATGCTTTTTTAGGAGCGTTCGAAAACAAGTCGAATTCCCTATAGCTGAGTTTTGGAACTTGTCACTGTCATCTGTCTATGCCTTAAGATACTTCAAAAACATTGTTTTTAAAGTTAAACATGAATACACACAAACCCATCCACAAATCCATCACGAATTACAAATTAAAATTATCCCTGAATTTGCCTCGCAGTGTACGTTAAAAGTTGCTACGTGTGCAGTTCCCTAAGAAAAGCAACCCTAATTACCTGAGGCCAACTTTATTTTTGCCGGCTGCGGGTGCATTTTTCAAAAACAAAAAAAGGAATCATTCTAAAGAGGGAAACTTGCAAAGTGAATAAAGGTTTTCTTGCAAAAATATCGTGGGATTTTCCAGACGGAACCGTGGCATATTTTTTGTGCGCTTTGATTCCTTTTTGAGAAGAAATAGAGAGGAAAGTCTGTGCTTTTGGTCCCAATTACTTTTAGAAGATAGCAGTAGCTGATGAGGACGGCAATTAAAAATATTAAACAGCGCAATTTATTAACAAAATATTCATATTTTTATCTTGGAAATTTCAAAATTGCATGTATTTTTATGTAAGGACAATTCAAACATTACTACAAAGAAAAATTTAATCGTGCTGGATTGGGGTCGATCACGATTACATCTTTGCTGGAAAAGTGAACAGGTTTTCTTCAAAAGCTGAATATAATATGTAGGTATGATCTTTAAAATATACAATACCAGTTCCATTGGTTTGCTTGTTCGATAAATTAAATACAGGATTGATCGCACTGCAAATGCTGCTGTCCGCTCACGAAGCTGCTTTTGAACCTCCATGTGAGTTCCTAGTTTTATTACATTTGAATTTTTATTACAGACCGAAATAATTCGTATGTTTTTATAAATTGTATAATGTTTTTAATTTTATCTTAATCCATGGACTTTGCCAATTTTAATCCTTTCAATATTTTAAATGTTGACATATCGATCTTAAAATTGTAATCTTGCCTATTTTAATATTTTGAATATTTTTAATGATCTGTCATTATTTTTAAATAATTACCATGTTTGTGTTTTACTTGTTACTTTTTATTTTCCTTTTATAAACTGAATCATTTTATCATGTGTCTTAAAATTATTAATAGTGTAGGTACTTTTCATGTGTATTTTAACAAAAGGTTAAGTCAAATGTTACTAACCGATATGGAACTTGTTCTGAAATAAATATTTTCATTCATTCACCCATTCATTTATTCAAACGCTCACAAAAATTAATTGCTTGACAAATAATTTCACACTTTCTCTATCCCCGGTACGATTATCATAAAATTAAAAATAAAAACTTGGATTTGCACGTGGCGCCATATTGGGTGTCCACCGAGCCGCGAACCCGGCGCAAATTGATTCAAAATGCCACCACGCATGGCGTGGCACGCTTTATGCTAATTTCTATCGTTTAGTGAGCAATTCAATGTTTTGTGGTATAATGAAAAAAGCCGGTCATGTGCGAGTCGGACTCAACCACCGAGGGTTGTAGACTTGAACTACAAGACGATATTAATTGCCTTTCATAGTTTTAGGTCAACGGACCTATAAATTATGGTTCCCTTGAGAGTGCCAGAAAGATGGAGATCTTAGGGCCTGGCCACATGTCTGCGCTGCGGTGCGGCGCAGTAGAAACCCGCGTTCAGTACCGAGAAACGCGAGTGTTGCGGCGCGCGCGCCGCAAAATCTTTCGTTGCGGCGCGGCGCCGCAGTCATATTGTGGCCAGGCTGGTACGCATTAGGTAATAATGGCATTTAAAAAAAAATGTGTACCAAATGTCGTCAGACAAAAAATTACTCTGTGTCAGTTTTGTGACGACAATTAAGTATTCCGTTTATAAATGAGATGCATAAGCACGTTATATTTAAATGCAAGATCAGTTCAACCTGATTTGTATAAGTATGCTTAATTTTCGTCACCAATCTGACACTGAGTTAATTTTTGTTTAACAACTCACGCTGATTGGGTACACAAAAATGTCTAGAACTTGCGGTCGAAACGCCTGCGTTTTTAACGCTGCCGCTGTGGGCACAAATTGCACATCTAAAGATCTATTCCTCGAGTTGAAAGGTTTAAATAGGTTTAAATAACATGTTACATGAATATTAACATTTTATTTTCCGCACCACGATCAAACAATTATGCAAATATGATTCCAATTACAAATCACATTAAGAATTCCGCCCATATTGCCCTTGCAGTGAATAATCGAGCTAGGCCTAATTAGACGCCATCTTTGATTGTTCTTCCGCACCGTCGCAAGCGCTGCTTTTTTGGTCTCATTTGCACATGGTGGCAGGATGCGCGTAAAAAGTTTAATTGCACTCTATTGAGAGGGTTGCTGCGTCTATTAAAATGGCTGAGTTAGTCTTTAAATAAAACATTTGTAGTAGCTCAGGATATATAAAAGTAAGACCTAGGTTCTAGCATAAGGTAAACGTCCGAGTGTTCGACGCTGTATGGCATAGGCACTCTATGACAAAGTGACATGGCTTAAATTCGAATGAAGAAAAATCCTCTTAGTTGAAATTTAACCGACATTGATTTGACATAAAATGCCCATGCCATATGTACAGCGTTGAGCACTGGGACGTTTACCTTACAGCGTGCGAGACGGAGCTGTCAGGACTCGAGTGAGTATGAAAACACTCGTTCCCGTACATAACTATGCAATGCTAATGTATTTGAGCGTGTTCCGATTTCGACTCGTGTACCGTGCCGCCGAATGTCCGCTTTGTTCGTAATCGTGATGATAACGATGCTTGTCACAAATATAATACCGAACCATGCGTGCATCTGGAGAAGCGGAATGCGGATGTGGGTGGGGTTGCGGTAGGTACTGTACCCAGAGCCTAATGATGTCGCCCAGAGTTCTATACTTTTCGATATACTGTCAGTATTACATTTGCGCAGCCCCGAATTCGCGCATGGTGCGCCAAATAATAAAAGACATGTAGAGGTAGGTTTTAAGAGAGGTAGGGCACAGCGGAATGTCATCGCGCTCGTATGTGGAGCAGCCCAACTGTGGAAGTACCTCCACCTTACAGAAGACAGCAGCTATAATAGCACTACTGCTAGTACTGTAGTGTTTAGTAGTCGTAGTGTTGCTATATTATTGCATGCTATGAAGCATGTGGTGTTGTGTTCCTGGTGGTGAGTAAGGTCGCCAGAGCTCCCTAGCATGCGCTGTGTTGGGAGTGAGGGTCCTGCATGTCTCTATCTGCCAACTCAGCGAATCCTCAAGTGAATTAAGGGTCGGCAACGTGCTTGTGATTCTTCTGGAGTCACAAGTGTTCATAGGCTACGGTAACTGCTTAACATCAGGCAGGCCATAAGTTTGTTTGCCACCGTCGTTGTATAAAAAAAAAGACATACTCATCATTGATTTCCACAAAAATTGATACTAAAAGGTAGGAACGTAGTAAAGAATCTGTACTGACTTGACTGACAGTTGACATTGACAGCTGACAGCTTACCGCGCCGAAAATTACGGAAGTGGATTTACGATTTCTATTTATTATGTCAAAAACATCGCGTAATTTGTCTCGCCTCTCATCACATTACAAGCTGTCTAAGCTCATGAATACCGTATGGCATAAAGGCCCATTCCCACCGGAACCACGCTCAACCGCTGCGCACGCGCGGCACATGCGCTCGCGCCACATTTATGACACGCAGGTAATGAATTACGATGTACTTACTTAGGGTTCAGTCGAGGAATCCTTATAAGTGGCCAGCTTTACTATGAAGGCGGCAGACAGGTATTGCGTCTGAATAAAAATAGTCTTACTTTTATACTACTATCATCTCTCGTCATATTACAACCTGTCTATACTCATAAACACCGTATGGCATAAAGGCCCGTTCCCACCGGAACCGCGCTCCACCGCTGCGCACGCACGGCACGTGCGCTCGCGCCACATTTACGACGCAGGTTAATGAATTACGATGTTCGGTCGGGAATCCTTGTTAGTGGCCAGCATTTTTATCACGATGGCATACGGGTATTGGGTCTGAATAGTAATATTATAAAGTTAGTGAGTGTGTGGCTTTGTGGTGTAGCTCTGACAGTTTGTATGCAGGAAGTTATCTGCGGAACTACTCACCCGTATTCTCAGTGCCATTTTGTTTCCTACACTTAGGTACGGTAGTTGTGGCGCGCGTCTTCATGAATTAAACATCCTAATGCAACTAATATGAAGCGAGAGACATATACTTAAGCACGGCCAATACAGGACGGCCTGCGAGCCTGTGTCACGGCGAGATAGACTATCCATCTCTTTCTAATTAGAACGCTTACAAAGAGACGGATAGTCTATGTCTCCGCGACATAGCTCGCGGGCCGTTCTGTGAGAGCCGTGCTGATGGGTAACCACATTGACCACGGCGCCTGTGTCGATATTCGAAGTGTATTTTGTACTTACCTATTGTAATTGAGAGTTGGATAGGGCATATGCCAAAATTTTTGATAGGTACGGTAGCTATTTTGAAATAGATTTTCCATAGGTCTATGGAAAATCTATTTCAAATTGTGCCGCAAACTTACTGTTGTTTTCTATTCTTTTACATGACTTCGTTCGAGCATTTTTTACTTTTATTACATTATTTTACTGAAAACATGCTGTGGAACCCTAAGCCATAAGACCCGCTCGTACTTAAGTGTTAAGTTAATAAGTGACTTAGCTGGTTGACACGTACAGTCAACTAAAATGTTCCCCGACAAGTTTCAACCAGGGGAGTCAGTCATACTGTTGTTCATTTTCAATTGTTTCACGGGCAGTTCACATCGCGCATCTTTTGTTTTTAATTACATTGAAGAGAGTACAAATTGGTGATGGGTTTTTATCGCAGATACACATCTGAACAGCATGTTTTTTACCCGTAACAAGACAATGATACCGTTCGTTGTTTATTTGCTTTAGTATACCTACTTCTGTGTGGTTGATAAGTGTGTATGTAGGGAGTTGAGTCAATGCAGAGATTTAGTATCGCGTCTCTTGTGTGGATTTTGCCAAATTCAAGGGCTATAAAGCCTAATTTTTGGTTGGGGTCTTAAGCCGCATAAGCAGCAGCTTCTCTTGTATAGAACGTTCACAAAACGAACGAAACGTTTTCATGCAATAAAAATGTTTTTTATAAGCCCGTTACCACCACAGGAAAGAAATAATAATAATAATATTTGGGGACATTCTTACACAAATCAACCTATTCCCAAACTAAGCAAAGCTTGTACTATGGGTACTAGACGACGATATACATACTTATATAGATATATAAATACTTAAATAGATAGAAAACATCCATGACTCAGGAACAAAATATTCGTGCTCATCACACAAATAAATGCCCTTATCGGGATTCGAACCCGGGACCTCCGGCTTCGTAGGCAGGGTCACTACCAACTAGGCTACAGAGGTCGTCACAAAAATTTTGTTTTACCTACTAAATCTGTATGACCCAGTTAACTTCAAAGCTATCTCCGATTTCAAATGTTATTTTACCAGTTGTTTGGACTCTCCAAGGAAAGCCTATGCCAATATTTTTATACCGTGACTCCTAGGTTCTATGTAAAGCGCTGGTGACGACACCGTGGGCAATTATGAACTTAGTAAAATGACAGCGGCATGAACTCGGTAACTTGTACAGTCACCATCACATACATCGGAGCAAACAAGCAGCTCACAAACATCGGAACACACCACTATTTTCAAGGCATTAGGGTGCATGTGCCGATATTTTTGAACACCTATAGTGTACCGATGTATGTGTGTGTGTGTATGATTATTGCAATAAATGAATTGAATTTAAAATGAGCAACTGTGTCTGACTGCACGTTATACAGTTAACCGGCAGTAGGTACGTTGGAGAGCTGGTGTAAGCAAACAGATGATCTCGTGAAAGTATTTCGCTAGCTAATTTCCCGGAGCCGAAAGTTTCACGGTGCATCGGCAATGTACGAAGATGTTGATGCGGTTTCAAAAAAACCGTGATCGTAACATGGTTGCCATTTTATCACTTATCGTTGTGGATAAGACATCCGTCACTCTCGCACTCGCATACTTGTCAGAAAGTGACGGATTCCTTATCCAAAGCGATAATTTATGAAATAGCAACCATGCTACACCCGCTGAAACAGGGATCTAGTGAATAGTGAAGCCAAGATCTCGAGTTTTAACAATAGTAGTCCTATCAGGACAGGCATCAAGGCACTACTGAATATCTACAACTAAGAACGAACTTTTTGACGTGATCATGTCTTATAAATAGATGAACACCGGCAGCACGCACGAATAAGTATGACTCATTGTCCGTGCCGCCTGACCCGAGCGTTCGGCTTTATGACGTTATCATGTCAAATTATTGTCCATTAACCGACTTTATAGACAACCATATTTATTACAAATTGGTTGTCTATAAACCCACTGCATAGAAAACTAAACAGTTTCGATCAGAATTATACTGAATCAAAAGAAATTATAAACTATTACATACCTACTTTTTATCTTGGTGAACGAACAAGCCAATATGAGCAGCTTATTTAATTTGTTAACAATATAGCCAATATAAAAAAAACGCGTGATAGGTACATAATAATATGGACGCATAATATTTGGTAACGTCTAACAGAACGAATATCAAATCAACATTTTTAGTAAGTTACACCAAACAGGAAGATAAGGTACAAGGAAAACAGTATCTACATCGACCCAGCCTTTAACTAAAAGAAGGCTACACTAAAAGTAAAAAGATGTGCCGTATCCCTCGGCGCTCGCATCGTAGCGCGGTACAAATTGGCCCCAAGTTGCGGTCTTCATTTCCTGCGCAGGACTTCGAGATGAAAAGGATTTTTGCCCGTCATTACGACTCTTTTTAGGAAACTTGCCGGCCGTGTTTTGTTTCCAGCATCGACATATAGGTAGGTTTGGGGCGAAGTTTATCTTTGCGAAGCGAAGTTGAGGTATGGAAATTTACTTCTTAGGGTATAAACAAGAAGACATCTGTCTTATCCATTTTTAATGTCTATGATACTTTACAAACAACTATCATGAAAATGAATGTTGTTTAAAGATTAACAGTCTTTACGACATCATTTGTTAAGAGTTTATTGAAGTAAAATTATGACCTTTTCATTTTCGTTGCCGGACTAAGGCAGAGCCGATGATTTTAGCAGTCTTTGTTCGTATTAACGTGTCTTTCACTCTACCATAGCGTTTAAGATACTGAACTGATTTTGATGTATGAGGTATGAATCGATTTGAAGCTAACTCTTAATTAAAAAAAATATTTTTAGGGTTCCGTACTCAAAGAGTAAAACAGGACCCTATTACTAAGACTTCGCTGTCCGTCTGTCTGTCACCAGGCTGTATCTCAAGAACCGTAATAGCTAGAGAGTTGAAATTTTCACAGATTATGTATTTCTGTTGCCGCTATAACAACAAATACTAAAAACGAAATAAAATAAATATTTTTATTAATAATGGTACGGAATCCTTCGTGCGCGAGTCCGACTCGCTCTTGGCCGGTTTTTATTTTTAGTTGCTCTTTCGTAGTCGGGATATTTATGCTTGTTTTAGCTCTTTGTAGGGTAAATTAGAAGCAGCTATTAGCTAGAGGTAACTTCCACAATTTTGAATAATAGATATAATTTTGCAAACGCATATAAAATCTCCAACTTCCCGTACCGTCCGGAAAATTATTATTTGTAATTGTAACAAATCGCGGAACTCAGATACCTCAATTAAAATAATAGACGACTTTGTATTAATCAAGCGATTGAACCTCAGGGAGAGGCCCCGGGGTTGGTGGAAGGTAGGGGTGCTAGATGGGACAGTTGCATAATTATTGTTTTTGTATGTATATTTACATAAAATATAATTACTATTAGGTACATAAAAACTATAATTGAAGGAGAGACAGAAGAAATGAGAGGCAGGGGAGGACCAAGACGTGCGTTTATGGAGGTAGAGAGAAGGTTAATGTAATATCGTATCAGGAGCTCAAAACAGTGGCCGAGAAAAGAACAGAATGGCGATTACTCCACCGAAAAGAGCCCGGCTCTTAAGTTTATGATGATGATGATGTGGGCTTATATGTCAAATTTATAGCTATGAGATTACTCCATTTCGAAAATGACATACATCTACCTATACTCAATAATATTGTGTTTGTTACCTTTTCACCCCTAAAGTCATCATCAATATCATCATATATTATCCGCCGAAAGACGTCCACTGCTGGACATAGGCCCAATGAGTGCCAAAGTAATCGGTACTGCGCCATCTGCACCCTTAAACTACTGAACTTTGGTATAAGTAATTATATAAAGCTGAAGGCTGCAGTCTAAGGATGGATATCAGCTGCATTTTTTTTAAACACATCTTTGGGTATACTGGAAGTGAAATTACACAGCTAGTAGATACGAGTATACAAGTAATTCGTCCCAAGCTGTGTACTCGCGATATCCCGGTAACCACCTGAACGATATATTTTAGAATTATTATTATACGGTTAAACTACGGCCGGCATGTTTCGGACCCTTCATCCGAACATGTCGCTCCTGACATTAATTGTGTACATGAGTTTATTATGAATGTTGTCACCGGTTTAATTAATAGAAAGCTTTTCCTACGTCGTCAGCTTCTCTTTTTATCAATTAAGCGCTTCGCCACACACACTTTCTAACCCCTTCTTGCTGTCCCTATTTTCTCGGCCCAATAATTGCACGCGAAATAATTTCCCTTTGAATAGCCGATTGCCAAGTTTTCCGACAATCGGGGGATTTCGACCAGAAGAGGGGGAAATTCCCACCTTATCGGACGATTGAGGAAAAACGAGAAGAAATAAATAGGTTCTATTTAGTTGGGTATAAATAGAAAATGTGGGCTATTGAAATTGTTGATGGTCGGATGAAAAGAAATAATAACGTTGTAAAAATGAATTCATTGGCTCTTTTTTATACCCTCTGATTGATCTTGATAATATCAACTTGTTTACAATAATATCACCATTTTGTGACCTTTTGAACAATTTTATCGTACAATATATATTACTAAGTTATTAAACATTATGGTGGCTAATATCTGTCGACGACCGGTTAGCCTAGTGGGTAGTGAGTATAGTGACGCAGCTTGCGAAGCTGAAGGGCCTGGGTTCGGATCCCGGTAAAGGCAAATATTTGTGTGATGAGCATAAACATGTTGTTTCTGAGCCTTGGATGTTTTCTATGTATTTAAGTATTCTATATTTATATATTAAAATACATCGTCGACTAGTACCCACAACACAAGCCTTATTGAACTTACTATGGGGCTAGTCCGATTTGCGTAAGATTGTCCCGCCCCCCCCTCATATTTATGTCTAATAAAGATGATGATAAAATTCAATAATCTGCTACCATCAAATTCCCCCTTCTGACTCTATCATCAGATCAGATGGAGTCGGAAGTATATTCTTCAATGGCTACTAGTATATAAAAGTAGACATTAAAAATAATCTTAAAAAAATACTACTTGTAACACAAACTACCATACAAACGTTTCAAGCGACACTAGCGATTGGGGCCAACACTGCCTCTCACATACAAACGGACATATACCTTGATCCCTAGCAGGCACTTACGGCCATATGAGTCCACAATACAAAACAGTTGCCTGGCTTCCAGTGTCCAGTGACCGGCTTAGCATAATGATTTGGAAAAGAGGGTGTCATATAAATAATTGGACATACTCGGAAAAAAAGTAAATAGGTTTTAATACTTCAACTTCTATACACCGTGGGCCCGAAGAACCCGAAAGATTTTAATCACGCATTCCTTAGGTCATTTGGAGCAAAAAATTTTATATGCACCCTTGTCAAATCCGGCTTAGTTTTGAAGATAAGTACATTTTAATGTTAACTATTAAAATCTTATTGTGATTACTAAAGTGCATTAAGCTTTGACGATTGCGACGAAGCCACTGATGTTGCCAAGTTACGCGTCGCTATTGATATACATCAAAGTCATCATCCTTTTTTGGAAAAATAATCGTTACCTATCATTTTAATAAAAGGGATAATTTTCATAGAGAAACGATAGTTATCCAGTTTTAATTTACAAAAACCGAAAAAACAAGTTTTTTTTGCTGAATTTGAATTGGGTTCATATAAAAAATTTTACTCCTAATGACCTCAGGAATACAAATACAAATACAATACAAATAACTTTATTTTGCATGAAATATGGTACAAAAGGTGGTCAAACAATATTATAAATAACACATATTTCACCAGCCTCTGGCATGCAAAAAAATAAAAACTAAACTTACAACTAAAACTAAGTTTATACAATCATAGTCAAGGCCTATATTATAACTTTCGCCTACCTACGTCAAAAGATACCATATATTCCTCGATGGAATAGAAGGCCCCTTGTACGAGCCATTCTTTTAACTTCTTTTTAAACATTTTCAAAGGCAACTGTTTGATCCTATCATCCAGTCTATTATAGATTTTTATGCTCATACAAAAAGTGTTTGAATGCGTGGTTAAAATCTTTCGGGTTCCTCGGGCCCAAGGTGTATAGTAATAATGATGCATTTACTAAATATAGATAGCCATATTAGTAGAAATCAACAAATACAGCCACCAAATAATCACTGAAAACATTGCCCTCGAATTCATGAATTTGGATTGATTTGGCAAACTAATTAGTTAGAGTAAATGGTAGTTTAGCTTAATTAACAAAATCCAAATATAACATTTATAGGTGAGGTTGAAACTAAAAATCCGTTTGAAATACAATATAATACAAATACTCTTTATTGCACATCTCAACATATGAAACTAATACAAAATATGGTCTTAAAAGTAGAGGTAAACAACGGATTTATTGCTAGAGAGTGATTTTTTTCCAGACAATCTTTGGATTGCGGAGAAATTGTAATAAACTGATTGCTAGTAGTAAGTGGCAAAATACACAAACTATATAAAATAAAGAAATATAGATAAATAGACTAGTCATTTTAGAATAGCGGAATGTTCATAAATGGCATCGGAATTCTCAATCAACTGTTCAATCATTAAATCGATGGCCATTTTACATTCCATTTCATAGTAATACAGGCTCATAATTGAAGGGACGCGAAACACAGTTAGGGGTTGAGCCACCGTAGAACCGCAGTGCATGAATTTGACTGGAAACGCCCGCTATGTAATTACCTGCTGTATTAACGATGCCATTCGGCAAAACTACTATCAGAAACTCGCATCTACTGAAAAAACACATTTAAAACACGACTTAAATCCAATAAAGATAGAACTGAATCTCCGGTGAGCATTTTGGAATGAATGCGAGTGAGTGGGGTTTGATGCCGATGAATTTCACGATTTGGTACTGATTGCAAAACTGATAGGTTATCGGCATGTTTAAGTCTGCAGTTCATTCCATTTTTGAAATGAAAGTGAAATTTTACTACGTACATGATATTGCCAGTAGTGGCATGTTGTTTTAAAAGAGGAACGCCACAACAGCGGAATATCATCTTGCTTATATTTGGAGCAGCCCAACTGGCGGAGTAGCTTAGGCGAGGCGAATCCGCAGTGGTGTTGTGTTCCTGGTGGAAAGGTCACCGCAGCTCCTGAGGATGCACTGCGTTGAGAGTGGGGGACCTGCATTTGTGACAAACAGAGCTCATACAGAAAATTCATTTGTGATTAATTTGCTCTGTGAGCTGTAGAACTAAAGAGCCAAACATTCAAAAAAAAAAGAAAAACTCGGAAATCTGAAGGGTCGAAAAAGTTCTATATTATAATGTTCGAACCTACTCACAATATTTCAGGAGAATCGGTTGAGAGTTGCGACCTGTAGAGGAGAACAGTTGGACAAACGGACATAAAGAGTTTTGGCCCAAGCTGAAGCAGAAAACTTTTTGGACGCGAACACTCGTCACTTTTCATGCTATCGGTACTCCATATCAAATCAGGTCCAGGCACTTGTTTATTGCAGGAAGGCCGGCACCGCGGCGCGCACTGCTACCGATATAGGCTTTCAAATTAAAGCCAAAATCTAGCGCATAGCTTTTTGTGTACTTTTTGCCACCAAGTACTCAAACACATGCAAATGCTTTAGTACAGTACGAGGGGTACGCGGCAAAATAGGTTTTTATTGAAAACATCATGGGTCAGCCTTTATTGTTTGTAAATTGGTAATATTATAAAACAATATTTTTGAGCACCTAGGTAAAAGTAATTGATTAAAACAATTTCATAAAAAAAGAAATAATAAAAACCATAAAAATAATAAAGATAAAGATATCTTTTAGTAAGATAGTTGGAGCCGTGATATATAGATATATCTCTAGGGATATAAACCATAACAATATTCTTATTAACAAATAGTTCTAAAATGGTAATGGAAAATATGGACTATAAGCTTTCTTCTTAGAAATACAAATTTCAAAGTAGCAGAAATTGAAACACGATAACCAATGCAATCGAATTTTAAAAACTGCAAATGACTTGAATAGGTGTCAAAAGACAATTATAATTAATATTACAAAGATAAATAATAGGGTTACACAAAGCAACTAATGTTTTAATCAGGCTTACAAACTTTACGAAGTTGAATGAGCTCGATAAAATCAATAGGATCCGGTCCAATCAGCAGGCAGGGAGAACAAGCAAGCAAATCGAGTTAACCTCTGCTGATTGCCGTTTTCCTCTTATTAAGGCGCTTGTACCTACAACCTACAAAGGTATTTGTTAGGATTTCGACTTAATAGAAGTTTCATTAAGGCTTCCTTGGTAATTCAATGTTGGGTATAATTTAGTTTAATGCTGTGCTAAAGTTGAATTCTCTCATACAGAATGACTTATTTCAATCTAGAATAGAAAGAGATATTTAAGACTTTCTTGAACTATTGTTTGGAAAACCGTCTGTTGTAACTAATAGCTAAGTAGTTCTAGCCAAAATTATTTTAATTAATAAAGAAAACAAATCTGCACGCCGCATATGACAGATTTTAAAACTGATTGATTTGCTTTTGTTTTCTGATGAAACTCATTATAATTTAAATTGAACAATGTAGCGCGCCATAATTTTTTGATTCCATTTAACTTTAACTGATAATTTAATATAGTTATATTGAAGCATAAAATGAAGGCATTGGTGTTCAATATAATCCTATGAAACCTTATTTATTTTAATGAGAGTATTATGTGCTTTAATGATGACCAAAGGAAATAATTATGCTTTATATGTTTATTAATAAAATTCATGATATAAAGGACTTTTCCAATGTGGGTACTGCTAATTTTGATAAATTATCACATCGATGTGTACAACCTTTAAATGTGTCACATATGTGTTTTTTTTGTAATAAGAATATTCGAGGTATTGAGCCAATAATACACTTGTAATAAAATCATATACCTAGTCAATCTAACAATGTTTGCCGTGACTAGTCACGTCATGAACTTTCATATCTATGACATTATACATTTAAATTAAGTGGACATAGTTATATTTCAATTGTTTTTATTCTTCTATTTTTATTGAATGTTCTTGACGATCACAATATGGATTCTTGTTAATTGACATGTAATTTATAATGTCATCTTACATTGTGAATAAATGAATCTGAATCTGAATCATGCAAAGTTTGAAAATAAAATACAGAAGAAAATTATATCAAAAGAAAGTCTTTATAGTTATGTCGATAACTTAGTCAGCTTCAAAAACAGTATAACATGTATTTGATGGAACGACATAATTGATGTCGTGGTTCATGTTGCATATAGTAATATTAATTCGCTAAAAGATAATAATATTACATCACACTGGTATTTTGATTGCCTGTATCTGGGAGCACGGCAGTGCCCCCGCCAAGACGAGCAAAGCGAACCGCAAGGGTACTACAACAAGATGTAGAATTTGTAGAGCTGGTAGAGTTAAGCCGTGTGGAGTAGGAAACTTGGCGCTACTTGCGATCTGATATATTTTTAACGCTGAAAGCTATTTGAGCTAGGGAGTCTTGACAATCACTTTACATGTAATGTTTTTAGCGGGTATTGATTGACAAATACAAATAGTTTATTTTGCAAGAAAAAGGGTTGTTATTGTCTTGTTACAAAATATTCAGCACCTCCTTAAGGTGGTTCGATTGCCATACAAAACGTTATTTGACATTCGTAGGCTAACGGCGTGATATTTTAAGAAACTTATGTAACAAACTTTCATAAATTGGCTTCCCATTTGCGCCAAATTCCTCCTTTCCTAGAATAAACTTGAATAAACTAGATTAATTTGAGAAATTGGTTTGTCACGTGATATTTTGGGAAAACTATTTTTCTCAAATTAATCTAGTTTACCTATACAAGTTTATTCTAGGAAAGGGGGAATTTGGCGCAAATGGGAAGCCAATTGATGAAAGTTTGTTACATAAGTTTCTTAAAATATCACGCCGTTAGCCTGCGAATGTCAAATAACGCTTTGTATGGCAATCGAACCACCTTTAACAGCCATTACATATGACATGCAAAATATTAACAGTTTATTTCAAATATTCCATTGTATAAATTATTACATTCAGGTTAGTCAGGTTCATCTTAAGTCAATAGTTATCAGATTATATTTGTTATTATTGTCTATCAAAAAATTCATTCAATTTATAAAATATATGATCAAGGAGACTCAAATACATAAATAAAATGTTCAAACCCGTCAAAGCTAAATGGGAAATGGCAATCCGTCGAATAAGATAGTTCGTAGTCATTGGTAATAAAAAAAACAACAAATAAATAATTATTAGAGGAAAAACTTACTCAAGTCGAACTTACCTCACAGTGGGCTCATACCGATTGTGCCTATGGGTACTACAACGACGACGATGTATTTAATATAAATAAATACTCAAACACTTGAGAGACATACACAAGTCATAGAAACAAATATTCATGGTCATCACCAACCTTCCTACAAAGCCTAATACTATGTTGAAATCCCGGTGAGGGGAAATATTTGTGTGTTAACACAAAAATGTAAGCACAAAAATTTAGTTTCCGAGTCTTGGATGCTTGGATTGCTATGCGTATTTGCGTAGGTTTTTCCATGAAACATATCGTCGTTTAGTACTTATCAAACATCACTTTACCAGTCAACGGTGCGCACCCGTTAGAGACAAATGATTGAAAAGATCCAAAAGAGTAAATATCCTCCGACCCAGCAGTGAGGTAACGATTAACAAGTTAAGCGATCACACAAATATTTGCCCCTACCAAGGTTTGAGCACAGGACCGTCAACTTTGCACTTAGGGTCACTAAGATAAATGCGATTGCTAATACTATCTGTTCATTAGGAAATAAGAAGAAGAATATGATTGAAAAAAAAGAAAAAACTGCATTTCGTTTACCGACTGAATACTGTAGCTCAACACCCTGTACTATGTTTATAAGTATTCTGGCAAATTAAATAATTCTACTCTATTATATTTTCCTTTAGCCATTCGTTGCGTTAACTTAAATACCCTTGCAAAAACGGCAAAACTTCTCTCCCTTCGCAAACACTAACACGCACGTTGAAACAAAACTAGAGAATCAGACCAATAAACCCACGTGTGTTCGGATGTACAATGACGCAATCTATCAAACGAGGCACATTGTTGTACCCCCAGTGTAGCTTTGTATAGGGATGTCCTCCAACGGATGTCGGAAGCGTGTGTGATTGGATGTGGATGTGAACTTCACATCGAGACAAGTAGTAAGCTACAAATTCGAACAAATAAAACTAAATGTAAGGCAGGTAGGTACTAGATTGTATTGTGTGAAATTGTTAATGTATTATTGTTCAGTTAACAATGCCAACGAACTACGTACTACCTACATTTCTGTCATACACTTGACACAGGTATCTCGATACTTAAAAAGAGACACCAACCTGTATTTAGTTAAGCTATGTTAAGTTACTGAATAAACTATTTTTCATTTTCATTTTCATTTCATACAATGTAATGTTTACAACTCAATGTCTTCGAATGATGAGAAATATAAAACAATAACGAAACTCAAGGGAGATACAAGATTGTCATTTTCCGGATGTTCGGCCGCCGTGGCGTCCCTATACGCATAAATACTTTTAATAATATGGAAAGAGCTACCAGGTGATGTTTTTATTAAATTTCTCGCGAGCACTCGACGGGAACCGAAACGAGTTTCGACCAAGTTTAGGGGAAAATGTTTTCTCCACACATTTCAATTGCGTAAATATTTACTTTACGCCTTGGATTACCGAAAAATACTGTTATATTTCAGGTTTAAGCCAAAGTGGAAAATAGGGATAAAAAATATATCTTAAGGTGGTTCGATTGCCATACAAAACGTTATTTGACATTCGCTGGCTAACGGCGTGATATTTTAAGAAACGTATGTAACAAACTTTCATAAATTGGTATCCCATTTGCGCCAAATTCCCCCTTTCCTAGAATAAACTTGTATAAACTTGATTAATTTGAGAAATTGGTTTTGGACGTGATATTTTGGGAAAACTATTTTTCTCACATTAATCTAGTTTATACAAGTTTATTCTAGGAAATGGGGAATTTGGCGCAAATGGGAAGCCAATTAATGAACGTTTGTTACATAAGTTTCTTAAAATATCACGCCGTTAGCCTGCGAATGTCAAATAACGCTTTGTATGGCAATCGAACCACCTTAAAAGCGTCGGTAAACGAAGGTGATTTTTAAAAAGCATACAGGTAGGGCCATTATTTTTATTATTCATAGTCAGTTAATGTAACGTCAGATAACGTTTGAATAATGCTATGGATAGTAGTTATACAGTCGATCCACTAAGCCAATTAGTGTTTCCCGCACAATGTTATAAACGTTTCATAGTTAATATCCCACTTAGAACATTTAATGAATGTCGTTTAATTATAGCAAGAAACCTAATTAACCCGAACGATTACAGGCGTATAGACGTATATTTTCAAATATAATCTGTTTCTCTAGACCTGGCAATACGTTAGATACATTATGTTAAGAGTGTCATGATTTGTATTAACACAAAATAAATAGTTTAATGCTGCGTTTAATAATTTCAATTCGTATCAAATGAAAACCAGCTGTTTTGTTACAATTTGCATTATTTCCTAAAACATAATAATCAAGTGTCACCACAGTTTTCTGTTAAATAAAAACAAAGTTAGGATTTTGTATGAAATTATGTACGTATTTTGTTTTTATACACAGTTTAAACACAATGGCAAAAGTTTTTATGAATCATGGCATATGGGTTTTATGATACAATATTTAAGCAAATCTATTTCAAATTATCATTATATATTTTGTATGGTAAACAATCGTTTATTATTCGTTTCGACGTATGTCGCAAGACATTACGCCAAAAGGTACGACGATAGACGTTTGAACAGAACCGAAATCTAAATTTTTATTCGTACTAAGGTTAAAATTTCGGGCCATGGAATATTTATTAGCATCTCATCATTATTGAACGCATATCCAAAAGCCAAAACAACAATAAAGAGACGTGTTCAATAAGGGAACATCAAAACAAAAATTATAAACAAATTAGACCGGAAGAAATAAGGAGCGAGTGGAGACAATATTACAAAAGGAAAGAATAGAAGCAAGGTTTCAATAATAAATTATCAACGGGGGCCGAGGGTGGCTCCTTGCGGGACTCCCTGCCCCCGCCAACGCGACGAAGCGTGAGGACCGAGGGACGACACCTCTCGGCGTCTTCCTTATTGTGTGTCTCGTCCTTCCTTGTGGCGCAAGACTAAAGCGGAGGTGACGTCTTTAGGTACTAGCCATTCACAGATGTGCGAATTACATAGTCGAATGCTTGTTGTACTATAAATTAAATAGTCCGGTGGTGAACTATCAAATACAATTTTTGATAAAATATCGTATTACTTTCACATACAAAGTAAAACCTCACACAAGTTCTTGTCTATTGATATCGGTCTGTAAGCCTTGACAGATTAAATTAATTAATCGATGGAAACTATTTATAACTATTATATTTGTTTACATTGGTGGATATAAAAATGTAATACTTTTTGTTATATTATGTTATACACAAGTTTAAATAGCAAAAATGTTGGGATACGTACGAGTATTCCTGAAATTTTTCCTAAACCAAAATATTCTATTTATTTCGAATTCCGGCCCTCCGTGCAGCGTTTTAAATTTACAAAAGGCCCAACTGACCAATTGCTTATCCATATCTAACATTTATTTATGTGTAGGCACACAGGAAATAAGTTACTAGTAAATATGCAAAGCAATGTTATACCTGCACTACAATATTACAATAGAACAGAAAATGAGCAAACGTAATGAGTAATGAACAAGATTTTGATGAAACATAATTAATATTATGGTTTAAATATATCTAATAATTTTGAATATAATCGTATAAAATCATAATAAAAAGTATAGAAACGCGTCCGCGTAGAACTTTTACTTGCAAATTAGAGTTTGAGATAAGACAAAGGCCGAAATACGAAGGAACGACCTAATCCGGGCCATGTGGGCTCTGATTGATCAACAAGAGGGACTTGATTTGAGAGGTTCGAAAAAATATCGAGGGACAATATAAAGGAAAATTATGTATTAAGACTAGGTATGTTGAGAAACACCACTTATCAACAACAATAAGTAGCTTAAGCTAAACAAATAGTAAATCATGTGTATGACTCTGCAATTAAAAAATAATCTTAAGTTAGTACGAACATATTTCAGTAATCTAACTTGTTGAGCTCTTTAAAAATAAGCAAATTCGATAAATTCGACTTATTCATGAACTTCCATCAAACCTTTTTTAGTTACAGAGGTTGGTCCAGCTTTATCAAAAAGGAGTTAGTTTTTTTTTTCACTTTGCTCTGTATATTACCATAATATATACGAATATTGATTTTGCTTAGGTACGTATTATTATTATATCGAGCCCGTTATTTCCCACTGCTGAGCAAAGGCCTCCCCTCTCCCCTTCCATTCATCGCGGTCTTGAGCAATAACTGGCCAGTCTTTTAAAAAGGAGTCCAAGTTATCCCGCCATCGCCGACGAGGTCTACCGCGTCTCCGTTTTGAGTGTCGGGGCTTACCTACGTATACTTAATAATAAACACTGCTATATAGCTACAGATACAGATATGTACGAGAGCATTTTTAGGGTTCCGTACTCAAAGAGTAAAACGGGACCCTATTACTAAGACTTCGCTGTCCGTCCGTCCGTCCGTCCGTCTGTCAGTCACCAGGCTGTATCATAAGAACCGTGATAGCTAGAGAGTTGAAATTTTCACAGATTGTGTATTTCTGTTGCCGCTATAACAACAAATACTAAAAACAAAATAAAATAATAATATTTTTATTGATAATGGTACGGAACCCTTCGTGCGCGAGTCCGACTCGCACTTGGCCGGTTTTTTTTTATTACAACAAGCCTTACCCCAAATTTCAAAAAGGTATATTTTGATAAGTAACTACTACTTCCCACTGTCGTACTAACTTTTTCTTTACATCTTTTATTCGTGTCTCGGAGGTCAATATCCTGAGTCAACCACGAAAAATAAATCCTAATTATATGCCCATTTGCAAGGTGTATCACGACTGAATTAAGAAGAACCTGACTTCTACGACCAAGTCAGGTGGATAGAGGTCTGCTTAGTTTAGACGGACAGGCGTTTACAGGTGTCGTTGTGCCTACTTATTAAGTTCCACCATATTTGTTTGTCACTTTAAGAGGATTGTGTGGTGAAAAAATGTTTTGTGGTTTGTTTTGGCTTGGCATGAAGTGATCTCACGTCTTATTTTATACGGGTAGCTTTCAGAAGCATTTTTACATGGTTTATTTTAAATAGTGATGCAATGCGACAAATAGCACTTTGACGAATTGTGTGAAATGTAACTACATAAAAAAAACCTAAAAAGCATATTGTTTCTGAATTACACAAAAATTCCGCTGTTCCAGAAAACCATGTTCCGCAGAAGGATTTTTAGAATTTTAAGGATATAATAATAACCCAAGCTAACCTTTTTATATATTCCATCAAATCATCTACGTCATTAGTTTCGTTTAGCGGAAAACGGCGGCGATCGCAATTTTGAAAATTCGATAAATATGGTTTCGGACAAATTATTTTTTCTGTGTTCCCTTGAAGAACACAATAATGCAGCAGTAATCGAGTATAAACTATCGTAAGAAATGTTAAGAATTATACTAATTATCACTACTATTTAATTGACACTTTCAGTGCCAGGAATCCGCTAGCCCACCTAGCGTTGCTCGTAGGTGATTTCCTCTAAAAACGGAACTACTATGAAATTGTTGGCAGTGAATGTTCCTTTATATAGTTATTTAATTAAATGTGATAGGCGACAGGTTTCCAACACTTTAGGAGTTTTCCTTCAGGATGAATAATAATAAGTAGGTACCTACTCAACTAAATATTTCCGGAAATCTTACGCAAATCAACCTAGTCCTAAACTAAGCAAAGCTTGTGCTACGGGTAGGTACTAGACAACGATAAACATACTTATCAATTTTAAAAATTTTATTTTATTCTCAGGCTAGGTCCGTAAAATTAATAACTATAATAACCACTTACACATAGAAAATATCCATGACTTATGAACATTATTCGTGCTCATCACACAAATAAATGCTCTTACCGGAATTCGAAACCAGGACCTCTAGCTTCGTAGGCAGGGTCACTACATACTAGGCTAAACCAGTTTTCCGTAGTTATAAATTTATTTTTAGGTAAAAATTTGACAGCTCGTCACGAACATCATTAATTTCTTGTTATATTAAAACGTCAATTACATGAGCTCACTTTTGAGTTTTTTTCAGCGTCTTCAAGCTAGAGTTTCCTTTGTCCTGCTGAAAACTCAAACACCGGCCAAATCTAGTCCTGAACAATACTCAAGGAAAAAGGAATCGCGCCGTTTCAAAGAAATACGTCTTTATTAAATATTTTCCTCTCAATAATACGATGGAAGAAAATCAGGGAAGACCAACCATTCACTGTACTAAAAAATATTAATTCTTTCACCGAATAAAAACTGATTAGCGGCTAAGCGCTACACTAAGTTTTTGGTGCATATTAATTTGATAATATTGCTTGCTTGGTTGTTATGCATAAACACCTAGAGACAGATGATATGGATCTGTCATTGTCCGATTGCCTGGCATAAAACCCATATATACCGTGTTTTTTGGATTGCGATCCTTTCGAGGACGCATTTCTGAGATAAAGCGAAGAAAACTTCTTTAAGACACTAGTATCCTAATTCGTACTATTTTGAAAACATTCAAGAAATCAGTTTCATTAATTAAGTCTCAGTATAGTGTAAAGGCTTAAACCCGGAATCGCTAACTCAATAAGCAAGACGGCAACCAGTGCACTATTAAGGTCCTTGTAAATTAACAGTTGGCAATATACATATTCCGGTAATTTATATAAAAATGTGTTAAATGTACCATATTAATAATCTAATAAAAAATTACATTTGGGGACAATCTTACCCAAATTGACCTAGTCCCACACTAACATAAAGTACCAGACGATGATATAGATACTTATATAGAGAAATAAATACTAAATACATAGAAAACAACCATGACTCAGGAACAAATATTCTTGCTCATCACACCAATAAATTCCCTTACCGGGATTCGAACCCGGAACCTCCGGCTTCGTAGGCAGGGTCACTACCAACTAGGCTACAGAGGTCGTCAATAATTGTCGATATTGTACATAGTTTGTCCTCTCTGGGTGAGTCTTGAACGTACCAAGCTCTAAATACTAGTCATTCCTCACGATCATAAATACGGAAAATTGAAAATAAATGAAAATAACTTTAGGTAATATAAAATAGGTATTTCTTGGTAGCAATGGGTAATGTTTAAATGAAACATGAACGTTCATAAATAATTTAATACTGGTGTTTTTGAGAGGAAACTGCTTCAGAAAATACTTCCTTTCCTGATAAAAACTTTATTAGAGCAGGTTATTTTTTTTAATGTTTGCAGTCGTTAGCCAGATGAGGATATAAAGAATAAAACATATACGAAAAATCGTGGCAGACTAAAAATATGCTGGGTCATTCGTCACGCCACGTAGCCGAAATCAAATTAAGTACAATTAGACGAATAAAACAATGAAATTTGTTCTCTACCTACACGAGTTCGCGGGCAAGTGCTAGTAAAGAACATAAAAGTCATAAATCAAAGTGAAAGTCATCATCATCGTGATTTCAATAAATAAATAAATATTTGCGGACAATCTTACACAAATCAACCTAGTCCCAAACTAAGCAAAGCTTGTACTATGGGTACTAGACGACGATATAGATACTTATATAGAGAAATAAATACTTAAATACATAGAAAACATCCATGACTCAGAAACAAATATTCGTGCTCATCACACAAATAAATGCCCTTACCGGGATTCGAACCCAGGACCTCTTGCTTCGTAGGCAGGGTCACTACCAACTAGGCTAAAGCGGTCGTCAATCAATTTATTTTTATCTTTGAAATTGCTGTGCCGTACCAGGGTCCATGAGAATCTATGCCCTATGTAAGACCTATATTTGTACCTGAATTATGAACTGTACAAATTTGTTACATAATAGTAACATATAAAGGAACAAAGGCCAAGTCCGTTCGAGCCATTTTCAGAAGCACCGAGTTACTTACACTAGGTGCCCTGGGACACACCCCTAATATTGAGGGTTGGCTCCCGAGAGATGAACTTTAAAGCAATATATATAGATTTTATTGTGTACGCTTTCAGAACAAATGGATCGGGCATTAGCTAACTATTGTTTTAACTATAATTAATATTATGGCCATTGATAAAGGTTCATATGGAGTTCAAAGAATCAAATCTCAGCTCGTTAGTATGCTATTTGATTTTTACAAATTGGTTGTCGATGAGTATCTGCATACCTATATCTCAAAAAAAAGGATTGAATGTATTAGTTACAGTGATAGACGATGGAATGCACGAGGAGAATTAACAAGAATAGTAAGTACCAACTAAGGAACGAGAGAGAATGATAAATGAGAGTGACTGACTCGATAGGAATGAGATTGACTGACAAATCTGCAATAATTAAACTATTAAGAACTATACTCTCGGTTGCGGGTATAAAATAAAGAGGGATCTTATTCGATTTATTGAAGATGACGATACATACTCGTAATATAAGTAATATGTTATTATGTTGAATCCCAAACCATGTATTGAAAGTTGCACTTTTGCACAAAACGGCAACTACCACTTTAACGACCTCTGTAGCCTAGTTGGTAGTGACTCTGCCTACGAAGCCGGAGGTCCTGGGTTCGAATCCCGGTAAGGGCATTTATTTGTGTGATGAGCACAAAAATATTTGTTCCTGAGTCATGGATGTTTTCTATGTAAGTATTTATTTATCTATATAAGTATGTGGATCGTCGTCTAGTACCCATAGTACAAGCTTTGCTTAGTTTGGGACTAGGTCGATTTGTGTAAGATTTGTCCCCAAATATTTATTTATTTATCTATAAACCACTTCCTTATGAACGCGTTAAAGGAATGTACTCGCTTACATTCCTTTAACGCGTGTCAAATACGACCCTGTTTACTAATTAGCTACCCCCAAATACATATAAAGGGGATTAAAATGAAAATGAAATCGACATCGAACTCGTGTACCGACTAATCATTCCAGATCAAATACACGCTCCATCATTAAAACAACGAAGTATACTGATCTACACAACGCAGGGGCATAATGAAACAAATGTAGGGCCGAAATTCATTACACGAACAGAATTGACCCCCTGACAGGTAGGCAGCAATTACAAAAACATACAACCGTCAAGCCAATTTCAAGCCTAAGTTGAGAGCATTAAAGACCCATGCGTACGCAAAAACAGTTTGGTAAAATCGTAAAGATCCGGAATAAATAATCTGTAATGCCTACTTCAAGTTGGCTGGCGAATTTAATTTTGGTTCGCTCACTTTTTTTATGGCCATCTTTTTAGTAAAAGGTATATTGCTCAAAGTTGTAGGCGATTAATAAAAAAGAAGTGGCGCGTTGAATTTTAAACTTGGCTTTGATCTGAGGATGGAGATTAAGGAGTCATTAAAATTTGTACGAAAACGTTACTCTTCGTAATTAAACTAAGGTTATTGAAATATCAAGTAATTAAAAATAATGATTAACTTTTGAAATTTTCACGCAATAATTATAATAACAGCAACCGGAACTTATTCGTGCAAAAAACGAGTCCATTTTTTCCCAGTGAACAAAGACGACGGCCAAGTTTAAAAAAATAGTACAATGTTGCGACTTTTATTGAATCCCCTATTAAGGTAAAACTTCAGTAATAAGTTGAAAACTTAAATTTATTGCAATATCCAATTACTTAGGTATCCTTCAATGAACTGAAAAACGCAAGTTTAGTACTTATGCCACTTGGAGCCTCTAGGTCCATACTGAAAATACAATCGAATTATGACAATAGTAGTAAGTCTTAAAACTCGCCGGCTCGGATCCTCTGGGAGTCAAGGAATTCGAAAGATTAAACCACTGCCTTCAACTTCGATGTCACCTACTACAATATATATGACAAGAAAAGGAGCAAAACACTGAAAAAGTTACAAGCCCTTTCACGTGCTCACTAGCGCCACTGGTAAATCACGGTGTTTTTTTAAGTAGGCCACTACACACTGTATTTTGTATTTAAGTATCTTTTGAATACATCATCAAATCATCATACAATACTTTTTTCAACACATTTGCTCGTAACGTGCCTCTTATTGTGCCGCTTTTAGGCTCATAATCCTGGGTATTAAACACGCGTGTTTTATAACATTACGACACTCGTGTAGTTATGTTTATATCCCGATTAAGACACGTTGGCACCTTGCAGCAAGGTGTATGTATGGACTCGGCGCATTCTTAAATTGACCGGGTTATACAGGTTTCTTTTTAATTCTCGGCAAATGGATTCTTACAACTCTAAACAAATTAAATCCTTCTTGTGAATTAATTGATTATTTCTTCTTGGATATGATATAGAAACGTTTCATTTAGAAAAACTATTTACTTTTGATAACATTTTACATTAATTTATATTGAATAACAAAATAATTATTTTATTTTGCATTGGCTGTTTAGAGATTTCATCTAAGCCTCTCTGCGGGCGCACTGCGCGAATTTCACGAAAAAAAAATAGTTGCGCGCCATTATAAGTAATTTCACAAATATTTGTAAACATTGATGATGCTTGTTTGGTTATTATTAAAAATGTTGAGTCGTGGTGAATAAAAAAGTGATAAATAGAATTGACGCCACTGTACATTCTTGGAGATGTACAAATGTATGTGAGTAGAAACCTGTTGTAATCATTAACTAAAGGAAACAATTTAGGAGCCTGTAACATTTTCATTTTATGAAAAGGATTTTTTCCTCGCAAATGTGTTGTAAAACGTCGTATGACACGCGTGAGCTTTGATAATTACATCCTCGGCTCTATTATCACGCTCACCTGCGGTTCGCGTGACAATTCCGCCTCTGATGTAATGATCAACATAGCTCACTTGTATCACAATGTACTATTACGTTGCTGGATTCGCCAATCTATGAACTCAAAAGAAAATCATTCTTTTTAACTTTGGACGCATAGATTTACGAATCCAGCAACGTACAAACTATTATGATTTATTCAAAAGATACTTAAATACAAAATACAATGTGTAGTGGCCTACTTTTAGGGTAGGGTACTAAGACTCCGCTGTCCATCCATCTGTCTGTCTGTCCGTCTGTCACCAGGCTGTATCTCATGAACCGTGATAGTGCGACAGTTGAAATTTTCACACATGACTCGCACTTGGTCGGTTTTTAAAATATCTTGGTATTGTTAAATTTAAATATGTAATCACTTGTATTTACCAGTGGCGCTAGTGAACACGTGAACGGTCATAATTTAATAAATTATTGGATGTGCGTCTAGAAAAAAAAGGTGTTGAGTCATTAGGGCGTCGTTAGATATTGCTGAGGGTTTTCCAGTTATCACATACTTTATCTAGTTCCTGTTCAGATACAAAAACCCTCACTCCTCAAGCCACAAACTTCACCATCACTCCTATATCCGCATCTTCATTAGACCCAGTACATAAAACGGTGTATAATAAAATTACGGAACCCGGTCACGTGTCGCCCCGACCGATATTAAGATCTAAAAGAGGGTTTTTTAACTTATTATTTCCGTGAAATCCCTTGTCTTTTTTGACGATAAAAGGGGACGTCACGAAGTCCGGAGGAGTTTGGTTGAGTTTGATTACAAGCTTTATATAAACTTGACCTGTTCGTATATAAGTACCTGTACAAAAAAAAGTTTATTTATACACAGTGCTATTATACATGATTATCAAATCATCATTACCTACCTAAAAAAGTAAGAGCGGTAAGTAAGTTGTCCGTCAAAATTTGCAATCCATTTTTCAGTCACTTGCCGTTATCCGATTGAGCTGAAATTGTAGGGATTTGTATAGTTTGGATGACAATTCAATATTATGGTACCATCGAACTGATCTGATGATGAAGACAGAAGGTGGCCATGGGAATTCAGTATTACACCGACGTAACCGTAACTGCGTGGTAATGGAATACAGAAAAGTAAAGTCTGTAATAAAAGCTTGTACCAAAAATTTTATTTTTAACAAAAACTTTTTTTACTGAGTTTCAATTTTGTGCTTAGCACTGCAGTAGCATTTTAATGATAAAAGTGACTGAAATATTTTGTAAATTTTAACCTGCTTTGCCGAGTAAGGGCAATTAGCATCAATTGACAGGCTGGCAAATGTAAAATATGGCGCCGGCAGAACTCATAGAAAACCGCCAACGTTCCCATAAAATCAGATCAATCATAACGAACTTATTCCTACGGTTACCGACGGTTTGGAACAACCGAATCTAAAGCTGATATTGTAATTAGTTTTTGCACGACTGCCCAACGAACCATCAAATATATTTATGTATTTATTCTCCTCAACCCTAACCTTCTAGATTCTATAGAAGAGATCGCTGCAATAATACTTTGTGTGTTCTTTTGTTATCTGCTAAGTATTTGTCTTTATATAAGCTACGATAGCCTAGTGGTTCAGTCATGCGGCTATCGAACGGCGATCGTGGGTTCGAATCCCAGCTCGTACCAAAGAGTTTTTCGGAACTTATGATATTTACCGTTACCTTTTCGGGGAAGGAAAAACATCGTGAAGAAACCTGCATACGTTTGCTGAGATATTCAAAGGTGTATGTGAAGTCCCTAACCCGCACTGGACCAGCGTGGGTACTACTGCCCGTTTCCTCTCATCCATGAGAGGAAGCCTGTGCCCACCAGTGGGATGTATGTCAGGCCCATTTATTATATTGAAGGTCGTTGTTGTTCTACGTCCGTAGGAATAACCCTAGAAACCCTACACGTGACCTCCGGGTGGTGCTAAAAGAACAACAAACTAGGCAGCTGCACTGTTCCTTCTGAACCTCGCAGCGCACACTGGAACTCTATCAGCGACATCAATACGAATACATATATGTACCAGTGTGTAACCGCCATACGAAACAAAAATAATTAAGTACGTATTTGTGAGAGTTGAGTGAAAATTGTATTTATTTTGTATTGTACTTACTTACCTAATCTACAAAACATAACACACCAACCCTATGAATACCTTTACTGCAAACGAGATAAAAAGTGACTACGCAACAACTTATTCATTACACCTTGTTACATATTCGAATACGTTAGCATTTATTTATGCCTCTTTGCTATGTATAATGTATCACAATATCTTACTTTCCCAACCGCATATCTCACATTTCATATACATCCAACTTTCAGACTAAACACCAAGTTAATAAGGTTAATTTTGCTACGGGAATTTTGTTTGGGATAGAACGCCGGTAAAGTAAGTACGGTTATGTATTGCGGGAAGCTATCCATGGTAGGAAACGTTAATTTCCGCCCCCGTAACGAGATCAGTAACGTACTTTGCGTTATAGGTGGAATTTCATCTATATAAAGATGATGTGTCGGCCTGGAAAGATGTTTTAAGATTAGGCTTGGGAATTTTGGTTGCATACTTTAGTTCTAGAACCCATGGAAACGCTATATATATTTTATTTCTAAATGTATTATCACTATTTAGTATAGCTTAAGGTAAAATATTAGATCAAAGCATAATTATAACATAAGCATTTATATCCCTTATAGGGATAAGTTCACCTTTGTACTTTGATCTTGTCTGACATGTATTTGCTTATATTCAGTACGTAAACTTAAACCTGTTATTGTGTATAATCAAGTGTTTACATACCTACATATTAGATACCTTTATGATTATTTGTACTACATATTAGATTAACTTTAGCAAACGAAAATAAACTCCAATACTTAAATCGTATTTTGCAGAAAAAAGCAAACTATCGCTAAACATGGTCCTGGATCTATGAAATAGTCAAGGGTTAGAATGAATCCATCGATTTCCTATGCTAGTTATACTTAGTCATCGTTTTTCACCTAACATGTATGTTATTTGCGGCGACATACGTTTTCAATTTGGCCTATGCTGTATTACTACCTAACTTAGATTTATTAAAAAAATCAGGAGGCAAAGATTTTAAACACAAATCAACCCACTCCTAAAATAAGATTAAATAAATATCAAATGAAGATTAAATAGATAACACACGTACAGTCACCGGCATCAATATATGATGAATCAAAAGCCGCAAAAATATCTGACTCTTACGGCTGTAGGAATAGAATAATTGTCATCAGATATTTTTGCGGCCTTTGTTCCATCATAATATGCCGGTGACTGTAGGTACCTACTCAGAAAACATACTCAAAACTAGAATACTCGATATCCTCACACAATGCTAGTAAACTGCTTTAGAAGTGGCCAGGCCAGTCGAGAATAGAATTGAAATAGCAAACAATCGACGATAAAACAAATGACTATTTTATTGCCGATAATACGAAATTTCAATTCTATCTTCGCCTTACCAATGAAGTATCTTTTACTGACGACCTAGCCTCGTTGCCTCGTCTTCGTCTATGAAACATTGCACCTCTCGTAGGCGCAAATTACCCAAAAGAATAATATAACGACGCATATAAATAAACACTAGGTAGCCCTCTTATTCATAAAATTTAACAAACCTCTGTCAACTAAAATGTGTTATGTCATTATAAACAGAAATATATAAGTGACAGATAAAAACAAACGAATTTAAGCACAAATAGGTTTGATAAACGTTTATCAATACGGGCACAAGACATTAAAAAAATCGTTAACTCGGAACTTCAATATCCGCGGTCGTACCACATTATCGGGATTTAAACCTACAATCTATCCATGAGCAATTGCATCGATTAAAACAATTGTAAAAATAAAACAAAAGATAAATACCTACTTAAATATCTAAACAAAATACTTAAAGACATAATTATGTGAACTCAGAACCAAAATGTCCGTGATTGTACCACTTAACATGGCGATTCAAACCTACGATCTAGCCTCGTTGCCTCGCCCATGAGCTATTGTATCGCCCGGAGGCGGTATTAAAAACATTTCATAGCTACATTAAAACAGTGGTGAAAGTGAACCGGCGAATAATCAATACGGTTCGGCTTGCGCAGGTACGGCCCTCCCCGCCCGTGCGAGCAAAGAGTACACAAGCTCGCAGAAGGTAAACTCCCGTGTTATTTATACCATGGCAGAAAAAACAAGGTACATCTTCTTCTTCTTTTAACAAAAAAATGGCCTCCATCTATATACATTGAGATGATTTCGCCAATGTCAAGGTTTTGCTTATAAAGCGACGTTGGACGGTAGTTTGGTTTTGCCTATAAAGCGACGTTGTACGGTAGTTTCGTACTACGTCGCTTTATAGCATATACGCACGGCATCCCCGACGAAAGACTCAAGGTTTATATTCCCGACGATGTATCCTGCCTGCGTTACACAAATGTTGCCATTGTGCAAAGTTGGCACACAAATATTACCATCGACTGACATCTTCCATACAAACAACGAGTTTTGTTTATGCAAGATTAGTATCAAAAAAATGGTAGCTAGTTTAACTATTTATTTGGGGTGAAAAGACAACTGGTACAACACAGTGTAAATATTGATTGATAGCACGTAAGTGAAGTAATGCAATTTACTCGGATAATTCACTTTCACACAGTGGCAACACCCTGACTGTCCGCCATTTTTTTAAGATGGAAATGACGTACACTTTGTTTTTTCTGCAATTATTTATACTACGATGGTGGCTGACACCGAAGCCTATGGACGCTTGCTTACCCCGCGCTTTTTTAGTCCCCTAGTTGGGCTACTCCAAATATGAGCGAGATGACGTTCCACTGTGCTCTGCTGAAAACCACTCGTCTTTTTTTTGTGAAAAACTGACCAGCAATTGCCCCCATGCAGTCTTTCTCGATGGAGAGTGATAGCAAAGCTAAACATGTAGCTCACAGGTACAGTAATAGCCTATTCACTCTTGCCTTTAAGACCACTATATTTGAAAATAACAGTCGTGAAGTATTCCCAATGACTGGACATTCGTCGTTTAGTAAAGAGATCAAAGCCAATGGCAGCAAAATACCATAGACATATTATTGTAGGTACACTTGCGATATGCGCATATGACAATCACTTACCACAGTATTTCTTCTTTCATCTTTTTTTTTCAGCTAGGCGTTTTATATATGTCACTTACCTGAAACCAAAATAATATAGTAAGACATGTCATGAATACGAAGATATACGACAATTTATATAAATTGAAATGATGTTAATCAAAGAAATAACTTCACACATTGCAGTGGGTTTCATAAAGTAGTTTTTACTCCTGCTGATGCGTGGTCAGTGGCTATTTTCCCTTATCATACATTAAAAGGGATGAAGATCATAAAAAAAACAGTGACAGATAAATAGTTGCATGTATGGTCATCAGACTGGTGGAATGCATAAATTATAAATTAAGTTTATGGGGAAAATTTTAATCGCTTACCAAAAAAACATTGACTGCGCACCTGCATATACTGACTTGCACATCAAAACCGTATTTTAGCTGTGTCAATCAGTATTTTTTAGCTTTTGTAGTTTTTTTGATGTGCCTCTAAATACTTCACGAAGTTTATTAGTACACTCTGCGCAGTTATTCTTTGTGCAGCAACATCCCCAGTCAGCGCTCTGTCTAAACCGATTGATGCAACTGAATTTCGTGGGCACGAAACAGTATAAAGAACCTCCCGTCTGTAGGCAAAACTAGACTTGTCATCTAGGAACATGGAAAAGATATCGCTACGGTTATGGAAACTAGAAATGATCTAGCGAACTGACAACATTTCGAATATGATGAATCTTAAATACATTATCAAATAAATAAAAGATAAGAAGCAGAAACCACTAAAATATAATTATCTCTACAACGACAGTCATAAAAGTTAGTAGAAAATAGAGGTTGACTTTTATTGTATTCAGATAAATAAAGGTGGCTGGAAATCGCGTAGCGGACAAAACGTTCGGTAATTGGATGACGATACTTGTTCAAAATGAAATCGCTTTTGTCAACTTGTTTCGAATAAATAAACCTCACTTATGTATACAGTTTAAAGGTGGCTTTAAAAACTACTATATCAGGATTTGATTATATTACGTCATACTTGACTATAAAGTGGCCTGCTCACTTGCGGGAACTTTGAGCTCACCACGAGTGGTAATAAAAAAGCCTAAGATGGCATATGAATCGTCCTTGCCTTCGGTTCGAGCGTCAAATACCTGCGATTTTTTGTTTTACCGCCTTAGGTCAGTAATGTACTATTTCATGACACCTGCTCGTAAAGGGTTTCATAACACGCAAGCATATTGAGCTATACTATCCTGTATTACGCTTGTGACAGTTTGAGGGGGAGTCGTTCAGACTTAAGTTTCGCATTCCAAAATCACATTCAAATTTGATGACAATTTGTTACAATGCTCGTTTCAACCAGAAATCAAGGGAGCGCGAACACATATATAATGCGAATCAAAAGTCACTGATAGACCCACATACGTAGACGTTTCAAATTACAAATTACCGCGTCAAATCGTTGCAATACCTACAACAAACAGTAATACTCGTACAGATTGTATTTCAAATGCAGCTTCAAACGTGAAGCACCTTGAATCCTATGAAGTTTTAATATAACAAACAGCAGTAAAACGAGACGTCCCAATACGCCCAAGACTGCACTTGACTGCAGTAGACGTCCTTTGACGTGCTTTGTGCTGTTTATTGATGAGTTGTCTCAAGTGCAGGTATCGCAGTTGGAGACCATCTCGTGAATTGGTATTTGAGAATAAGCTTTGATGCAAAACGCTGTTCTATGTTTGAGCAAAGAACTTGTTATTATTTATTTATTCAATTACAGACTTACACTTGAAACAAAAGCCCTGGAAAACATTTACTCTATTTTATATAAGTCTACATTCATTTTTATTACCATCTTTATATAAAGGTGAACTGTCTGTAATAGTTAATTGTATTATGTAAGATGTCCTTCAGGATTTGCAAACGTTACATATGTTTTTGTGTGAATATATTGTACAGGAATACCGTACTTATTAGTTATTTGCACTGCCCACAATGTTTTAGCCTTAAGGTTTGACTGGTAGAGAATGCATTAAGTCCGTCTTATACGATAAGTTTTTCTTTTGTGCAATAAAGTTTAAATTAATTAATTCTTCAGCAACTGGCCGGTATCCGGTTGAGTTGAACTTTGGCATACCTTTTTTTTGGCATACTTAAGTATGTGAATTCGGTGATGACTGTCAAAAAAATACACGAAAGCTGTACAAAGATGAAATTTTTGACAGTAACTTATAGTTTCAAAGCTTTGTGACGTACTTTCAAATTTCGGCATAGGAACATGAAAAAAGTTTAAATGAAAATTAAAAATGATTTATTGGTAATCAAAAATGATAAATATATAACACTTTACTCTGATGATATATGACGTGGCAGTGACATCAAGTAGATTAATTGACAGGTTAATTAACCGGTCGATATGTTCATTACGCTACAAGAAGGTATCGCCGTTGGATACATTGAAGTGTCGCAAATCCACAAGCCATCATCATCATCATTTAATCAAAAAACGCATATTTTGATTCCAGTCATATTATTATTACAAGATTTTTACTAACTTGCAATGTATGTAAGTATGTAATTTGTTCGGGAGGAATCTTGCAACTTCATTTTAAAGCAGATATCTTCAACCAGTTGAGCTGTAATTTTGGGTAAAGTTTGGGTGACAATTCAATATTATGGTACCATCGAGCTGATTAGATGATGGAGACAGAAGGTAGCCATGGGAATTCAGTACTTAACCGACGTAGCCTCGTTGAGTTTGGTCTCGTTAGAATCGTCTCGATGAGTAGTTGATGACGGTATATAGAAAAGTACAGTCGGCAATAAAAGCTTGTACCAAAAATGAATTTTTTGACGGAAACTTATTTAAATCTTGACTTGGGAATCTAATTATAATAAGCAATGCATATCTACACTAAGATCACCATCTTGGAACGCCACATGGGAACGTTGTCTGGGTACACAAAAGTGACAGAAGTACACATTATAATATTTAGTTAATTAAGTAAGGCTAAAGTGACACCGCAGTCAGAATCAAAGGTACTTAACCATAACCACATTAGATCCAAATTTGAGTATTTTACATATTACCATTCTCCTGTAAAGTTAAATTAAACCTATGAAATCACGTTGAGTTATTTTAATTAAAGCTACTTACCCACGATTGCATCCATCCGCAACCCCACTTAAAACAACCCAGACTTAAATCCGACTAATAAATCATTACAACCTGTATCAAATATAAATTGTATTGCACCCAGCCACCCAATAACCGCTTCTATTCATAGCATCTTAAGGTATAATACGATTATTGTAACTGACGTTGTTTCAGAAGGCTTTAGAGTGTTAGTTGGTTTAATTAATCATCCAACGGGCGGAAAATCGAGCAGCTGGTTCACGATAACGACGTCTAGAAAGTTCGCTGACGATATCGACAGAGCTCGCTCTTCGACGTACACCGTCTGCGAGGCTTAACGAACCGACCACCTCTTTTGTTCGAAACCGGCATTGTATTACGGTGTTTTGAATTGACGGCTGGGTACGTTGTACATTGATGAATTGTGAAGAGTAGACAAATTGTTTAACGAGGTTCATCGAGATTGGTTGTAGTGGGAAGCACGTTTATCTTTTAGGTTCATGTTGACGTGACGTATATTGGGATAAGCAGATCGCCTTATATCATCGAAATTAGATCAACATTACATTCATCGTGCGTGCTCCCTTCCACAAACGTCAAACCTGACTGACATGCATACTTATTACTAACACACTTTATAAATCTTTGACAAAACGCTAAAAGTGGGTAGACAAAAACATTAGTCTAACTAGAGAGCTAGCGACCGTTATACAATTATCGACTTTGACGCCAATGCCAGAAAGTCTTCTTTTGCTGTGTGAAGACTTTTATATTGTTAACGAATTAAACAAAATACCATGACCTGATCGCCGACTTAAATGAAACCAGCGTATAATTACAATACAATTAATTAGCCAACTATTATAGACCACTATAATATCAACATAAGAACTTGTTTGCTAACGAGTTTCGATACTTTCGATAGGCTATGAATGGACTGTAAACATTGTTTTTTCGATTGAAATAAATGTTAGTCAAACAAGTGAACTTCTTAAACTAGGCTAATACAGCTTTAACTAACGTTAAGTACCTAAATATTACAATTGCACTTCTAAAGAACTGTCTTCATTGCATTGCACAAAATATTTACTACACATTACCGTACATTTTAGCCGTGAAAACACGGTTATACAAATATAGGGCGTAACACGATGAGTTAAAGTTTATTTTTGTAAGGGTCCTGATGTTGGCCAATTATCTTAACCTAACCTTTTAATCTTTATTTTCTACATAACCATTTTATTAGGTACTTCGCTGCTATTAAAAGAAGTAAGTTTTTTATGCACATGAAAACAGGTAAGTACATCGTGGGATGCGGTTAAATGATAGGTAAAATAAGATTACTACTATACTCGTATGTAGTTCCTTCTAAGGTTATAAAGCTGGCCGCCCACCATGACAAACTGGTAAGTACCTAACCAATTATCTTGAAATTTTGCACCGTAGCAACCCGCACCAACTGATCAGGGCCAGGATGTAAGGCCTTCATGATCACGACGATATCTTCGACCCTAGGGGGGTTAACCGTGTCCGGCCACTTGTGTCTCTGTTGCAAATACTCATTGATGACCTTCGTGTATTCCTCTTTCAGCTTGTCATTGCTAATGACTCTCTCTTCTAGCTGTTTTAACCTTGTAACGGCTTGATGTTTATTTTGTTTCAGCGGTAGATGTACCTCATATCTTCCAACTGCATCTTTTCTTGTTGTACTCTTATAGATTTCCACGCATTTTTCTTCCTCATTAGACCAAGCTTTCTTGGTTGTATAAAGCTCTGTCTCCAATTCCAAGAACTTCCTCAGTAGGTTGTTATCTTCTTCAACCTGTCTTGTAACGTGTAGGCTTGTAATATTTCGTGACCTGTTTGGAGTTACATCCATATCGCCTGTCAATATCCAACCTAAATGGGAGTGCTGCGCAACTACGTTATCCGGCCCTCTCATCAGACCTGTGTCTATGATCTTACCAAAGACGTCCGCGCCAAGTAAGATATCTATCCTACCTGGTGCGTTGAAGGTTGGGTCAGCCAACTTAACATCTTGAAGCTGAGGCCAAATATAACCTCGGATCTCCCTTGCAGGTAACCTACGAGTTAAAAACCTTAATACATATGCATTTACATTTAATATGAAATTTGAATCATACATAGACTTTATTTGTAACTCGACAATATGTTTAAGAGACATTTGATTATCTTCGCCTACACCAGAGACGACGCCGCTGATTTGGGTTTTTTTTAAGCCCAATAACTCGACGACCCTTGCCGTCACGAACGACGCCTCCGAACCTGGGTCAATGAGAGCACGGAGGACGTGGGACTGCCCTGAACTCGACGTGACGTCCACCAGTGCCGTTGCTAACAATATATTTTGACCAGGCTGTTCTCCCCTAGTCACATGCCCTGTGACCTTGGTAAATGTCTCCTTCTCATTTGGTGTGTGTTGTTCTTCTACCGTTGCAGTTGTAACCTGTTTTTCTTCACTTACTTGCTTCTTCTCTCTGTGTAATAAGGAGTGGTGTTTTCTTTTGCAGATTTGACATGTTTTTCGTTGCTTGGTCAGGACAATCTAACTTTGATATGAAAACACGCAGGGACAGATAGGCATCCTGTATCTGTAACTATTCCTAAACATGTGTATTATTCCTGTCAAGAGCAGAACATAATATATTTAGGTTAAAGGCAGTCTTCAGTCTTGATTCAAAAGTATAACAACTTTCTGCAAACTTTTTCACTCAATTATCAATTCCTCCACAACTCGTCGATCCGCGAAAACATAATCCTCCCAAATATCTAATATCACCAGGATAGGATTAATTAACATTGCAAATTCACCATATAAATAATAGCTCCCACAAACTTAGTGCCGTTGTCAGACCGTATGAAGTGTCCTGGGACGGCGTTCGGTTACGCCATTTCGATTGGGAGTAAAACTACCCACATACCGCGTAAAATATTGTTCAAGTTGCGGGTCGAGTGGCTTATTGAATTATCTTATCTCCATTGTGCTAAGTTTTAATGACCGCTTCACCACGTGAGGGCAGGTTCATTCAGTATTTACTAGTTTGGGTTAGTTAGTTGAGATGAGTGAGATATGAATTGTGGTTGGAAATTTATTACTTTAGGTATATGCACATAAAGTGACTCTGGAACGGTGTTAAAGCGTGTGTTTATAGATCTAAGTAAATCAATTAACATTATTTCTCGCACATTTTGTTCAAATTAAAACATTTTTTTGTTGTTAAATGCAATATTAGGTTTCACATAAAGAAAAACACCTCCCACAATTCTTTTTGAAGTATGATCAGTTTTCGTTTTTTCTACAAAACTCATAATTTCTTCAAAAATGCATTGATCAGCTAATAAACCAACATTAAACTAAAACCACCTCACATTTAACTAACTTCATAAGCAGGAAAAAAAGCCAACGCATTTCAAAATAATTAAGCCCTAGAGCGGTAAACGACGCGACGGTAGCCTGCCTGCCCTATACAAATATATTCCGTGTACCCGAATTACTCTTAAAAAAATATCAATACACACCGCTTAACAAGTCCGCAGGCACGTACCAGCTAATCCCGGGACCCGGGCATTATAAATACCATTAAGTCCCACCCCACCCCGGGGCACCCCGGGGGAACGACCCCACTTGCAATTTTCCCGGCCCGAAACTATCCCATGTTAATCCCCAGTACGGGAAAGGTATATTTTTATTATTCGCCAATGGGGATATAATTGTTTAAAGGTATGTGTAATTCTGGTAAAGAGCCTTCCTTTAATTCTTTGCAATACTTTCCTTTGATGGATAATGTTTTATTGTTAGGTTGTATTGCGTTAAAGGGTATTCTAAATAAAGGACAACCTTTAGAAAAGTATAGACACGCAAACTGAACTCATATCCGAATTTAAAAAAATGCTATAGTAGGTACAGGAAGACCAGTGATAGTGCTATCATAAACTTGCCAGAAAATATTGAAAAATATCCACAATCATTTTCAGAATTGTATGACTGCAATAGAACTCTCCAGCTTCTGTTGTTGTCATGCAGACTAAGCGCATCGCACATGATTTTTGAGCGGTAGGCCACAACCGAACCTCGCTCGAATTAGGAGTAGCCCGGTTGAAAGTATCACCACCACACAGAATATCGCAGCCATAATAACACAATTGTACCGAGAAGACGCTGTGTTCAAAGTCACCCAAAGGGCGATGCAGACATGGAGAGGGGCTATGCTGGGAGTTTTTCTAAGTCCTCCAAATCGCTAAACTTAAGTGGTAGTGGGCGGCGCATATTGCACGTAAACCCAGTGGCCGTTGGGGTGGAAAGGTTCGCGAGTGGCAACCACGTACCGGCAGCCGCGGCATGGCTAGATCCCATAAAAGGTGGACTAATGATCTGGTAAAGGTCGCGGAAGTCCGCTGGATGCGGGTGCAGGCGCACGATTGGCCTTTGCGGCACTCTTTGGGAGAGGCCTATGTCCAGCAGTAGAGTTTAAAATGCAACCAGGATTTAATCAGAAAAAGGGCGAAACGCACTGATATCAGTGATGACCCTTAAAGAGCTTACCATTTAGCCGCATGGGCTCCTCGATGTGAGTCTTCCTTTCAGGGACTTAACAATGACGATACCCTTACAATTGTAACCGACAGTACTGTATTAAACTCAGTTGTCCAACTGATGACAGTTTGAGCGTTGTACTGATTCTATACAACAGTGCCGACTTATCTTTGTCTCAACTTGTCAGTACCCCAGTATCTCTAAGCAGGGCTTCAATCCTGCACGATATTGGTCGAGGATTTATTCCGGCGAGCTGTGTTAAATAAATCCATCATAAATCAATGAATAATTAAGGAATCTTACACATATCGACTTACCCCAAATTAAGCAAGGATTTTAGTCACGAACTTTAATTTGAGACCCACAAATACAAATACTTATGTACGATTTAATAAATTGCAGCGCTAGTCCTCTGACTCCATAGAACTGTAACTTAATTAATAGTTTATCATGAACCACAAAGTCAAATGCCTGGGATATATCGAAAAAGACAGCAGTTGTGAAGTTTTTCTCGTCATATTGCGTTACAATTTCTCTAATAAAATTAGACGCTGCTAGGGTAGTTGATTTTACTAAAGGATGCCAATCCTGTCAAATCGTATAGGCATACAAATAATATTTTCGCGAAATGGGTCCGAAATGAAACAACGCGACCGTACTATGCGGGTAGGGTAGGTACCAGAGCCACGATTCCATTGTTCATAACTGTCTGAAGGGGACATCCCTGGAACATCGAATTTGTAGTATACACGCAGACATCTACAGGAGAATATAATTAATAAGGCGGTTGTCAAAGCCCTTAACTAGTTGCCCAAAAGGCACTCACTGAAACATAATTCTGAGCCTAGCCCTTTTTTAGCCTTTATCACAGAATGTTGTGCCTCGCATGGTACAGTGTACTTAGATTTGAAGTCTAATGTTAAGTTTAATTTGTACATCATTACGTTTAAAATGTCACGTTAAATAATGTTTTTCTATGTCTATGTCTTATGATTTGGGTCTAGCTATACACACAAGTGAAATCAAAAGATAGAGAAGAAGAAGCCTCATCTTACTGCCACGAATATGAGGAATCCAACGACACCTCATATGTCAAACTCCATGAAGCTGTTTGGACTGTAGCCCGTGAAACAGAATTACTTGTCCACATACATACATACATATGCTACGAAAACCATAACCCTCCTTCATAGGCAGTCGGGTAAAACGCGGAAACTATTTCTATGAAATGCCCTGGACGTGAAGTTTTAGCCATAACTTGGGCTCCTATTTTTTTTGCACACGAGTGCATACAGCGTGTATATTTTATATAACCGCAAACTTTAGGGGGTTATAGAATAGGCACTTATTAATTTACAGGGTGACTGGTAATTCGACCTATTTCTTGAAAGGGGTTATACTAGAGCTAATTTGCAACAATTTATGTCCAGTCAACCAGGGGTCGAAACTCGCTGGTTTCCGAGATATTCGAGTTTTTAGTATGTATGAAAAAAAATCTCCTTGCAGCCTTAAGCTGGTGATTGTGACAAAAGTACTTCCATTTGGATGGTAAAAAATCATTTTTGTCACAATCATCACTTTAAGGCTGCAAGGCGATTTTTTTTCAAACAAACTAAAAACTCGAAAAATTAAAAAAATATCGTGTTTTGACCCCTGGTTGACTGGACATAAATTGTTGCAAATTAGCTCTAGTATAACCCCATTCAAGGAATAGGTCGAATTACCAGTCACCCTGCATATATCGATAAATGATTTAAAAAAACGAACTTTTTTTTTTCATATAAAATAATTTGTCTTACTGATGTGACATCACAACTGTCACAAGTGACCAGCTCCTTCCATATGTCAAATGAGTGTACGCCGAACATTGCTGCTCAAAAAAATTTCAAAAATTAATTACGCCATGTCAGTTAACGCTAAATTAATAATTGTTATAAATATCAGATTATAACACTAACATCTACGTCTGACTACAATATGCGGTTATATTAAATATACACACTGTATATGTTTATTTTTTTACCTGTTATTGTGTACAATTAAGTGCTTACATATATACATATCAAACGAAATGAACAATAACCACTTTCTTAGCCCAGTTCATTAACCCTTAATATATTCGACCATCAATAATGCAGGAGACGAAACAGCTCTTAAGTGTGATTGTCTGTGAAAAGCGGCACTGTCGATCTAATCAATTTAATATAATTGAATAATTAAGAAAGGAGGTCCTACCTAAATACAAACGTATAGATTGAAATCATATTTACATTTAAACGCGCATGGGTTTTTAAGCGTTGTTGTCGTGCACCTCAAAGGAAGCGCGCGAGAAATGTAAATTGCATTTCAATCAAATACTGTTAGTCAGATAAACCTCAGGGGCTCTAACTAAGAGGCGTTGTTATTTTGTTTTCGGAAGGAAATGATGTAACGACGTTGGTTAATGGTGAATAGTTTGATTCCCACTGACGTCCGAACATGAAAACGAGGAACAGTGGTCTGCCAATCCCGAAAGTTCTCGATTTGTACGTGGAATATTCCCAGCACCTATATGATATTCACAATATCTAGATGTGCATAAGTGATGTTTTGACCACAGGAAGGACGATATTGTTATTTTTTGCCTGACTACGGCAGATACGAAAGGAAGGGATAAATATCCACCGTAGCGTTTAAGATACTAACTGATTTTGAGGAATGAGGTATCTATTGATTCGAAATTATGCTCCGAACTTAAAATAATAACGCATAGAAACGCAGTTCACGCGCAACGGTGAGGCCACCAAAAGTAGGACATAAATGGCCCAGTACGCCAATCGGTGGAACAAAATTGGTGCGTTTGTGTGCGTATTGGCGCGTGTGAATACGAGTTGATCACAACTACATGATCCATTTTATGCCTCACGCTTGGCGCGTCGGCCGTATGAAACTATCCTTCTAGGCGTTATTATTCTAAGGCTCCGAATGATACAGGCTACCTTTTGTATGAAACATAAGTTTTTATTTTTTATAGTAGGGATTTTTTAACTTTTTATGCTCTGTATGACACTAACGCGTATTTATATATTATTAGTGCGATACATTGGAAATATTCCCAAGTGATCATTTCTAATTCGATCCCGAGACGCGCTGTGCGGATTAAAATTTGCATCGTGACCAAGGTACTAGGAAGAGTCTCTAAATCTATAATATTTATTTTCGTTTCAAATGTTTTATAGGCGCATTGAATCCGGTGACTAAAATGCCATACGATAAATACACTTATGACATGACCCGGAAACTTGAGTAAATTCCGTCAAGGATCGGACCAATGGCACTTGAGAAACTCGCACAACTCATCCCAACTCCTTTCACACACCGCTAAAGATTTAGATCACGTATTTACGCGCCCCAGGTGGAACTCCCCATATTTTTGCGTCACCTCCACATTTATATGATAATGCGCCCCGAAACTGATCCCAAACTTCCGTAGATGAGTTCCAAAAAATTCTGGAACTCGTAAATCTAATTTCGCCCTCACCTCAGAGCGTCCAACGTATTTGCTCGCAATTCCGCCCTGCGTTCTTTTATTTGACAATCACCGGGCGTGCGCGTTCCCGTTGTCTCGGTTTAGCGCCTATGCACATAATTTGACGTAGTCAGGGGGGCCCCTGATAGGGCTATCTCGTATTCTCTAGCCGTATATTGTTTTAACTTTTTGGGATCAGTTGTCTCTCTGGCTATTCTAATTATTGTTTAGAACTGATGGATCTATTATTTTTGAAGCTACGGTATCCTAGTGGTTTAGGCATGCGGCTGCTAAGCGGCGGTCGTGGGTTCGAATCCCGGCTCGTACCAATGAGTTTTTCGGAACTTATGTACGGAATATTTACCGATAGCTTTTCGGTGAAGGAAAACACCGTAAGGAAACCGGTCTAACCCAATAAGGTCTTGTTTTCCCTCTAGGTTGGAAAGTCAGATGGCAGTCGCTTTTGTAAAACTAGTGCCTGTGCCAAATCTTGGGATTCGGTGTAAAAGCGGACCCCGGGCTCCTTTAGGGGCACAACCGGGAATAACGTTTGGAAGATGATGGATATATTATTTTTGACGCTTACAGACCATTTACATCTGAATATTAGATGAGCGCACTTTTGCTTTTTTATACATAATTTATTTTTTTATCATATAGATCTGATAGATATATTTGATATAACTTATTTCATCTGCTCTTTAATTCTGACAGAAAACATATAATTATTTGCATTTTCTTTGTCAGTAATGAATTACCTAGTACGTAATTTTGTTTTCAATTTGTTTATTTATATTTTGAATCCTGTCAAGTTTAGTTATTAAAAGTAAATAAACTATTGGATAGGTGATGCAGAAAATAGGAATATACATTAGATATCACAAACTTGGCCAACAGGAAAACCGAAGTGTAACCATACACTTGGGTTACACAATACAAAACGTTGGTAATAAAAATGTATAACAGTATTATAATAATCATAGTAACCTAAATCCCGTGTTCTGACATATTTTTAATATATTTCGTTATAATGTAATGGGTTTAAAGGAAGTTAGTATTTTTTTTCAATAAAGTTATTATGAAACATATAAACGTATAAAGAAATTAAGCATTCAGACGGACCGTCATTTGACCACGTCTGCATGTTTAATGGACACACGCACCTAGTTGGAAGTTATGACTAGTGAGAAGGGCGTATCGTTTCGTTTCATAGCCAGACAGAAAATGTATTTCTCTTTTCAAACACTAACTTCAGCAAGCGCATATCTATTCCTAACATGTTCTGGTAAACACAGCCTTAAACCTAGCTAATAAAGTTCAAATTTAGTTGTTACTAGAAGTCGTGACACTGGTTTTAGGAGTTTCTTTTGTTTTGCTTACCAAGGGGAATGTTTCAAGCGAGAATTCGCCAACGAAATAAAAGTATTTAGGTTCACTTTATTACACTGCCACTAATTGGGTTAACGGATTTGTAAGAAATATTCGATTTGATTTAGGACGTTGACGTTGCTGGTAAAAATATTGTTTACGGGTAAAATACTGTGCCTGTATTTTTTTATTATTAGTAAACATAGTTTTACGCTGCCAGTAATAAAATACACAATAATTTATGTTGAATCGCACACTTATTGTGAAAAAGTTGTAATCTCTCGATCTTTAAAATACACATATAAAACTTAGTGTTTCTGGTTTGTGTGATTTTTTTCCCAATAAATAAATAAATAATAGTAATAAACCATAATCCAATGTATATAATTTTCTTTTAAGGAGTGAAATGCACCTTGCATTTCCATGCAAGAGTGAACATAAGTGCCATGCGGACAAAGTCTGGGGAAAAAATTGGTATAAATTTGGTATATCCATCGCAGAAAGTCCATTCTAAACACGGTGGAAATATATTTTACAACCGTATAAGGGGTTCCGGAGATATCCCGCTACTACATACAAACTAACTAAGCTACACTCTCACAGAATTTTCTCCTTATAGTCCGTAAGCCCACTCCCCATACGCCTACGTCTCATGACAACATGATAAAATGCATGGCAGCAGGTCGAGAAAGTTGTGCCGAGCAAGAATCAGAAGATTATTGCACCTAAATTTGGCTGAAAGTTTGAAAAATCCTTCACTTCCTTCCTTCACTTCAAAGTTCTTTGACACCGTCTGCCAAGTACTTCCGGCCATTTCAGGACTGACGGACTAAGGTTTACTCTCTCTACGATTAAAGGGCTAAATTATGCCACATGTCTCGTTTTATTGACCGGAAGTGAAGGATTTTTCAAACTTTCGGCCAATTTTAGGTGCGATAAATCTTCTGATTCTTGCTTTCTCGACCTGCTGCCATGCATTTTACCGTGCTGTCATTAGACGTAAGCATATTGGAAGTGGGCTTGAAGACTATTATTATATCAGCACATATATAGAAGCAGGAATTATGACTTTTAACAAACCCCTTCAAAGTCCAGGGGTAAGATTTAATTAATTTGTCGGTTACCATAATTTATCGCGGGCCCTACCTACTTACTTACACAAGTGCTTACTTTGGTACCAAACTCATGGCAATAAGACCTTTTGCTTCTGAGGTCACCCTGATTTTTGCAGGGCGTTTACGAATTAGCGAGAACCCTTTCCCGTCCTAGGCCAGAAAGCTGTAAGTCAGTATGAAACGCGTGTGGAGATACAACTTTTTTGTGCGGTAAACTTTTCACTGACCAATTTACTTTGTTACGCGGGTTTTCCTTATTCCTGCAGGTTAATGCATGGAGGTACGTAATGTGTTTATTTCCAGTTAAGTGTTTTTAATAATAAAAACACGAAATTACAAGATATGTATGCAATAAATAAGAGATAAAGTTTGTGACTTAATATGTCAGTGTAATTACAAAAGCACTCGTCGGAATTCATTATTTCACCAATTTATGGGAGTTATTGGGATTCTGCAGGGCCACTAAGCAAGATTTAGCATCAGTGTAAATTACTTGTTTCACAAGGTTAGAATCTTTCTCAATTAATTCTATAGTTTTAAGAATTGCTATCGCTTCACAGGTAAAAATCGAGCTAAAATCATGGAGTCTATAATTAAAGTGATTATTACTAGATACAATTGCACATCCAGATTTGTCATCCATAACTGATCCATCAGTATAATAAATTTTACAGTTTTCAAGGCCATAATTAAGTTCATTAAATAGATTTTTGTAAATATATTGTGCCGTGTCACACCTTTTATTTTAGCTAATTCTAGATTAATCGGCATTTGAAGCTGTTCCCAAGGTGGAACAGTAAGTAATTTTATTGGATATAATGCTGGAATTGTGAGATTTATTTCTTTTAGATATCTTGCTACTCTAATTTTGAAAGGTTGATGTAGCTGGGTGAAAATTAAATTCGTCATCAATAACAGATTGATTGATGTAATCATCATATGTAGGAAAATCTGGGCGTGATAAAATTTTCGAAGCATAAATCAACGAAAGTGCTCTTCTCCTATATTTAAGTGGCATTTCACCGGACTCTGCTAATATACTATTTACAGGACTTGTACGAAATGCACCAATACTAAGTACTTGTCTCAGGGCCGTGTTTTGTACTCTCTCAAGTGAATTCAAAGCTCCAATATTTGCAGAATCGTATAAAACTGAACCGTAATCAATTCTTTGTCTAATTATGCTACGATATGTGTTTAAATGGCATTTTCTGTCAGAACCCCAAGATAGAGAGGATAATGTTTTAATTATGTTCAGTCGATTATTACACTCGGATTTTAATTTATTAATGTGTGTTTTCCATGACATATTTTTGTCGAACGTTAGTCCCAGTATTTTAACATTATTAACTTCCTTGATCAATTATTCATTCAATGATAATTCAGTCGTTTTGTTTTGATTAATCTTTTTTGTAAATATAATGAATTCAGTTTTAGTTTTAGAAAATTTTAATCCGGTTTTACTTGACCACTTTTGTAGATTATTTAAAGTATTTTGAATTAATATAGCTGTAGGTTCAAGTGTTCTACCCCTACAGGTGAGTGTTAAATCATCTGCAAATAAATAACTTTTTACGGGTTTATCAATAACAATGAGTACGTCATTTATAGCTATCAGAAACAAAATAACAGTCAGAACTGAACCTTGAGGCAAACCGTTTTCTACAGAGATTTTGTTAGAAAGAAAATTATTTATTCGGACTTTGATAAATCTGTTTGATAGAAAGTTTTTAACAAATGCCAAATTCATAAGCCTTTTCAATATCCAAGGTAACAGCTATTACTGAATTGTCAAGAGCCAGGGCGTTTAGTAGTTCATTTTCAATATTCATCAGACAATCTATCGTCGATATATTTTGGCGAAATCCATATTGAAAAGGTGTTAAAAGATTATTTGATTCCATGTACCATCTGATTCTTTTGCTAATTATTTTCTCAAAAATCTTACATAAGTTGCAAGTTAAAGATATAGGGCGATAACTTTCTGAAGAACTCGGAATTTTTCCAGGTTTTAAAATTGGGATGACTAATGCTTCTCTCCAGCTATCTGGAAACACTTGTTTCTTCCAAATATAATTATAGAGGTTTAGTAAGCAATTCAGACCACATATCGGAAGATGTTTTATAATGACATTTGGAATATTGTCTGGTCCTGGACTTGTATTTCCTAACTGCAGAAGGACTGATAACAATTCATGCATGGACAGATCCTTATTTATTTTATTAGAATTATCAGTAACATCAAATTTACTTTGAGCCTCTTGTGAAGCTTTAAATTCATTAAATTGATGATCATAAGCCAGTGCTATTATAATGTATGAAAAATCATAATAACATCGATAATCGATGTTATTATGGAAATCTGGTCTGGTGGTATGGAGGTCGGGTGGACCGGGTGGTGGTCTGGTCTGGTAGAGTTGGTCATGATTTGAAATCTAGTCGGCCATGGCGGTGCAATGGCGGTTATTCTCATGTTTCCCGAACACATCATTGAGGATTTATAACATGTGGGTATATAAAGTAGTGTATGTAACTGTACATAACTAGACATTAAAACACTCGTGTGTCTATTATAAAACTCGGCGCTCGTTTCATAAACACACACTTTTGTTTGATGCCCTTCATTATGTACAGTCACATAAACTACTACTATTTCTTTCTTTATTTCAAAAGCCTAGCCTTATTGATGATGATCGTCATCAACCCAAAGCAGAACGTTACCTACTCGTTACTACACGGGTCACTTTTACTAATATAATATTTTTTTTAACCAACAGTCTAATCAAATTATTTTTTTACTTCATTACAATACAAAACAATACAAATACTCTTTATTGCACACCTCACACAAACAAAGCAGTTACAAAGATAAACAATATAATAACATGACATCAACTTCTTAGGTTTTTTTTTTTAAATAAGCGTACAATTTAAAAATACCGCTTCATTTAGGAACGCAGCGGCACATTGTCCAATTTTATTTTTAAGAAAAAAACTTTGTTACGTCGCGAAATGAGGGAAAATTTCGTCGCGAAAAAATTCACGCAACCCATGTGTAATGAATTCGTTGGCGTTGGGAAAAATTCTGGGTATTTCTAACGTTACACTTCCCGGATGCTTAGCAACAGACAGTCCCAAGTACCTTTAAAGTCCTAGTAAAATAAAACTGTTTGCGAAGAACGAGTGTGTTGTTTTTGGCCAGGTGTTGAAAAAGGTTTGGGGTAACACCACTGTGCGGTGTGAGGCGTTCATGTAATATTTTTGCAGTTTCGTTTTGTCTTTAAGTCAAAATTATATATTTAAGGATGTTTTCAGCTAAAATCAAGGTATGGGTAATAATTTATAAAAATTAACATTTTTGGATTAATACACGCCAGAGCGTTTTCATAATTAGATTAAAATAAGAAGACATTGGATAATTATGGGCTATGTTGGGAGTTTCTCTGCGTGATCGCATCAGAAATGAGGCTATCCGCAGCAGAACCAAGGTAACCGATATAGCCCTTGGAATCGCTAAACTTAAATGGCAGTGGGCGGGGCACATTGCACGTAGAACTGATGGCCGTTGGGGCGGAAAGGTTTTCGAGTGGCGACCACGTACCGGAAGGCGCGGCGTTGGCAGGCCTCCCACAAGGTGGACTGATGACCTGGTAAAGGTCGCGGGAGTCCGCTGGATGCGGGTGGCGCAGGACCGGTCACTTTCGAACTCTTTGGGGGAGGCCTATGTCCAGCAGTGGACGTCTTGCGGATGATATGATGATAATGATGATGATTGAATTATTTTGCGAAATAAGTGTTTTTTTCTGAAAGGAAAACTAAGCAGTAATCCACACAGCAAGATTTTGAAGGAACTGAACAAAACCGCGTTTAAAACGAAAACCGTCTAAGCGTCATCCGGTATTTTAAGCATCTTTGAAATTTTGATGCTTTTACATTCAATATTGCAATTGTAAATGAAAATTGATGAAACATGTTGAATGCGAATCGGAAGCCAAGCAGAACTTTTACCGCAACAAGTGGTTATGCGCTTAAGTATGCTATGTTATGCGCAAAGTTAATCCATTAAACAGACGAGAGAAAATCTCGAATTGTTTTTACTAATTATGGCTTATAAGTTTCGTATTGTATTACCATTTTTTTATTTACTTAATATACATTTTATAATTACATCTTTAATGCTTTTGTTAAACTTCTAAAGTATTTCAAAACATTGTGTTAGGAAAAAAACATCAGAATTTTACTATTTGTTACACTAATTTTGTCGTGTCAGATGACTACATTGGCCATATATGGACATGAAAAGCATCCCTTAATTTTTGCGGATATCCTTATTTTGCCGACAAACGTTTCACCGAATGCATTTGTTTCCCCGAATTTTCATTTCATCGTTGTTTTTTCTCTCAGAAACCGTAAACTTTTTATGTAAAGCTAAATTAAAAGGTTATAATGAACCCAATAGAGGTTAGATTTTGTTTTACAACAATCCTGAAAAGTTTACAGTGTCTGAAAAAAAAAAGTTTTCAAAAAAATAAAATTCTCCGATTTCTCATAGCAGCACTGGCCACATATGAATTGCGACATCGCTGAAAATGTCCGTCCTCTAATATTGCACTATCAATAACGCTGAACCACTGTTCCGGTCGGCAGATATTATTTTGATGTCATCATAATCGTTTGTCACCCACCGTTGCTTTTACAAGGCCTTCGACGGGTTCATTACTTTCAGATTCTGATCGCGTTTAAGTGATTACGCTCGTTTTGATACGACCTATTCACAATAAGAGTCGTGCTTCTACGAGAGATTTCCGTTACATATCGGAAAAACGTTGCTACGTGGCAGTGAGGGTGCTAAACAGATTGAAATGTGATTGTGTTGCGAAGTGACGAATAATAATAGGCCTCCAGGATTCCAAATTAAGGAGAATACTTGAGATATTGAAATTATATGGTATATATAAGTATTGGCTTCTCATATACGCATCCACGCGCACCAAGCTAACGTGGCAGAACACGCGAAACACATTGTAGTTACATTTAAATGCTGAACGTATGCCTCGACTCAACCAAATGACAACAAAATGATACGAGACAACAAAATGACATGTCCGTGGCATGGAGATATATCTCTAATTTTATATATTTGTCTAAAATATGTAAAACTCTGTACATAGAAAACAGCATTGTGCATAGAAAACGTACCTCATATTATTATTCCTATATTATTATGGTATGAGCTAGCAGATTGTCAGGAGCATGTGACTTCCGTAGCGCATGCAGCGTAGCACTCTCGTAGCACTACCCCGTAGCAGCTACGAGTTTCAGCCGAGGCTCAACATAATTAAAATAAATTGCTTTGTTGCAAAGAATAAGCTTTGTTCAGTATGGCCAATTCCTGACGAGAATTTTTATTATGATTAAAGTAGTTTAATTATACAGTGCTTTTACCAAATTAGTCAAGTACCTACTTTGTGAGTTATATTAATATTTTCCAATCCAAGATTAAGTATTCAATATACGACACAATATACAATATAGAGACGATGCTTGTGACATACTGAGAGCCGACACGATCTCTTCACTTGAGAATCTCATATCCTCCGAAGTATCAAGATTGCAAACGTGGTTTAATGCAAACGGCTTAGTCCTAAATCTGCACAAAACCCAGGTGATGCACATCAACCTCGGAGGTAGACCCCCACGTCCCCTAACTATTAGCGTAGACGGCGAGGCACTACCACAGGTAGGTACCGCCAGGTTTCTGGGTGTCACCTTAGATGCAGCGCTGAAATGGGACGCGCATATAGAAGTCGTCTGTAGTAAATTGTCAGGGGCTTGCTTCGCTCTGAGTAGACTAGCGCGTATTCTACCTTACCACCAACTTAGGTCGAGTTACTTTTCACTTTTTCACTCGGTGATGTGCTACACCCATACGCGTGGAGTATCTATGGATAGGTCTTCAAAAATGATTGAGGTTTCTAATATCATTTTTTTCTAAACTGAATAATTTGCGCGAGAGACCTTCCAAAGTGATAAAATGTGCCCCCCCCCCCTGTAACCTCTAAAATAGGAGAATGATAAAACTAGAAAAAATGTATGATGTACATTACCTTACCATTCAAACATCCAACGAAAATTGGTTTGAACGAGATCTAGTAAGTAGTTTTTTTTAATACGTCATAAATCGTAAACCGTTATTTATTTTACGGAACCCTCCATGGGCGACTCCGACTCGCACTTGGCCGCTTTTATTTTAAATATAATTAATTAACCAGCAGCAGTCGTTGTTGGTCGAACTGGACAGTTCGACCAACAACGACGCAATCGCCTTTGGCTTTTAGCCCAAAATCCCATTGCTATACCTATCACCTAAGCATCGCACTAGCCAATGCTCTGACAAACATTGATTGCGTCGACAACCCTATTCAGATTGCATTCAACATCGATTCCAATATCAACTCTATTATTTTTCTATTAGAGATCATATTAGAATACCGGTGTATAAAATATAAATTGATGTTCAGAAGTGCTGCTGCTGTGAACGCTCTGACAATGGCTAAGAGTTCATTTTCGATTGTACGAGTGGATTTTAATATTTGTAAAAGCATGTATTCAGTCATTTGTACAAATCGAAAGTGCCTCGGGTTGTATTTGGTATCGCTTTGAATGTTGTTTTTTTTTTTGCAATCGGACGTTTGAATGATCGGTGTTTGATTTGTGTGAGTTCCGGTCGAAATGAAATTTGCTTTTTAGAATGCTGGTACGAGGGCGATTCCTTTTTATAAGTGTGTGTTTTTATTGCCATGAAATTTACTGAGCCAGAATACCCATATTTGCGTTCAATTTATTTTTTTCTTGCATACTTGTCCAGTTTCAATGTACGTTTAAATTGTTACGTAAATCACTTTGACTTGTGCGGCTTCTACTGCGACACTGTATAAGGGCACAAATCTAATAATGAAATGAAATAATTACCTGAAATTGATACACAGGTGCCAATAAGACAAATACAGATTCATTCAAAATCAATTAGAACCACTATACGTTTCTACAAGATAAATTATTTAAGGAGTTTGGTCGCTTTCTCATAGACCCCATCATCTTTTTTTTGAGTAAAACTGGGTCAACCTACGGGTACGAATGATTTAGCGGCGGAATGATTGAGTTTGAATGTAGCGGGTTTTTTTTAATACTATTTATTTATCGTATGGCGGTTACACACTGGTACATATATGTATTCGTATTGATGTCGCTGATAGAGTTATGGGTTCAAAACTTGATGAAGTAGCAAATTATACCTAATTTATATATTATTATAGCAAAACAAAATAATAAAAAAGTGGCCAAGTGCGAGTCGGACTCGCCCATGAAGGGTTCCGTAAAATAAATTGCGGTTTACGATTTATGACGTATTAAAAAAAAACTACTTACTAGATCTCGTTCAAACCAATTTTCGGTGGAAGTTTGCATGGTATTGTACATCATATATTTTTTTTAGTTTTATCATTCTCTTATTTTAGAAGTTACAGGGGGGGCACACATTTTACCACTTTGGAAGTGTCTCTCGCGCAAACTATTCAGTTTAGAAAAAAAATATATTAGAAATCTCAATATCAATTTTGAAGACCAATCCATAGATATTCCATAGATCCATAGACAGGAATGGGTTTGATGAAAATCTTTATTTTTATTTTCAGTTCTAAGTATGGGGAACCCCAAAAAATTATGTTTTTTTTTCTATTTTTGTGTGAATATCCTAATGCGGCTCACAGAATACATCTACTCACTAAGTTTCAATAGTATAGTTCTTATAATTTCGGAAAAAAAGTGGCTGTGACATATGGACGGACAGACAGACAGACAGACATGACGAATCTATAAGGGTTCCGTTTTTTGCCATTTGGCTACGGAACCCTAAAAAGTAGTGACAATAATGAATTTGCCCAAAAACTGTTTGTATAAAATAACCCGAGAAACTTTTAAAAAGTACAAGCCACCGGTATGCAAGTCATAAAAACACGAAATGCAAAAACAATAAATGGAAAGGGAACGGAAGAAAAAGGCCATGTTTGAGCCAACTTCCGGCGGAGGAAGCTATTCCGATGGCAACGTCCGGTGAGCTATTCCGAGCTTTTAGGCCGAGGACTTCGAAATCTCGTGTACGTCGTTTTGCTTGAAATTTTAAATAATTGCGGGTCTGCGAGCTTTTTTACACAGATGCAAACAAAAGAAAGCTTTTTTTAACAACATTTTTTAACTGTGTTATTGTGTGTTCCGTGGGCTGTGCATTCCGTGACTGATGTGTATGTAAAATATGATTTGTTGTGGTCTGATCATTTTCCACTTGTCATAGAATGCAATTTAGAGCTGTTAAGACCTACATTACCTAGTGAAATAAAAACCGACAAAAAAGTAGTGTGGGGTCAAAGAACTGAGCAGCAAGTAGATCTGTATAAGACGGAGGCTCACAATAGGTTGAGATATATAGACTTTGATAAGAACTTCACAACTTGTGCAGATAAATATTGTAATAACGAGGCACACAGGCGTATTCTTGACAAAATGTATAATAATATTATAACCGCGTTGTGTGGGGCATCGGTGTGTGGCAGGGGTAGGCGGAGTGGAGGGGTACGGGGGAAGAGTGTGAAGGGGTGGAATGAACACGTGGTAGATGCTCATCGGGTGGCCAGGGAGAAGTTTGGTGATTGGGTGTCTTGCGGAAAGCCTCAGTCTGGTTTAATGTTTGAAGAAATGTGTGCTAGTCGAAGAGTATTCAAATCCCGACTGAGGTGGTGTCAAAACCACGAAGATCAACTGAAAATGGATTCTCTTGCTAAAAAACATTTAAAAGGTAACTTCAGCGGGTTTTGGCGTGATACGAAGAGAGTGAACATTCGACCTGGTCTTCCGATGAGTGTGGATGGAGTGAGTGACCCCAAAAGCATTGCTGATGCCTTCAAGGACTATTTTTGTGTGAAGTCACCTCTGGGTCCGTGGCGGGCGACGCAGGATGCTCAAACCGTCACCGAAGTAGTAAAAACTAGAATTACAGCTAAGAGTGTCGCACATGATATAAAATCGATATCGCGGGGTAAATCCCCAGGTCATGACGGATTGAGCATCGAGCATCTCCAGCATGCCGGACCACACATTGCACGAGTCTTGGCCATATTTTATAGTCTCTGTATGTGTCACTCGTATTTACCCACTGAAATGTTAAAAACTATTGTCGTACCTGTGGTGAAAAATAAGACCGGGGATTTAACGGAAAAAAGTAACTACAAGCCAATTTCTCTTGCAACTGTGATTGCAAAAGTATTTGACGCGGTGCTTAATACACAGTTAGACAAACACATAAAATTGCACGACAATCAATTTGGGTTTCGGCCTTGCTTGTCCATAGAAAGTGCAATACTACACAGTGTCAGATACTATACTGACCGACAGACCCCGGTTTATGCGTGCTTCCTCGACCTATCAAAGGCTTTTGATCTGGTGTCCTACGAAGTACTATGGAAAAAGCTTGAAGAAATTAATATGCCTTCGGAAGTAATTAACATCCTTAAGTACTGGTATGGGCACCAGGTCAATAGGGTCAGATGGGCAGGAACAACGTCTGATGAGTATGGGTTGGAGTGCGACGTGAGGCAGGGGGGGTTGACTTCACCCGCACTGTTTAACCTGTACATTGACGCACTTATCGTCTAGCTCAGCAGTCAGCATGTCGGTTGTCATGTTGAGGGTGTTTGTGTGAACAACCTCAGCTACGCAGACGACATGGTGCTGTTGAGCGCGTCGGTTTGTGGTTTAAGACGGCTGTTAAGAACGTGTGAGGAGTACGCCATGAGTCACGGGTTAAAATATAATGTGGAAAAAAGTCAATACATGATCTTTCAGGCCGGCAGTAATCGGACAGGAAGAGTACCGGCCATAACACTCAATGGAATGCCACTTCATAGAGTCGAGTGTTTCAAATACTTAGGTCATGTCGTTACTGCCGACCTTAAGGATAATGTCGACATCGAAAGGGAGCGAAGGGCGCTGTGCGTGCGGGCGAACATGTTGGCTCGCAGGTTTGCGCGGTGTTCGAGCGGCGTGAAGTTAACGCTTTTTAAAGCTTACTGCACGTCGCTGTACACGTGCGGCCTGTGGGCTAACTACACGCAGAGGGCGTACAGCGCCCTCCGGGTCCAGTACAACAACGCGTTCAGGGCGGTGATGGGGCTGCCTCGTTACTGTAGCGCCTCGGGCATGTTTGCGGCGATGCACACGGCATGTTTCCACAGCACCATGCGATTGCGGGCCGCGTCCCTGCTCCGGCGCGTGCGAACCAGCGCCAACACCGTCCTAGCAATGATAGCGGGCAGACTAGACTGTCACTATATTATGCATTGTTGCAACAGGCATGTAAGGACTGGTGTAGGATAAGAGAATGTTAATTATGGTTGTGTGTTGTTTGACTTATATAATGAATGTTTTAATTATGTGTTATGTTATGAGCCTATATGTAGTTTGAAATAAATGGATTTTAATTTAATTTAATTTAATTTAACATCCAGGAGAATTGACAACATTTCAAACTATGAATGATGCCTAATTCGAAAACCATTTCGGTAATTATGTTACCTGAACTTAATAAAGTAGTTTTCAGATTTAATTTCTCACCCGTTTTTAAAAAAAATCGCGAAATGAATGAAAAAAAATGAAAAATTACAATTTAGGGAGGAATAAAAAAAACACGTGCCGCTCAAAAAAACATTTTCTAGCGAAATAAATCATAAAATAGCCCACTTGAAAAAATAAATGTAAAATCAATCAAAAATAAGACATTTATTATATGTCTACGTAAAGCTGCAATTAGGTCAATCTACTATTTCTTGTTGTTATTCTATTAAATATATCGTCTTCTAGTATCCATAACACAAGCCCTATTATTGAGCTCACTATGGAGCTAGTTCGATTTGTGTAAAATTTGTCCCATAATATTTATTTATTTATCTCATAGTCCCATGTTCTGCGCCATTAGTTAAGAGACAATATGACTGAGCTTCAGAAAAAATGTTACAACATGGACATCCAACAAACTTAGAAGATGGCTTTTAAAAAAAGAGGTCGAAAATAACAAGAAAAGTCCACATTTCGTTGAACGTAACCGTTTCGTGACAAACGCTGTGTGTTGTTTGTCTCGAATAAATGTTTCTTTCTTTCTTTCTATCAAAATCGCAATTCTAAACGGTGACTCAGGAGACGTAACCTTGGCAATTAGTACCTAATAGAAAAAAGTCGATTCACCATTGTAGCCTCAACATTTATTAGGTATTACTCCAAAAGAAAGAAGACAAAAAATATGCCTAGTGACGAAAATCCCATTCAATTATCTCAAAAAAATACGAAGCTACAACCGTTTTAATATTGCATGTTAGAGAGAGAAAGCACTAGGGGATAGTGACGCCATAATAATGAAGGTGCCTTTTGCGGAAAAGGGACAGAATATACTCCCTCTTAAAAAAAATTACACTCATAACTTTGTGATTATTTTAATAGTGCTTTACTTTTTTCTCCATTTGACAATATTTTTAATCCTTTTTCAAGAAAATAATGAATTATTGGTTATTTTATTTGGTGTCTACAAACTTATTACTGCACTCTTAATTTAAAAAATGATGTAAGTACAGAGTATGGGCGGTAATAAGGAATGCCTTTCACTCGGGCAACAAAATGTGTTAGCTGAGACATTATTTGTGAAAATGTTCTAGACTATAAGGACATTCACTAGCAATAATGACAGAAACCGGCGCGCAAAAATATATGGCACCAGCTTGCTCACTCCTGTAAAATGTTAATGCAGGGTATTTTATTCAAGCGGGGCAGTGAGGGAAAATCTAAAACTTCAAGAAATATGGTTTACTCTTAGGAGTGACGACACCGATTTTTAGAAATAATAAAAACTGCATTCAAAGATTTTCAAAAAACCCGGTCGAAGTTGTCAAAATATCTGAGTTCGTCTTTTCGCCTCATACTAAATATGTCTAATAATCTGAGTTCGTCTTTTTGCGGAAATTAATAGAGCTGGATGTAAGGAACGAATACCGCAATGGAACCTTGTATAGAAAGAAAGAAAGAAAGATAAATTTATTCACTAACACACAGGACACACATATTAAACAATAAAAAAAAAATAGAAAAACATGGAACAAGAGTGTCTCTGCGGCAGTGAACCGGACATTGGCTCAGCATGGCATCAAACACCTACTACAGCGCTGATTTTCAACCAGCATCGTTGGTGACTCACGGAATTATTATTTATTAAATATTATTATTATTTATTATTTATTGTGAAAGGCGAGAGAGAAATAAACATAAATACATAGTGAGATAGTATATTTGTACTACACTACCTACATGCAGCTTCAATAAAATAATATTTTAATATTAAAGTTAATTTTACAACAATCTATAAGTTTGAATGAAACGCCCTGTATGTTAGGGTCATCGTGATTATGTTTACAGTTCTCGTTTTCTACTGTGCGTTTATCATTTTTCAGCACATTTTCAATAAGCACACCACGTTTAAATCGCAATTTTTGGACCGTTTTGCGGTATAGGTGCTGTAGCTAATAACAACATTACGTTGTTATCAGTACATCGCAGCTGACTGTTGTGGGCTTGTTCAGTTAAGAGTAGCTTTTACTACATTTAAGACCATTTGGTTATCGTAAATGATAAAGACTGGAACATTTCGAAGTGATTCAGATCTTAAAATGGGACAAGACTGGCTGAGAATTGGACATCCAGCTATATACCTGACCAATATCATACCAGTTTTATCCAGTATCAGTTCATACACGTTTACGGAAGAGAGAGTGAGAGAGCCTGACATTTTAATTAGATAATAATCTCATCTGAATATTAGTGTGTCGCGCTCATACGCACTTTTCAATGCGCAAATTTAAGGGGAACATATGAACGAAAATTATTCACATATTTTTTGAAAACCTACACATAGGTATTTCAAACAAAACATTCTGAATGTATTCTCACAGTCGCTTCATCATCGCTCACAATCATGTTTGAAATGCGAATGATATTCGAAAGAGATTAACCGAATCGAGGTTTGACCGAATCGAGCTCTCGTCCACACTATATCTATAACGGGTTAAAATAGAATTTTCATTAAATTAAACATCGTATGTGATAGAGGTAAATCCGGCACTTTTAATTGAACACGGCAATCAAGCGGCTGCAGCGGGCCGATAGCGCGTAATGGACGGCTGATAGATTAGATATTGCACTGTCGCCACAATGTTGGACTATCTCTTTCACATGGTAGCTGCGAAGCGAACTGAATTTGTAAAAAAATGATACAGAAGTTTATTTTTAGGGTTGCGTACCCCAAAAGGGAAAAACGGAACCCTTATACGATCACTTTGTTGTCCGTCTGTCTGTCTGTCAAGACCCTTTAAGGCCGAAACGCACAGACAGCGGTGGCGGCCCGGTGCGGTGCGGCGCAGAGGCGGTACCGGTTGTAATGTTCGAGCTAATATTAAAGGATCCGCATAGAGCGGCGCGGTGCGGCGCGGCGCGGCGCGGTATTCTGTGCGGACCCTTGCGGAACGCGTGGAGGTATCAAGTTGAAATTAAAACCATATACTCATATTTACAGTCCCTTGAAGCTGTGAAAAAAAAAAACTTCTAAATAAACGTAAAAACCGGCCAAGTGCGAGTCGGACTCGCGCACGAAGGGTTCCGTACCATTATCAATAAAAATATTTATTTTATTTTGATTTTAGTATTTGTTGTTACACTCGTAGCGGCAACAGAAATACATAATCTGTGAAAATTTCAACTCTCTAGCTATCACAGTTCTTGAGATACAGCCTGGTGACAGACAGACGGACGGACGGACGGACAGCGAAGTCTTAGTAATAGGGTCCCGTTTTACTCTTTGAGTACGGAACTCTAAAAACAAGATACAGCCGTTTATGCCGCAAAAAACGTAAATTTCCGTTGACCTACAGTACCGGCCAATAATATATCACCTTTGCGTTTTATTGTATGAACGTGTATAGAGTAAATAATTTAGCTTTGTTGAAACATCTCGTATTTATTATTTGGCTACAGCGTAAATTTACAGTATTGCATTGCAGTTGTCGTCAAAATTTTATATTAAATATGTACGAGTAACTAGTAAAATACGACATGTTTCAACAAATCTAAATTGTTTACTTTATACACGATTAGATTAGATTATTTATTTAATGATAAAAAATTACATTACAAATTTGCTTTCATGTCAAAAAAATAAAATTATTTATCACGATCGTCAAAAACAAAGAAAAAATAAAGATATAATATTAAATTAATACAAAGTCAACAAATTTACTCAATAACGAGTAAATATAAAAATAAAACAAAATCAAAAGAACAAATATGTCAACCACTAGGTATCGTCATTCAATTCACGTTCATACAATAAAACGCAAAGGTGATATATTATTGGCCGGTACTGTAGAACTATGAAATTTGGCATGTTATACTACAAATACAGGAAAAAATCTGCAAAGTGTACATTTGTAATTAAATCATAAAAAAATATAGTCTTCATTTAAAATGCGTAATCAATCATCGAGGTAGGAGTAAATTTGTACGGAACCCTCGCGCGAGTCCAACTCGCACTTGTCCTGTTTTTATTATTTGAAAACAATCTAACTAGATAATGATAATGACTGATCAAGTCAAAAACAACACGCTCTAACTGCATTACATAATGTATGTTACCCAAATTACCCACTAGATGGCGCTGTACTGTCTGCGTCGATTCCTGAATCATTTTTCTCATAAATCATTTGACAAAGCGATCCTAAATATTTTACAAACCCTTTTAACCTTACTTACACTTGTTAACGATTTTAGTCTCCATTTTTCTGTCTATCGACGCATAAAACCATGATTAATTTTCACGTTGCCAGGTTTAAAGTAAATTACCGAAATAATAATTTAGTTTGAACCGTTTGGTTAATTGTAAAGCAATACCCATTCCAAGCATTGTTTGAAACATGAATCTAACCGCATTTATTTCAAGCCATTTGATCCGATATCGCAAATTGAAACTCGTGGTCTGGACAATACTGGCCGGTACAGTCAGCGACAATAGTTCAACCTGCGAAACACGTGTTCGAGTTTAGATGATTTAAAATTGTCACAAAGCATGATTAAGATTTGTTTAAAAATGGCTGGATTAACTTTTTGTGGTTATTCTGTCTCGTGAGACAAGAGACAATTTTGGCACAGTTGTAGATATCATATTATTAATCAAGCTTTAAAACTCTTCATTTTGTTATTACATCGAAGAAAAAACTTAATTTCGATTTACATATTAAGAGGCTGACAAGACCTAATTTGTTGAAATTGATATTATTTAAGCAGTTTTTTAAGAAAAAGTATTTTGTTCTAGCACATCAAAAAAAAAAAAATAATATTCATCATATTTCCAAGACCGTATATACAGACTCAAAACAAAATTCGGCTCGATAGAAAATAATTGCAAAAATTGGTCTTAAACTCATCTTAAACGGTTCTATGTCCTTATTTTCTTGACGTATGGGTCTGCAATTAAAAACATGAAGTCCACATATTCATACCTGAACCGCTAACGAGCCATATTTCACAAATAATCCACACTTTTTTTTATTTAAATATTTATTCACAATTTTCTTCCAAAATCTGGCCGCCCAAGTAACACTCGCTCTCGTTTACTCCGATACAAATAGACAGTGTGCGCGTTTTTGGTGTTGACAGCGCCTTTACGCTTGAAATCCGCCATTTTTAATTTTTTACGCCGTCACTTATCCTCGGGTTGCGACGACGAATTCAATAATACCTTAATTCTCAAAATCCTTTCATCGATGCGACGAAACGAGATAATGAAGAACATTACAAACCGAATTACAAATCTAGATTGTCGTAGCTACAGTTTGATTCATACCAACGATTACCGATAATCTAATTGTTTGAATTTTTTTGTAAAACTATAACGCATACCTAAACAATCAAAAAAACAATAGACATCTTTGTTATCTCTTCTTTAATATTTAGCAACAAAAGAAATTGTAAAATCCCACGCTAAGTGCATTTTCGTCATTTTACTAGTAGCAACAAATGCGAGCTTTTCTAATCAAGCATAAAAATGTTATTCGTTATTGTATCTAAAGTGTACACTAATATTGATTAAGTGTAAATAAAAAATAGCTAAACGCCTGGTTGAGCGTATCAAAAAGTTTAAAATGAGCGCATTAGCTCACTAAACTATTCGTGTATTATGTTTTTGCTGTCTAGGATCTAAATGTACACTAGATAAGTAAGATACTGTTGTACTTATTGTTATTAATAATAACATTTTATAAAGAAAGAAAGACTAGTAGCTAAAACAAACTATACCTATAAAAAAATGTTAAAAAGTAAACACTCAAATTTGCGAATCTGACTGTATTACTCGTACGTCCACTATAACCGCAAATGACAAATGCAGCGTATTTATATTGCTGCACTCATCATTAAAACAAAATTTATCTGCACTACATGTGTAAGTACCATCATAATTACGAGTATGCCTAAAGAGTCAATAGGGCAGGGTTGGAGTTTGTAATTAATTAATTAGTAACCTAATTTAATGTAATTACCGCAAAATTCAACATTGCTATAATTAGGGTTTCAAATATATTGAAAGCCAATGTAAGATTGTTGTATAAAATTAATTAATAATTTGATGGTTAGTTAGGTAAGTCGTTAGGTAGATAGATTAAAAATATACAACAGTTGCATACTTTTATACTAAATTAATAAGATAGTCTAGAAGAGATGATTTTTAGCGATTAGACCGCCTGTTGTCAACCAATGTTTAAATTCTTTTATTTTTTGGTTTTCTGTTGTGTACTATTTTAATGATCAATAAATAATATCGTATTTGTATGATATCGTATTTATATGACGAGTACGATAATGCTCAAGTCTATCAGTACCTTAACTTTATTTAACTTATAAGTCCTCTACTTCAGTCTGCATAAGTATACACCTACGTATGCATATGTAAGTGTTATAATAACCACCCCAGCAGGGGTATCTTGCGAATAATTGGTAGCAGTTTGCCCATAAATATTACTTATTCCTATCTAACAAACCGCCGAACGCCATCGCGCCGCACCTACTCACTTTAATTATGTGCTGATTGGTGAGCATTTCAACCAACTTCAAAATAAAAGGTTTTCAGTTTGACCCGTATTCAACCTAGGTTCAATATCTAACCTGGGTTGGATAGATTGGAAGATGGAAATGACCCGTTTGTTTAATATCAGGTCGCAATTCGACATTGTTTTGGCAGTGTATCTGTGGACATCGCCAGTTTTTAATATGGCCATCATCATATTATCATTCGTAAGACGTCCACTGCTGGACATAAGCCTCCCCATAGAAAGAAATAAAGAAAGATACATTTATTCAGTAACACACAGGACACACATATGTATTAAACAATAAACCGTAAAACACATAAAACATGGAACATGTGTGTTTCTGCGGCAGTGAACCGGACACTGGCTCTATAATTATATGTATAAACTACTATATTATTGTGAAAAGCGAGAGAGAAATAAACATAAATACATAGTGGTACCCACTACCTACATGCAGCTTCAATAAAAAGATAATTACCATTACATATTAAAGTAATCCTGTATATGCATAGAAAAAACCCTAAGCTGCCATATATTTTGAATAATGTGCAATTGGCAGGAGTAACAACTCAACAAGATCTGGGAGTCCTTATGTCCAATGACCTCAAATGGGAACCTCACATATCAAAAATGGTTAAAAAAGCTAACTCCATTATCTACATCATTAGAAAAGCATTTCATATACTCACACCTGAGACCATGCTAAAAATCTACAAAACATATAAGAGACCCATTCTGGAATATGGTTTTTAGATATGGAACCCATACTTCAAGAAAGACATTATGATGATAGAAAAAGTTCAGAGAAAATTCACTAAAATTCCCACACAGCTCAAATTATTGCCTTACGAGGAAAGGCTACAGAAGTTAGGCTTGACAACACTCGAAAAGAGACGTGAACGGGGGCAATTGATTGAGTCTTTTAAAATCTTAAATGACTATTATGACTGTCCAGAACTGAGCGACCTGTTCACTCGACATACAAACACACGCACGAGAGGACACAACTTTAAATTGACAGCAAATAAATGTAAAACAAACATCGGCAAAAACTTAATCACAAATCGAATAGTTAATGCATGGAACAAATTACCCTCAGAAGTAGTAAACTCGAAAAGTGTTAATCAGTTTAAAAACAGACTTGACAAACTATCTATGCTGTGAGAACCTGTGCTAAGTGAACTATGATTTAGACGTATCAGCGTCAGCTGCCTGTCTAAAAAAAAAAAAAATCAAAATAAAATAAAAATAAAATTTTACTAATTAAACTAAAAACAATAACAAGATAAAAATGTGCAATTGGCATATGTTTTGCTGTCAAAGTGCAGGATTAGGATTTAGATTTTTGGAGCGTCAACAAATAGCCTTTAAGCTTACGCTTAAAGGTGTATCTGCTAAGCGCCCCTTGGATAGGGGGAGGGATATCATTCCAGCACTTAGACGCTGCGAACTTGAAGCAACCTGAGAAAGCAGCGGTTCGGTCCATAGAGTGCCACAATGACCGGTCCTACTCCACCTGCATCCAGCGGACTCCCGCGACCTTTACCAGGTCATCAGTCCAACTTGTGGGAGGTCTAACCACGCTGCGCCTGGACGTGGTCGCCACTCGCCAGCCTTTTAATATGGCTATTATCATATTATCAGCTGAAAGACGTCTACTGCTAGACATATGCTTCCCCAAAAGAGTGCCTCAATGACCGGTCCTGCGCCACCCGCATCCAGCGGACTCCCGCGACCTTTACCAGGTCATCAGTTCAACTTGTGGGAGGTCTAACCACTCTGCGCCTGGACGTGGTCGCCACTCGCCAGCCTTTTAATATGGCTATTATCATATTATCAGCTGAAAGACGTCTACTGCTAGACATATGCTTCCCCAAAAGAGTGCCTCAATGACCGGTCCTGCGCCACCCGCATCCAGCGGACTCCCGCGACCTTTACCAGGTCATCAGTCCAACTTGTGGGAGGTCTAACCACGCTGCGCCTGGACGTGGTCGCCACTCGCCAGCCTTTTAATATGGCTATTATCATATTATCAGCTGAAAGACGTCTACTGCTGGATATATGCTTTCCCAAAAGAGTGCCTCAATGACCGGTCTTGCGCCACCCGCATCCAGCGGACTCCCGCGACCTTTACCAGGTCATCAGTCCACCTTGTGAGGGCCACCATCCACGCTGCGCCTGCCAGTACATGGTCACCTTTCTGACCAACGGCCATCGGTTTCATGTGCAATGTGCCCCGCCCACTGCCACTTAAGTTTAGGTAGCTATTTGGAGGGCTATATCGGTTAGTTGGTTCTGCTGAGGAATATGACCATATTATCACGTATTCACGTACAGTTCAAGTGTTCTTCGAAAAGTAGGTTCGTATCGTTTATTTTGCCATAAGAACGTGTCACAGGAAGCGAGAGAGAAATAGGTATACCAGAATGACATTCTAAATACTCTCGGAATCCAAAATATATAATTTAATAGTTCGTTGGTAACATCGCAACTACATTTGAATAAAGCACTTGCAGCTATTCCTGGATTTAAATTTAAATAATGCGATGCAAAACTGATATCTAGGCCATTACAAAAGTATTCTTAGCTGAGGCATCAGCAAACCAAAGAAGGAGCTTTTCACTTATTTATGAACAGGACAGTTATTGGCCATATTCTCTATTTTTAACCCACGACGCAAAAAGAGGGGTATTACAAGTTTGACGTGTCTGTGTGTCTGTATGTGGCATCGTAGCTCCTAAACGAATGGAGCGATTTTAATGCGGTGTTTTTTGTCCAAAAGCTGACGTGATTTTAATAGTTTTTAGCTACAATTTAACAAAATCAGTTAAGCCAGTTTTGAGATATTGACCTTTAAAACGAGAAAGTCGGGGATTTTTCAACTTTTCCAAGTTAAAATACATCTGTATTTTCTAAGTTATTTATTATTCTACTGTTCACGCGGCTCTGCCTGCGTATTACACGGAACGCAAGCAAAGCCGCTGGATAAATTATAGCCTATTTCCATTCAGAATGTCCCCTTTATACCTACAATGGTGAAAAAAAAATTTGATATCGGCTAAGTGGTTCCGGAGGCAACAAATATAAACTTTAAAGCTGCAACCGCGCCGACGTTTCCTCTAAAATATTAGCATAAAAATTTAATGGCATCGCTCTATTTCTAGTCGGATTATCCAAATTGGCACCTCGATAGGCACCGTCATTAATGTCATTATAGCTTTAGCAGGAAACGCCAGCGGGCTATTTAAGCGTCGCTAGAAATCAATAGTCGTTGAGGTTGGTGCTTAAAATCTGACCAGTAGACATGGTCACTAGCAACAATATCTGTTGTGGAGTAAGTAGTACCTAAGCACCTAAGAGCCTAAATAATCGTGTACTATTAGATCAGTAATCAATCATATCTTCAACGAAACAAATGTATTACTAGGTCCATCCTTACTTACATGGCGCGGCCTTGTGCTGCACCGCAACGAAATCAAGTAACAAAGCGGTTAAATATCTGATAAATCCTAACAGCCCTATTAATAGAGACGTGGCAGATATGTATGCGTGCTTTGTTGTGGCAAATATTATACCTGGGGACTGTATCATATATCATATATCTAGTCTGAGCCAAAAAACATTACTCACCTAATATTATGGGAAGTATTGTAATTGTGCAAAAAAAAACACGATTGTTAATTTTATTTTAATAAAATAGCAAAGTTTCAGAATAAATTTAGTCTTCATTCGTTTCATTCAACATAATATCTTTTCCCAAGCAGAGCAGTGAGATAAAGACAAGAATATATTTTCCTATAAAACATAACTCGTATTACCTACGCGGTGAAGACTTACAAACAGTTTCTAGTAAAAACGCTGAAGCCAGCCCTTCAGTTTCGATTCTTCAGTCTTCAGTTTTTTTTTATTTAACGCTCGCAAATAATATTGGAATAGCATTAGTTCGTGAATACGAAATAAAGTGTAACTACACAGATTTCGATCAAAATCAAATCCGATTCTCGAATACTCAAAAGCACTCGTTGTTAACAACACATCACACATTCAATTCTAAAATAACCTAAACACAATCAACAAATCATTCCCAATTCCAACCTTAAAATTTACATGTTAAGGTCTAAATTTGACGCAAGCCACGACGCGACTTGATTATTCCGCGACAAGATGACGTCACTCTGGAATAGGGTTGCGAAAACCATAACACACTCCTTGTACCGTAACAGTTGACGCTTGCAAGGGATTTTCATACAATTTGCATAATCCGCCCGGGGCGACCTTGCTCGTCCTCTAATCATAACATTGGGACAGCCCTGAAGTTTTTTATTGTTTTATAACGTCGAGTTTTGCGGGCATGTAAAATTTATGTACAGGATGGTTCGTTTGTGAATTTAAATAAAGGCTTCAGGCGTGATTTTTTTCGAGGGATTTGAATTTATTTACGGCGCTGTGGGTGTAGTAAGATTTATGCCTACAAGTATATTCCTTTTAGGAACCGAGGGTTGTCAAAAACTCCAATGTCCACCACCATCCATTGATAAGATAATAATTTTCATCAGTAAATGCCAAATACATAATATATAGTCCCTGGGCGACCGAGCTCTGCTCGGATGAAAATGGAGAAAATACGGAGAAAACGAATTTTCCCGGACATGAAGGTCTCATCTAGATCGATTTCTCGCCCCCGTAAACTCCTGTATTCCAAATTTCATCGGAATCGTTAGAGCCGATTCCGAGAACGTGATTGCAAATATGTATACAAATATTGCTCGTTTAATAGTATAGGATTATAATGATAAGTAATTTTTTTTTTCGTTTTTTTGGCAAAATTTATGTTATTTAGGCTGCGGCCTTCAAACGCATATTTACCACGGTTGCCTTCAGATCGGGTTATAATGACCTACGATCTGAGACATTCCTTGTTACCTATATACTTCCCTAGGAGAATAATTTACCTACTATTACCAAAATTAATCTTTAACGCTTACTTACTTATAAGTATAAATAGCTTTGCGCTCTTCCTGCCCGAAGTTGATGTAAACACCCCGTTAAGTAGCAAGTCAATTTACTAAGCACAAGTACTAAATTATCGTACATCCGCACTCAAATTTATAAATAAACAAACAGAGTGAAACCGCTTTGCATTTATTAATTAATAAAGATAATACCCTCACGTAAACGAGGCGAGAAACATCAATGCCTCCTTTATCCCCCGAATACGGTGCCTTATCATCATTAAAATTAGGTGGGAGACAATCGTACGATATACTAGGATATTCGAGGATATAACAGGGACAGATACTAGGTTACCACCTACTAGTAGAATACCATTTTTAGAATAGCTTGTATCAATGAAATACGTCAATTAACCCATTCATGGCCAGTGACGACACATATGCGTCAGAGCGCTACGAGCGCTTTCCTCTACATACGAGGTTTAACCTGCTACGGACTACGGCGTAGCGCTACGAGATTAGCCCGGCCGTGAATGTGTTAACGCATTCACTGCCAAGAATTGCTACGCGGTACGCTCGTAGCCGACCCCGTTTACCCCGTATGTAGCAGAAAGTACGAACGTAGCGGTAGGCGGCTTCCTGGCAGTGAAAGTGCTTTTAATTTTTTTAAGCATGCTTTTAATTTTTTTTTTTACATTTGTTGTAGAAGGTTAATAAACATAATGAAAATCAAACATGTATTCTGCAATTAACAAGGGCACTTATATATATGTTAATCAATAATTTACAATAAAAAAAAAACCCTTTCTTCCCGTGGGTGTCGTAAGAGTTGACTAAAGTAACAGGGTTGAAGTGTGTTGTGGGCGATGGGCTAGCAACCTATCACTGCAACATAACATTTTGTCGATCTTTTATACTCACATTTATGCTAAAAGTGGCACTGGAACACAAGTTTCATGAGCTCTGCCTACCCTTTTTAGGGATAAAGGCGTGATTGTATGTATGTATGTATGTAAGTAAAAAAAAAATTACAACAACAATTATTTGGATGTTGCAGTTTAACAGAACTAAATGTCACTAAATGCAAACAATATTACAAAAAAAATAACCATTACGTTAGAAACAAGGTCTGTATCAGAATTAACCAGAAGTTTGTGATATCATTTTATATCCCAGAGATGTTTAGTACTCATTATAGCTAAAAGCAGACTTCGAATTACACTCAAGGAATTAACTCATCATAATGAAGGCAAACACTGATTAATTTACCCAATAAGCTTCAATGTGTTGTTGAAACCTTCGTTAAATTTACATTTTACCCATAAATTAAAAGTTGTGAAATACTTACTCCGTAAATTACTTAGGTCATTACTGTTAATTAATTTTAGTTATTGTCACATTGGATTGATGATAACAGTTATATATAACAACAGCTTTAAGACGTTTTTATTATGTGTTTTCTAGAACAAACATAACACATTGTATAAAAATAATTTTCGTATTGGTAAATTAAATTACAACTTCAATCACCTCATCATCATCATCATTGGCTTTATACATCTATGAAAAGATGATTTAAACAGCGTCCATTAGAGATGCGGCATTTACGTTACGTGGCTTGTAAGGCCGATATGGGAGCGACAGCCACGACCACATAATTGGCAAGTAAACGTCCTGCCCGGAGATGAGAGTGGAAGAACAACGCGTTGGTGTCTTAATTCGCGCCTTTAGGACAAGAAATCGAACCAAGCTTTATCGTTACGTCTACACAAGTAACTGAGTACCTATTCCAAAAAAATACTTGTTGCACTCCCATTACCTGTTACACATACCAAGTAAAAATACCAAGTAAATAATTGAAGCCCTTTTACATAACGGAGCCACATTAAAGCAGCGCCGTATCGCGGATGCTGATGGACTATATTTATGGGATGGTGGGCTATAATTACTAATGTTTGGGGTGGCAACAATGCCTGTATTAACTCATTAGAACACTGTTCACAGTTATGTGAAAATCCTTCTTAAATAGTGGTGCAAAAAAATAAACAACTGATAGTCAATATTTTGTCTGTGTAAGAGTCCCCAGGAAGCTCGGCACAAGTCATACACACATAGTTTGGCTCTCATTTTAAAACTGCGTGCTGGAATAACAGGACACTTAAACACTTTGCGAAATGAATACCAACTATTTTTTTTTATTGTTATTAATTTATTAAAATGTAATTTTAGTGACAAAAATGCGCAAAATGTGCGTTTAACCTTAGATATAACATAGATTATAAATGTTCTCATGTAAGTGAATATTGTATTCTTATAAGAATAAAGTTCTTTAATCACAAATGTACTTACTAACAATAGTTTTATGTTTTTGTTACCTACTAACACTTCTATGGGCTAAGCCTGAAATAAACATTTGTATTGTTTACTATTCTAATTGTATAAAAAATTGAATTTGTCATATCGAGGTTGAAAACTTGTATCTGTTGCTAGATAGAAGTTGTAATAGGAAAAAAAGGGAGAAAAGAAGTAAATATGTAGAATTATTTTTCCAGACTCCATTTTTTTCTGTTTTTATTTCTAGCAACAGCAACTTGTTTTCGACCTTTATATGGCACATACAGAGTGTATGCAGAGTTTTATTTAAAAAAAAATATTTTATGTTATTCCAGCATCCCGTTTGTATGCAGTCGAACGTCCTAGGGACGCTTAAAGCAGCGATCATTAAGAGTACATATTACTCGTATGCAGGGGGTAATACTCAAGCAGATCTAACTAAAAGGAATAATAGAGAACTTAAATAGATACCTGCCTATTGATTGTAGCTTTGAAAGTTTGTATGTGGCAGATTTCGATACCACTCATCAGTTTTTTTTTTTCACCTGTGTATTAAATGGATATTCTGGATGACATAGGCTAGTTTACCTGCGTTCTTTGCAATACGCATTTAAAAGCGTATACAAAATGAAAAAAAAAAAAATAAGAGTCATAATATGCAATATCTACCTCGCTGTTTCCATTAAAGCATAATTCAATTTAGCCACGGAACCTAATATCGCGCCATGATGCCTCGCGTCGCGGTCTCATTATGTGGAGTGCGCGTACTGCAAGGTATTTGTATATTGTGTTCCTATACGGGGTAATTGCGAACTATGGAAATATTAACGGTAAGGGAGTATACAGGTTCGCTGAAACTTGCGTTTTGCATCCCAATATTAATTGTAACATCATAAAGAGGTTCTGAGAATAGTCTGTGAGGTTGTAGCGTTCGTCAATTTGTATGCAGGAGGTACTCTGGAACCGCCCATCTGATTTAAAAAAAATGTTTCGCTAAGGGACTATTCATTTATTACGTAAGACGATATGTATGGGGGAGGGGGGAGTCCGCACTTGTCTTACTTTATCAAGGAAAGGGGTGAAAGGCGTGAATTGGAAAATATCGCGTTCTTTGAAACATTTCGAACAGAATATAAAACAATTACGACTGATTTCCAGACATAAATATGATTCTTGACTACATGATTGTATCGGATTAAATCGATACATGATTGCTTAAAGGGGTCTTTACTATCCTTTTTTAACCACAGACGGAAAAAGAGCGGTGTTATAAGTTTGACGTGTCTGTGTCTCTGTCTGTCTGTGTGTGTGTCTGTCTGTGGCATCGTAGCTCCTAAACGAATGGGCCGATTTGAATGCGGTTTTTTTTTATTCGAAAGCTGACGTGATCGAGATGGTTCTTAGCTTCAACGTTTCAACAAAATCGGTTAAGCCGTTTTTGAGATATTGAACTTTGAAATGAAAATGTTGGGGTTTTTCAATTTTTCCAAGTTTTAATTATTAACGTAGCCTACTTAACCAATACATATTTTACGACTCAAGTTTATAGGAATGCAAAATGTATGTATCAAATTGATCCAGAAGGAACAGGAATGAAATTGAAATTAGACTGCAAATTACAATATTATAGCACATGTTCACATTCAAAGTGCACTAAATTGAATTGCATCCTTTGAAATCAACGCTACACACTCCGAACGAACCACCGAACAAAAAGAGCATTAAGCACAAGCACTTTAAACCTGCGAAACAACGACAAAGTCCCAAAACCCCTTCCTGCAAACTCAAATAGAACTCTGTCTCACCTATCCTCACATACCTCCAGCAATTACGTTAACAAGGTTGTAAATCTTAAGGCCACTCGAACGAAATAGAACCGTGTGGTAGTAAACTAGCACACTAATTTCCGTGTGGGAAATACGTTCCGCGAGTTGGTTGCCAGTCGGTGCTGAATTCGAATTACTTAGGCACACAAAGTACTTATTTACGCGGTAGGTACTGTTTCGTGCTGAGTTGACGTTTTGTCTTATTAACTGGTCCTTGTAAACATTGGGAGTCGAGTATTATGTGGAGGGATTAAATTGTGAATGTGTGATAAAATGTCTGTCTTTTGAGGTTAAACTAGGCGTTTTGTAAGGAATGGCGTGGTATTGTTGGTATGTGTAGTTAGTTAGTATGGCTTTTCATAAAATAAGGTTTTTATTTTTATTCTTAATTATAAGGTAATAAATAAGATATGTAGGTACACAAAACAAAAAAAAATTGTAAAGAAAGTGAGTGCAATCCTCGCCAATAAACAATATGTTTGGCGAACTTATAAGTAATAAAAAATGTAACATATTATTTTTGGAAAAATAAATAAATAAATAATAAAATACCTGCTATTCAGAAATGCCCTCAAATCATTGTTGCCGTCAAATGAGGGATTTCAATTTTCCTCATAGAAGGTGTGAAAAGCAGTATGTAGGTATGTGTCACTTAGTAGCAAAATTATTTCCGTCTTGGGCGTACACACTTGAATCTCTCGTTACGCTCCAGATTCTACTTTAGAATCACGCGCTTCACTCAGGTTTCAACATACCGCCCTCGCAGTTAATATATATTTTGCTCCCTTGAGACACAATCTAATATTGAAATTATCAGCCGACACAAATAATAATAGTTATTTGTTCAACAAGAGAGCAAAGTAGATTTTTGCTGCGAGTGTTGATGTTGAGTCCCGAGCAAGCGAAAGATTCTATATTAGAATATTGAGCGTAGTGAGGGACTCAAAGGCACGAGATGCAAATATCTTTGCTCTCGTGTGATATATGCAACTTTTCACCTCAGCAGTGAGAACATCGTCACGTTAAAAAATATATCGCTAGGCTTTTACGCACCTATAATATTCTGAATTTGTAATAGAGCACTGGTGACACAGTGACTGTGGACATTGTGATGTGTCACCAGTGCTCGATATCAAAATTAAAAAGCTACTTTGACTCACGGAGTGAGCAAAATCGCATTTTGCTCACTGTTTTCACGCAGCAAAATATGCTTGTTCGAGCTGCTGAGGTGAAAAATATGCTTGTTCGAGCTGCTGAGGTGAAAAAATAATTACCTATTTACTTTACAGTAATTTATTACGATACGAGTAGTCATCATCAAAAGTAACTACGCAATCGAATACGTCAAAGGTTCTTATTCCCTTTGAATAAAGACTTTGGCGCTGTATGTCCTGTCCGTATGGCTGTCCAGCTGTTCTCATCTACAGGTCACATCTCTCATCCGATTCCTCGTGAAATTTTGTGAGCAGGTTTTATAGTAAAATAGTATAGAATTTTACTGTCTATTTTAAAAAAAAAAACAGAGTCGCAAGATCCACAGCTCGCAGAGCCAAAACATTTTTTTTCTTTATTTCTTACACAACAAGAAGCTACGGTAGCCTAGTGGTTCAGGCATGCGGCTGTCAAGCGGCGGTCGTGGGTTCGAATCCCGGCTCGTACAGTCGCCATCACATACATCGGAGCAAACAAGCACGTCACAAACATCGGAACACATCTCTATTTTCAAGGTATTAGGGTGCATGTGCCGATATTTTTGAACACCTATAGTGTACCGATGTATGTGATGGCGACTGTACATACCAATGAGTTTTTCGGAAATTATGAACGGAATATTTACCGTTAGCTTTTCGGTGAAGGAAAACATCGTGAGGAAACCGGTCTAATCCCAATAAGGTCTAGTTTTCCCTCTTGGTTAGAGGGTCAGATGGCAGTCGCTTTCGTAAAACTAGTGCCTATGCCAAATCTTGGGATTAGGTGTCAAAGCGGACCCCGGGCTCCTTTAAGGAACAACCGGGAATAAAAACGCTAGGAGGATGATGATTTCTTACACAACAAATTTAGTCTAAGTCTTCTTCGTAAGACTGAGTTTTATTATTGCCTGTATTCATCGGGTAATCCTAAGTCTTTAATTAATGCCGATTTTTTTATTAAACCCTGAATTCGCATAAAAGGCGGCCTCTCGTATAAATTATATGCGATGAAAACATAATAATTATTATTGATTGAAGACGATTTTTGCGTCTTTTCTGTGGTCAATAGTTAAGGGCTCATGTTTATATTATTATAATAATTATTATGTTTTCATTTTTTGAGACTGACAATGACCCAACTAATAATGCTTATACATGACCAAAAAATTTTAACCAAATCAGGACCGGTGTTCTTTCTTCTATCTTCAAATAATGAAAAATAATTCACTTCAGATAAGCTTCAAAGCGGAAAAAAGTTTATTTCAGTTAAATTAGTTCCATGAATCGGGGAGAAAGAGGACAAACATTTACTGGCATCAATCTAACTTGCAAGACAGATGGCGGCCATCAGTCGCAACCCATCCAAAACCGGCCTAGAAGACAGACAGACCGATTTTATATATATCTTGCTTTTGCCCGCGACTTCGTTCGTGTTGATTTCCTTTTGTTGTACTTTTACTGGGATAAAAATTACTCTATTATGTTAATCCGGGCTATTTTATAATAAAATTAATCTTAATCCGTTCAGCCGTTTTTGCGCGATTTAGTAACAATAATATTCCAACCATCCAAATTTTCGCATTTATAATATAACATATGTAAGTAGGATTTAAACTTAATAAAAACTTAAGTGGCAGTGGGCGGGGCACATTGCACGTAGAACCGATGGCCGCTGGGGCGGAAAGGTTCTCGAGTGGCGACCACGTACCGGAAGGCGCGGCGTGGGTATGCCCCCCACAAGGTGGACTGATGACCTGGTAAAGGTCACGGGAGTCCGCTGGATGCGGGTGGCGCAGGACCGGCCATTGCGGCACTCTTTGGGGGAGGCCTTTGTCCAGCAGTAGACGTCTTTCGGCTTTGACATGTAAAATTTGAACCTTTGGACTTTCAAACATGCCTACTTTTTGCCCTTTGAAATCTTTGCCATACAAGTCCATACACCTCAAATTCCACAATTTGCTGCAAGCTCCTTTTTTTTTTTTTTTACTTGGGGAAATGCCTTTTCGCATCCCACCTAGCCGAGGGACTAGGATGGGTATGACGGGCTCCCGAGAACCCCACCCGGACTACCGTCTAAAATCACCAAGGTATGCCCTCTCTGCCGTGTAGTAGGGGCGTCATTCACCACGACGCCCCTCAGCAACAGCCGCAGCTGCCCTCACTACTGAGGCAAAACCCCCCCAGTAGAAACTAGATTATATATATGAACTCATTCATAAATATAATCTAGTTTCTACAAGAAAAATTAGTAAGGTTGCCATAAATATGTTGTGTTTTCGTTCAGATTTTTTAAAATTTGTTTTTGGGCATTGTTCCCCCTGGTGGCAAAGTATTCTACGGTACCGATTTAACCTGATTTTGCCTGTATTTTTACCAGTGTCTTGTATACAATAAAGTATTTGCATACATACATACATACATACTATATACATAAACTGACGATAAAAGTGTTGACTCATTATTTTCATAAAAGTGATTATTAAGTACCTATTCACAAAGAGGCCTACAACACATATTGTGAAACCGAATGACGCCAACTCTAATTAAGCAGTATGCGTCACTTTACACAACCTCCCTCTCTTTACTTAATCCGTCAACAGGGCGATTAACCTACTATCACACAATATCGACTCCAACCCTTTATTCGACATTCTATAAAAAACATTACCATCCCTCATTAACACATAAAACAAGCAATACTGGTAACCCTAGCATTACTGGATCCTAAATAATCAGAATCCGCAACCCTAGCGGCAAACATTTGGCAGTTTTAAATCCAAATCATCACAACTCCATTACGACCCCCGTTCAAATAACGATCGTATCGCGTGTCAATTAAGTCCAAAATTAAAGCAAAGTACATCACGCATTAATTCCTTTTTATTTTTAAGAAGCGATTTGTCTAGAACGCGCCTTAGAGCTGTCACAGTGCGAAATTACATCCATTTGTATGCAGATGTCAGGACGGAGGCATTAAGTCGCGCTCGCCTTTGACTCGATGCAAATAACTCTTGGAAATTAACCCATCGATATGAGCCAGCCCTAGTGCTGTGCTGCCAAAAATAATAATGCCTCTTGTGCATATATTAGTACAGATTTGGTGCTCGAAGGGTGGGTTGATTAGTTTATTTTGCTTATTAACAACAGTGTGTGTCTCAGATAGAGATAGAGAGATCAGAATAAATAGATAGAGATCAGACAGATAATTATATATTAAATATGTATTTATTAATTAATTCATCTTTTTTTTATTAGGGTTCCGTAGCCAAATGGCAAAAAACGGAACCCTTATAGATTCGTCATGTCTGTCTGTCTGTCTGTCTGTCTGTCCGTCCGTATGTGACAGCCACTTTTTTCCGAAACTATAAGAACTATGCTGTTGAAACTTGGTAAGTAGATGTACCTATTCTGTGAACCGCATTAAGAGTTTCACACAAAAATAGAAAAAAAACAATAAATTTTGGGGGTTCCCCATACTTAGAAATGAAACTCAAAAAAAAATTCTGGGTTCGTAGAATTTTGTTTTTGGGTGTGATGTATCATCTATGGATAGGTCTTCAAAAATGATATTGAGGTTTCTAGTATAATTTTTTTCTAAACTGAATAGTTTGCGCGAGAGACAGTTCCAAAGTGGTTAAATGTGTCCCCCCCCCGTAACTTCTAAAATAAGAGAATGAATAGAGAGAACTACAAAAAATATATGATGTACATTACTATGCAAACTTCCACCGAAAATTGGTTTGAACGAGATTTATTAAGTAATACGTCATAAATCGTAAACCGAAATTTATTTTACGGAACCCTTCATGGGCGAGTCCGACTCGCACTTGGCCGCTTTTACTACCTTATCCTGCGCCAAACAAATGTTCCTTTTTGGTCCAATGATAGACTGGTAGAGAATGCCGTATGGCATTAAGTCCGACATTTGCACCTTCTTTGTGCAATAAAGTATAAATAAATAATAACCTCCTTGATATTCCTTAAATTAAAACGTAACTACTAAATTATTTAAAAAACACGTCATCTATGAAAACCGACGTTTTTTTTTTACATTTATCTCAAGATAAAGAGAATCCGTTATATTAAGATTTTCCAATAATTTTGTTAAGAAAGATTCAAACGTCGTGCCCGTTTAGAATAGATTGGCCAAAAAGAACTAGCCAAGAGGATATTTGGGCTAAAGTTATTAAACTAGCCAATAAACAGTGAAAAATACCTGAAAGTATGTTACCAAGATAACAAAATACAGTAAAAACACAGAAAATTGACCACCCCCGATCTGCCGCCCTATCACTCGAAGTTAATATTTTCGGCAAAGGTCGCGGTAGTATACGACTACCATTTCAACATAACGTATTGAATTGGAATGGGTTTTGTATTTATTGCGCATCCTCGATTCCAAACATACTAGACCAATCAAATTAGCTTACCCTGGACATAATTCGTAAACTCGTTGTTTTTATTGTTTTATCGGATTTTACTATTCAGTATCAAATATTAATGAAATATATTAAGTAAAAAATCCGCGATCGTAACCGTAGTTAAAAAAAACACGAGTTAACGTACACTACCTAACTTTTTCCTAAAAGTAAAAAAGGTAACCAAGTACCTTGTTAGTATAACTTTGAGGTGCATTCAAATTCGATCACTTAATAGCAAAATTAAACTGATATCAAATTCGCATATACGTTTTTTTTCACAGTTTTCCTCTGATCTCATTATCTAGAAAAGCCAAAATGGTAACTATGATGTTTTTATCTGTTTAAGGTATATTGCGTCTTTTTAGACATTTAAGACAATAATTAAACATTTATTTTTAACGTTTTAATAATAATGTATTTCTCAGTAATTATAAATAGTAACTATGATTTTTTTGTTTACTAATAGCCATTTGTGTACGATAATCATGTTTTCATCAAAATTAAGCATGTTAATTTCACGCTTAAGAAATTGAAAATTTAATTGAAAATACTCGCGACCTTGTCGTGGAGTCAGATGCATGCGGTGGGTGCGAGGCGGGGAGAGAGTGGGGCGCCAGCGGGCGAGCGCACGGCGAACCCGTCTTAACGAGTTTATTTCAATTACGTGTTTTGCACCGACCGCGCCGTGTACAAATAAAACAAATATAACGGAATATCCTAATTGTAGGATTTTTAGCTCTAATGAAAATCACAGTTTGTCCCTTACGCCCTTTGAAAACTCTGGTCCAAAGGGCGTAAGGAACGATTGATTTGCTTTTATCATCGAAAACATAAGTAAACTCTTAACTGTTAAGTAAATGAAAGAGATGATGCCATGATCGTGGTTAGCATAAAAAAAACCGGTCAAGTGCGAGTCAGACTCGCACACCGAGGGTTCCGGACCACCCCGTACAATAGAAACAGGTTCACTATAAACTGACACTCACTAAGTATGTATTTACATACTTAGTGCGTGTCAGTTTATACTGGACATCAAATTTTCAGTGTGTAACTAAAAATTTACGGTTTTTACAATTTTTCCTTTATTTGTGCTATAAATACTTCGTAGCAAATTTCAAGATTCAGAGTTCACGGGATATGGGCATGGGCATTTCGTCCCTTACGCCCTTTGAGCCTACGGTAGTCGATATCCTTATTGGCAAAATTGAGCCGACACAGTTGGCCAGAACGCCAAAAAAAAAGAGAAGATATGCTTATCCACCCAGAGATGGGATAAATTTATTCGAATACGAATAACGTTTAAGAATAAATAGGATTATTCGCGAATGACGAATAAATATTTCGAATAATTGTTCGCCAATATTTATTCGCGAATAACTTCTTAATTCGCATAATCATTCGTAATGTTTTTCGGGAATAATATTTTGAACGAATATTGTAGGAATGCTTTTTAATAGAATATATCTCAAAAACGTAATATTTTCCTACAGACAGAACAGTGATTGATACCTAGTTTCTAAATTTGTTAGAAAAAGGTTACCGCTTCATCAAGGGTACCAAGTAACATCGCCGTGCATGGTGAAACGGATATTAATTGTAATTATTTCACCTGTTTTATTTTTACTACTTCGGCTTTACCACGGGTGAAAAAAAAACCGGTCAAGTGCGAGTCAGACTCGCGCACCGAGGGTTCCGCACCACCCCGTACAATAAAACCAAGTCCACTATAAACTGACACTCACTAAGTATGTATTCACATTCTTAGTACGTGTCAGTATATACTGGACATTAAATTTTCAGTGATGTAACTAAAAATTTACGGTTTTCGCTATCTTTCCTTTATCTGTGCTATAGGGCGTTGCTTCGCACCAAATTTCAAGTTTCTTCTATATAAGTATTTATTTATCTATATAAGTATGTTTATCGTTCGTCTAGTACCCATAATACAAGCTTTGCTTAGTTTGGGACTAAGCCGATTTGTGTAAGATTGTAAAAGAAAAAAAAACTGGTTTTTAGTATTTGTTGTTATAGCGGTAACAGAAATACATCATCTGTGAAAATTTCAGCTGTCAAACTATCACTCTTGTTGAGACACAGCCTGGTGACAGACAGACAGACTGACAGACTGACAGACAGACAGACAGACGGACAGCGGAGTCTTAGTAATAGTGTCCCGTTTTACTCCTTGAGTACGGAACCCTAAAAAAAACAATGGTTCAGTTTCAATTGTTTTTTCGAGTTGTTGAGTCGCCGCTGAAGATGGAATTGTCCCGTAAAAAAATATTACGACTTTCAAAGTGGATTAACACAAAAAAAATGTGGAGACCGGATGATTGCTGCTTTTAGTAATGAAACACCTTCAAAGACGACAATATACAGGTGGTATTCAGAATGTCAACGTGGCCGAGTATCCCTCACGGACGACGCGCGTGAAGGTCGACCAAAATCGGCAGTTACGCAAGAAAACGTCCACCTTGTGAGTCAGCTGATAAAAGAAGACAGGCATGTGACATATCGGGAAATTCAGGAGTCTTTGCGGATTGGAATGAGTCAGATACAAATTATTTTACAGGAAGAATTAGGCGTGCGAAAGTTGTTTTCCCGTTGGATCCCGCACTTATTGTCTGACGAGCAGAAAACGACTCATGTCAATTGGTGCCGCAAAACATTGAATAAATTCAACGGAGGAAGCTCAAATGCAGTTTTTAGTGTCGTATCAGGTGACGAGTCGTAGATATACGCATATGAGCCTGAAACTAAAAACCAATCTCGAGTATGGGGTAACGAAGACGAGCTTCAAGCCAACAAAAGTTATTCGCTCTCGCAGCAAGGCCAAGAAGATGGTGGCTATGTTTGTCTCCAAATCGGGTCACGTGGCTACTATTCCACTTGAAGATCGTAGAACGGTCAAAGCCGATTGGTATACGAGTATTTGTTTGCCGATTGTCTTTGCTGAACTTAGGAAAAAAGGCCTAGTCGCCGCAGCATCCTTCACCACGACAATGCCAGCCCTCACACCGCTCGTAAAACAAATGAGTACCTGGAAGGTGAAAAATTCGAACTACTGGACCATCCTCCATACAGCCCTGACCTAAGTCCCAACGACTTTTCACATTCCCCAAAATCAAGGATAAGTTGCGTGGTGGGCGCGGTGTTTCGGCGGCCGGCAGAAGCAGTGGAGGCGTTTAAAATTTTTAACGACTGGTTTGAACGCATGGAAAAGTGCATAAAATATAAAAGAGAATACTTTGAAAAACAATAAAAATACTTAAATCAATGTAACTGCATTTTTTTTTATATTCCCGAAACTTTCAGTTTGACCCTCGTAGTGACCCTGCCTGCGTAGCCGGAGGTCCCGGGTTCAAATCCCGGTAAGGGCATTTATTTGTGTGATGAGCACAAATATGTACTCCTCAGTCATGGATGTTTTCTATGTATTTATTTATCTATATAAGTATGTTTATCGTCGTCTAGTACCCATAGTAGTTTGCTTAGTTTGGGACTAGATCAATTTTTGTAAGATTGTATAAGAAAAAAAAAGAAAAAAAAATCTGTTTTTTAGTATTTGTTGTTATAGCGGCAACAGAAATACATCACCTGTGAAAATTTCAACTGTCTACCTATCACGGTTCGTGAGATACAGCCTGGTGACAGACGGACAGACAGACAGACAGACTGACGGACAGCGGAATCTTAGTAATAGGGTCCCGTTTTACTCTTTGAGTACGGAACCCTAAAAACGATGACGTAATATATGGACAAGCCAACACACATGACATATTGAAACAAACCTGTTAAATGCCCCATGAAGCGACTCATTTAACTCACAAAAATATTGTTAATTAGTAGAAAAGGGTATTACTACTTGAAAATAGGTACACTTGTAGTGATCATGTTAAATTCGTGTACGTGTTACAACGAGCAACCGCATCCTTAAATATTATTCGTGGATTTATTGGAATGAAATGAGAATAAATCATTCGTCATTCGAAAGTGTAGACGAATAAATTATTCGCGAATAAATGTTTATTCGAATAATTATTCGAATAAGAATCATTCCAACAATGCCCCTTTCTGCACCCACACAAGTAACATATTTTATTTAAATAATTCTATACAGAAGACTGAGCGCTTATAAATAGGTAATCGACATTCCACGACAATTATGTCTCATGCTGAACAATTTAGTTATTATCGATCTAATGAACACAATATTTCAATAAATCTCCACCATAGCCGAACCGTGGTAAACGCCACGTTCGTCTTTATAAATGTTTGACAATCATTGACCTATCCATAATAAATGAAGGCCGAAACGCATTAACAGCGGTGGCGAAGCGGCGGCGCGGCGCAGTGTAGAGGTGGTACCGGCTATAATGTTCGATCTAATAAAGCCGGGAAAAAGCGTTCGGATCCTTTCATATTAGCTCGAACATTACAAGTACCGCCTCCGCGCCACCCCGCGCCGCTTCGCCACCGCTGTCAGTGCGTTTCGGCCTTGAATGCCTGCGACTCGCGACAGCACGGTCGGTAGTTGAGACGCAAAGCAATGACGGCCTTATTCTGCAAGAGATAAGGTTCATATTAAAACTTTAGTACGAAAAAATATGAATTAATTAATAATCGTGGATATTTTTTGTTTAATTTGTTTCTTATAGTACTAATAATATGTTGACAGCATAAATCAAACACTTTCCAAGTAGTTATGTATTTTGGTTTTCCAAAAACTAACAATATTTGTGATTTTAGAAATCCGCAAAGAGAATCTGTTTAATTTTTAATAATTTATCAACACACATAATATACTATTCAGAATAATTTGTTAAATTGCAGTTATCTATAATTTCTGGTAAGATAATCCAGAAAAAGTGTAACTTACTGAACTTTCTTTATTATTGATAGTCCCGGTTGATTAATTAGATTAATTTTGATTTCTTTAACTGGAATGCAAGCGTCATATCATAATAGAGGCACTTTTAAAAAGTTACATATTATGCTGCACTTATGAAATCAGAATTTGTTAAAAATTTAGATTTTTGGTTTTTTTACAATGACGCGGAACCCTAAAATGTTTAATTCTTTTTATTTTAACTATAACTAACAATACTTTACATCATAGAAAAAGAAAATTACAGTTATCGAATTATGTCCGGGTTTAGCTAATTTGATTGGTCTATACCGTTATGTTTACATCAAAGGAACGTTTGTTCATGAACGCATTCAATTCAATTCATTTTAAAATTCAATACTAGGTGATGAATAAGCGAAACACGAGATTTGTTTCTGTACTAATAATATTCATGTGTTTACTCACAGGATTACCATTTTTTTTGTGACTGAACTTTTTTCTTTCCCTTTAGCCGTCGTTTAACTTTTATTATAAACAATAATTGTCAAAGTTAAATTACGTCAATCACAAATATTTGATTTTATAAACCCAACCGTCCACCAATTCATTGCATAAATGAATAAACAAGGCTTGGGAGTTATTCGCATACGAGTACGCTCAATTTTTCGTGAGTCAATTTGTCCAATTCATATTATATGACCGCGGTAAGTAAGGGATTGGGATTGCTGTGACGTTATTTTATGGCGAAAAACACCTTCCATTCCTTCCACTCCAACGACACTAAACCGATTTCAATTGTATAGTATCACGCCTAGTTAAGGGGATCCCATACGCCAATGACCTTCAATCTGAATCCCTTAGTTTTCTAATGTTTTTTGTAGCTTATCATATTAACAACAACAGTTTTAAGCAATATATTATCCCATATTTACTTCAAACATCACTGTCTTCGAGATATTTGGCATCAAAGTAGAACAATTTTAGACCAAAAAACAGGTTTTCTGGCCATAACTTTTGTCTTAATTAGTTTAAAATCAAAACCCTACACACGTTTATAGAGACACCAGAGACAAACTCAAATATGTAGATTTCGTATATGTTAGATCTTTCACAGCAATCTTATAACAAAGAAGGTGTTTTTTTAGACAATGTTTAAAAAAATCATAAAAAAATAACTATTCATTACTATCAAAATATGGTACACCAAAATGGAGATTAAAGATTGAAGAATCGATAACCGTTTACCTTATAATTCTATCTGTGTGCAAAAGTATTTGTATCGATTCAAAACTAGTCAAAAATCGATGAAAACCTCGGGTAGCCCCTTAACGATTTAGTTAATAGTCGCATTATGTTTTATTTTTATTTAGTTAATAGTCGCATTATGTTTTATTTTAATTTTAAGTAGGTTAAGTACTATCATTGTAATAAGTGTAATAACTTTGAAGTGTCTGTGTGTCTGTATGTGTGTGTATCTGTCTGTAGCATCGTAGCTCCTAAACGAATGGACCAATTCAAATGCGGTTTTTTTATCCGTAAGCTGACGTGATCGAGATGGCTCTTAGTTGCGTTTTATCAAAATCGGTTCAGCCGTCATATCTCAAATATTGAACTATGAAATGAAAATGTCGGGTTTTTTTTTAATTTTTTTATGTTGTAGTTATTGACACAAAATGACTGACTGATGAGTTTGTTTCAGCGTCTCTTCTTAACAGTGGTCTTCTTTTTCAGAAACGCTAGTAGAATTTTGACTTGTAAAAGTGCCATTGCGGCTTACTTGCAGAATAAAATTCATTTATTTCATATACACTCAAGAGCAAAAGTTTCGGGTCGATGAAATACCGTCATATATCCTAAAATAGTCCAAATGTTGTACAGTTTTTTAATCCTTTCATGATCTTTATCAAATTTTACATCTAAACTGCAGAAATAACAGTAAAAAAAAAACACATGTTGATATCTTTATGATAGGATCCCGGAAATTGCTAATACATTTGGGTATTACGAAGACTAGTATGTTATGTAAATAAGACTAGTGAAAAATATTTAAAAAAAACCTATTGCGGTTATTTAATTTAGGGTGACCCGAAACTTTTGCTCTTGAGTGTATTTCAATCCAATACGCTAATTCAAATACACCCTCAGGTGACGACCGCACTTCAATATCAATCGCGGGATTTCAATCGCGTGTGATGGATGAGTCGAATGCAGTCGGGATCGTTAATTACGTGATATTTGCGTTGCGACCCGGGATTTGTTTTTACTATTCGGATTTATTGTTTTGTTTTTTTATGGTTTTCTATGATTATTATGCCAATTTTATTCCGTGAATCCTTATTACAAAATTAAACAAAAGGAAGAGTCTATGAAAAGTGTATTTTCGCAAAAAAGATCCAATCCCACTTTAGGGCAAATATCTTGAAAATTATAGCATTTAACTGCATTTAATGTGTGTAAGAATGTATAATACACGAGTAAACTCTATTTTCATCCAAATATATGATATAAAAATAAGTTTTGAGCTATAACTTTAGCTCAACTTTCTGTGGATTGGATCTTTCTATCTTAAATACGTCCAATTGTTACCCGTTAATTTCTTTGGGGACGAAAATCGACGAACAGCCATAATAAAATGAAATAAATTCCTCCAAATATTACACAGTACACCCTACACCACCGCAGAAGCGTTATATTCCTCTTCAATCCCGCGATCTATTCATAGCCAGCGAAACGCACTGAGAGTCGGCTTGTATTCTGGCTGGCTGGTAGGATTACACGACTCACGGCTCAGAGGCCTGTGTGAGTCGTCTACTCGTGTAAGCCGTCACTAATTAAAGCCGATTCTAAGCATTTTGGGTTTGTATACGTTTATGTCTCAAATTCTTGGTTTTTAATTTTAAGCCCCCGACGCAAAAAGAGGGGTAAGTTTGACGTGTCTGTCTGTAATAAGCTTCTTTTTGGCAAAAAAATACTTACTGTTGAGTTTGTTTCGGCGTTTCTTCTTAACAGTGGTATTCTTTTTCAGAAACGCTAGTAGATTTTTGTCAATTGCGGTCTACTTGCAGAATAAAATTCATTTATTTCGAGTAAAACAAACTATACAGAGTGATTCCGGAGATGTGATCATAAACGACAAGGCGTGTTGAAAATTTAATTATGGCTTATGTTTTAACCCCCGACGCAATAAGAGGGGTGTTAAAGTTTGACGTGTCTGTGTGTCTGTCTGTGGTAGCTTCTAAACGAATGGACCGATTTGATTAAATAATTGAATTCATAATTTCTGTATCGCTTAATAAAATAATAATAAGACATTTTAATATGATAACTAAAACGTTAACGTATCTATTATGACAACAATTATTTAACATTCTAATAATTAACTATATATTTTGAACTTGTAGGTATTATTGACGATCTCAATATTGTGTGCATGTTTTTATTTTAATGTATGAAAATTATGTATTACTATTGCGAAATATGCTATCTGAATCTGAATCTGATTTTTTTTGTCCAAAAGCTGACGTGATTGAGATGGTTCTTAGCTACGTTTCAATAAAATCGGTTCAGCCGTTTTCGTGTGATATTGAACTTTTCTAAGTTGTTTATCATTTATTCTGAAGTCATCAACCTTTTTTTTTTTTGTTTTCCGTGGGAAATCCTTTATGGATCCCACTCGGCTCGGGAGAAACCAAGTGGGTATGTCCGACTCTCACGGACTAAAACCCCTGGGGTGTTCCACTGCTCGCTTGTAGACAGAGCCCCGGGAACGCTATTGCACACATCCGGAACTCTGTCAGCGTTGCCCTTGCGGGCCCACGTAGGTGGCAGGTTATAGTGCCCTACACTCTCGATGGAGTTGGACTTATTTTTGGAAGAATTCTTATGATGGAAAAATTAATATGTTCAATAAATCGTTTATCCCACTCACTCACTAACACAAATGTCAAAGTGACAGATGAATGCAAATTAATTTCAGCGGTATTTTAGCTAAAACAAGTTTGATGAGTGTTTATGAATAAGGCCCTTTTCTACAAATACGAGTGAGCCTCAAGTATCAACCAGTCTTAAGATGAAGTCTCATGTTCAGGGTTTATATCATCACAGGCCCAACCCTCAAATAGGCTTGTGACCAAAGATTTATTTACGATGCCATTCGAACCAGTTTTTGGAGAGGAAAAAATGTTTGTATGAGAGCAACTATAATTAAAGAACGTAAACACCCAAGAAATTGAGTTAAAGACGGACCTCGCTGGCGGCAGGTGAAACGCGTCATACTAATTGACGTTAAAGTATGACGTCACACGTTGCAATTCATACTTCGTTGTATGGAAAATCAAGTAATTTGCTGTTTCGGTCGCGAAATACTGCGTTTAGGTCCATAGTTTTGTCCTACAATTTTGTTTCTATGAAAGCGTAAGGATTCTTATGATAGCTTGAAGTTTACTCTCGGACAATAAAAAAATGCATATTTTTCTAAACTTTCAACGTGCATATTTTTTATTATTATATTTTGTAATTTATACTTTATTACAATAATTTGATGGTTTACTATCCATTTTAGCAACAAACGTCCCTTGCATCTTGATGTCTATCTTTCAATGTGAGAATGGCAGAGACATGACACAAAAGCGATATCCTAGGGATGTCCATTTTTGTTAAAAATGACGAATATTATTGCCCCCTAAATCCTATAAGTTTCCTGTGTCGTTATTTAAGCATGTCGTTGAAAAACAGAACAGAGGAATTTACATTTAAAATAAATCTTGTTAAAAGAAAACAGTTACCTTACTTTCGGCACCTATAAAGGCTTAAGTGCTAATAAAATAAGGGTGTAAGTACCTTTAAAATACTCGCAGTAACGACCAACGCGACAGCTTTACGTAATCACGAGCACTTACCTGAAACAACAACGTTATTGGATCGATTTAATACGGCAGTTGACAACAGTAAATATAAATGATTCTCATTACCAATTAATAAACAAAATCTCACGAAAATATGTGGAAATTATGTATTAAGTATGTACAATCCGTACTATAAGTTTGGACCTATAGTAAACGGGTTGTACGTAAGCACTTTATTGTAACTATACAATAACATGTTTAAACAAATACATGTCACACAAGAACAAACAACAAAGGCGAACTTATCCCTATAAGGGATCTCTTCCAGAAAACCTTTGAGCAATCTAGAAGAAGGTACGAGTAGGTAGAAGGAGATAGACAAACTTAAAAGACTTTTTTACTGAAACATATTATACCGTTTAAGAGTATTTAAATGATAAAAATGACTGGCCTCTTATAGGACTATACAAATAACTTCTTTTTTTTTTTGTTCTCTTTTGCTTCCTCATGTATTAATCAAACTTATGAAATGTGTTGATAGATAAGAATCGAAACAGACATGTAATAACCACATAGAATTATTTAGAATTAGGTGACAATACATATTAATTAATCAAATGTATATATATGTGTGTTTGTGTAACCGAATAAATATGATATTGTACAATATAAACCTTGACGATGCAAAAGTGATTGTAAAATCCTACTTGAATAAATGATTTTTATCTTATCTTAGAACCTGTAAGCCTAACCTGCAACTTGTTGTAACTTGTAACTATCTTATTTTAAAGATGAAAAAAAAACATTTTTTTTTAAGGTTTCTGACCGTAGAAAATCGTAACCTCACTTGTTCCTACTTACTCGGGAATTAAGAAACTCACACGAGATTGTGAAATTTTAGTACGGAGTCCCAAAAGGTAAACTTCCGGCTCCCGCATCAGACCAGCTCCATGAAAGTCACAATATTTCAGCTCGTACGAACACCGGCAAGTAAGGTCGTCACTCACACACCAGGACAGAGGTTGAAATTGATAAGTAATCACATGTCTATGGCTAGTGATGTCCCTGACAAACAAAAAGTGGGTGATATCGTTCTGTGTGTGAAGAAAGCATAACATTAATAATAAATAATAAATAAATATATATAGACAATCTAACACAAATCAACCTAGGCCCACGGTAAGCTCAGTAAGGCTTGTGTTGTGGGAACTAGGCGATGATATATATAATAGATACATACATATAGATACTTATATACATATATAACATCCATAACTCAGGAACAAATATTCGTGATAAATACACAAATAAATGCCCTGACCGGGATTCGAACCCGGGACCTCCAGCTTCGTAGGTAGAGTCACTACCCACTGGGCTACGGAGGCCGTTCCTAAACTTAACATTTTTAAATACTTCTTTGTATTTCTAAATTTACTAGGTACTCGCATTTTTTTCTCCAAAGTTTAAACATGGATGGATACGAAAGAAGCACTTTAAATAAACTTGTATAACATGACCTTATTAGCCCTATGACAACCGGCATAAAAAGCCAGTTCATAAGCTACGGAAATATGAGCAGAGCAAAAGGCCTTTGCTGAACTTAATTAAAACAGAACGGACCAAAGACTACACAAATGTATTTCAAGCTTTAATTAAAGTGCATAAAGTTGTAATTAGGCCGTGCGTCTGAATCGTATTAGTATTCCAAAGGAGATACAAGATAACATGATGTTTTAAATGAAATACCACAAACGAATAACGAGGTAAATAGAAGAACTGTAATGAGTACGTTTTGTGTAAATTTTAATTTATAAAACCGTGCCTAACAATTACAGCACTTATTTTGTTTTTTATCCGCTTATTTGATTTTGGTGTTTTTTATCAGCCTATAAAAAGCTATAAAATTGTTTAGTTGAAAAAACCGGCCAAGTGCGAGTTGGACTCGCGCACGAAGGGTTTCGTACTAATATCTATAAAAAATCACGTTTTTTGTATGGGAGCCACGCTTAAAAAATATTTTATTTTGTTTTTAGTATTTGTTGTTATAGCGGCAACAGAAATACATAATCTGTGAAAATTTGAACTCTCTAGCTATCACGGTTCTTGAGATACAGCCTGGTGACAGACAGACGGACGGACGGACAGCGAAGTCTTAGTAATAAGGTCCCGTTTTACTCTTTGAGTACGGAACCCTAAAAAGGTTCTTGTGACGCCGCGTTCGCTACGACGCACGCCAAACCGTTATTATGCGCGGGCACTAGGCGCGAGCCTTGGAATAAATACCTACCTAGGTACTTCGCATTCAAAATTAACCTTAGAATAAATAGGCTTTCTGTAAAACTTGTCGTGAACAAATACAACCATTTATTTACGTACAACAAAATGATTTATCTTATACAGCCTGTTAATTTCATACGGGCGTATATTTTAAGTAAGCAATGTTTTCGACGGTAAAAATGATATGAAAAAGCAATTTTGTTAAATAGCTCAATTAATAAAGAGTTTTTTTTATGTACGACTGAGCATCAATGTAAAAAAAATAAAGGGAAAGAAGAGCGATGGCGGTGAGGGGCAACATGCTTGCCCACAGATTTGCACGTTGTAGTAACGAAGTCAAACTGACGCTTTTCAAAGCTTACTGTCAGACGTTCTACACGTGCAGTCTGTGGGCAAAATTCACGCAGAGGGCCTATAACGCATTACGCGTACAATACAATAACATCCTTAGGATGCTGTTGAGGCTGCCAAGGCACTGCAGTGCATCCGGTATGTTCGCACAGGCGACTTTTTTGCCATCAGGCGCAAAAGAATCGGATCACTGCTAAGGCGTGTGCGCGTCATCCTAAGGGTGTTGGCCGAGCGCCTCAACTGTCCCCTCACCAAATATTGGATGGAGGTGACTATTGGCGGGGCCAAGTAGAGATAATGTTCGCTCTGTTTGGTACTGCCAATAGCTTGCCAAAACCATTTCTGTAATTTAATGCCCCCGATTCTTAGTTTTGTAATTCTAACATAGTTTTTAAGTCTAATCTCGCTAATCTAATCACATATGGATCAAACTGGTCTGAAATAAAATATTTTTATTTATTTATTTAATGTACGTATTACGTCCAGACTGATTTGACTTAATAAACGTTTTGACATTTTTGGGTGTTGTAAACAAATTACATGGCGTGTAGTGAATAAATTGCTCAATTATGCTGTAGGAAAAAATATTAAGCAATTAGTTAACGAAATTTGTGTAAGTGTGTTGTTTAGGACAGACACTTTAATGGTCATCAAAATATTCGCTCGCATCAAATTTACACACTGTATAAGATAAATAATTGTGTTGTACATAAATAAATGGTAGTATTCAAAACTTTGCAATTTGTCATTCGCAAGCCAATCCAAAATACCTGTCATATCGCACGTTCCGGATTTCAGTTCACAAAACGGACCAACAATAGGTCTTAACGCAACATTTTAGCATAATCCAATATAACACTATCGTGTACGCAATTGCAAACGGAATTCGGCCCCATACATACGAGTTTTTTACTCTTTCAATTTACCAAATAAAGGCAAGGGCCGTGTGTTTTGGACTAGGGATGTGCTAACTATTGATCACTGGATACCTTGGGAAAATTCATAATGATACCTGCATTCTAAAAAAAAGGGGTGCGTCTCACGAAATATAACAACATAATATATAATTTCATATTAATAACGTTGACAAGATATAATGAACGTTAGCTATAATAACAAAATCAATAAAATTATAAGGAATAACGGTCAGTTGCCATAATATTCATTTTATATAACGTTTTTTTACATAACACTCAAATTTACTAATTTCAGTTGGTATAACATGCAAAACGTATAACGATCATAATACATAATATCTTTTAGTATAAGCATTATAAGATATAAGAGACATGAGATATAAATCAGAGCCCGCGGAATAAGGTTAAGGCAGCTAGAAAAAGGGGGGCTCGGGGGGCGTAGTAAAAAACAAATCAACAATTGTATTTTTGGTAGGTTTAGGTTATGGTTATCTTGTGTCCCTTAGAGCGGAAATAGGCACCCCGCGAAGCGGGGTGACGCCGAAACGCTGGCGGTTAGGTTAGGTTTAGGTTAGCTTAAAATAATTGCCATGCGTTTTAAAAAAAAAAAAGTTCTATTAGGTTAGGTTACAAGGAGACAATTTACTTTAACTAAATGTTCAGGATTAATAAGGGCTCAACTGTAGAATATCTGGCATAGAGTACAGGGTTCATATTTTTTTTATAGATTTTTCTCACCATAAGACGACTCCTCGCCAAATTTCAAGTTGCGGAAACGCTTGGTTTGCGAGAAAAAAAATATTAAAAATTTCATACAGAGTCCCAATTTTATGACCGCCATGACGCATATTTTTCTGTTTCTTTGCACGTGTTGTCATTGATATGTTCCTAATAGCGTACTTATCCAATCCTTTTGTTTATCATTTGCATATTCTACTCTAAGGCAGGTCGGTGTAGGTACGACGACGAGCGAAGCGAGGAGGAGTGTTAGGTGTACCGCGACCCTACAGCGCGCGAGCCGAGCGAGCGAAGCGAGCGTGCCGCGGTAGCGGCCGGCGAAGCGCCAGAACCGACTTTATACGAAAACAGGCCATAATATTGATGACAATGTTAATTTCATATGAAAAAAAATGTTTTTTTTTCTCAAAAACCATGGATTTCCGCAGATTTTGGATTTCAAAAATACACTATAGACACCCTCCTCTGCTCTCAAAAAAAATGGTGCATTTTGGACATGAAAATGTTAATTTCATATGAAAAAAAATATTTTTTTTCTCAAAAACCACGGATTTCCGCAGATTTTGGATTTCAAAAATACACTATAGACACCCTCCTCTGCTCTCAAAAAAAATGGTGCATTTTGGCCATGCCAGATATTCTACAGCTCTTCCTTAATAAGTTAGGTAAGGTTGATTTTAAATTAGGAAGACCACATAACACATAAAAAAATATTTAATTTTAACCAACATAACATTAACATTACATAACATGTATATCTTCAATGTTTACTTTTCTTCAAACACAAAATCGCTCTAAGAAATTCACATTCAGTATATTCAGCTTTTCAAGCGATTTCAAGAGTAATTGTATGCGTTTATACTATACGAGCATTATGCTTTTTGATGTTAGATTAATTGTATAATATATGTTTAAATCTTAGGGGTTATGAGTATTATACGCTTTAATCGTTATATCAATTGATATTATATCTAAATAATGTTATACTTTACAAAAATAGATATTTTGAAATTATATATTTCGTTCATTATATTCAGTGAATATTATACTAAACAAGCTTATACAGGTTAAGTGAGCGTATATATTATGAATGTTATATGATGAGTTCTTATATCTCGTATTACTTACCCAAAAAAAAGTCATGAATCGGTTTAATTTCGTGTCAAGCTCGTCACCCTCAAGACATTTTATCCTTCTGCAGATTCATATTTTTTGAGTTTTTGGATGTTCTGTGTTAATTTAATATGATACTAAACGCGCTTTATTAATACAACTACGAGACTAGCTTGCAAGGCTAGTTCGATAGAAATAAAAAAGAGTTACAATTAAAACCATATACAAATTTGAATTAGAAACAATTAATACGACTTAGTTTTCTGAACATTGATGACTAATGAGTTATCCATTCATAAATGTTTAAAATCTGATTTTTAATGTCACATAAGTTTAACTTTTCTTTGTGTAAATAGGTAACATTTCAAAAAAAGAGTTTTGTAAGATAGAGATTAAAGGCGTATAAAATAACATGGTCATATTTAGTATAAACTAGTTGACCCCGCGAACTTTGTATCGCCACGCCATAAATATTCGCCATACAAAATCTATGAAAAAGAAAATTAATTTTTTTCATGACTTTTTATTTGTTTGTGGTTATTCTGCTATTTCGTGCGCAGAACAAATCTAACATCATAGAAATCGGTCCGAGTTATAAATGGTGACGACGACGACGACGACTTTGTTTTATATATATATAGATATATCTCACTTTCATAAATAGTAGCATAGCATATCTTGCCGGTCGCTTTATTTTTCGCAGCCCTGCGAAAAATTTTCCGCACGTCAGTCCCGATGCCATGCGTGAACAATGCGCCTTAATGAATGCATTTCGAAGTGTAGGGCGCGCCCTCCCTTCCCTTTGTGATAGTTTGCCTGTTTCTGTGATATGTAGTTTTTTTTATGAAACCGGGGAGACTAGTGGACGGAGTTTTCTATAACGATGCCATTCGCTTTTGGAACGAACACTCTGTTTGGTTTTCGCTTTGTCTCCGATGCAGCAGCGTGGTTAGCGTGGCAAAAGAATTGAATTAAAAAACAAATGCAACGCTTGAATGCGTTGCACGTGGAAAAAAACTCTAGTATACATTTGATTTCCAAGCACTCTAAAACAAGAAAGCCGCGATTAAATATAAAACTTCTAACTTATTCAAAAGCCCCAAAGCCCTAACAAACGCTACTGCATGTATTTTACTGCACTAAAAACGTGGACAAAAGCTAACACCTCGGCCTTTTCTAAAGGGGATTTCCTCTTTCCCGAAACAGGAATGCTGTAAAAACCTTTACCGTACAAATACATATGTTGTTTTTGCTTTTAGCGCGGACCACCTCGGTGCCCAGTGTTGAAACGTACAGTATCTCCCGATGGTTGAAAGACTTACGTTCTTTAGAAATTGTAGTGGAAAGGACTCGAAAAGCGCTTGGATTCGTTATGCGTTTGCTTTTTCAGAGTTGCTTTATTCGGAACACAAAAAGACGACGACTAGACGGTTTATATGGGAACCTTTTAGATTATGTCGGGCATGGTATTTCAATGTCTCATATGTAAGTACATATGTTTAGATTACTTATGCTTTACAGTTTGATACCTGCGTTTAGCTATGTTTGCATAGATGATTTAAATTCAGTCTAATCTTAATATTATTATACTTTTCCGTTTGGACGAAAGTATTTTGGAACACCGTATGATTATCACTAAATCTCTCTAGATTGCTATTGAACCCAAAGATCATAATACCGGTATTATTTTCCTACAACAATACTTTGTATTCCAACCGACTCATATAATATCAGTATCTACCGATCAGTCATTGCCTGAACACAATTTTGGAATATCGAAAAAATATCGCGAATGAAGGAAGATATTGCATTTTTTATGAATACCGGTATGTCCCTGATTTAACCCCCGCAACCAACTCAATGCATTTTTAAGTCTCAAATAACATTTGCTTTTCCTTAGTGGCATTCAGGACGATCTCAGGGGATGCAACGGGATGCAATTTTTAAACCTCATGGGACTTTGAACATTGGTATTTGTCCGTCTGCGAATTTAACGATTTGGAGGGTAGAATAGAATACCAACTATTTTGCAATTTGCCCGATTACGGCAGAGACAAAAGGAAGGGATATAATTAAAGCAGTATATGTTTGTATTTATGTGTGTTCCACCGCAGTGTTTTAGATACTGATCCGATTTTGATGAATGAGGTACATTCTAAGTGACATAGGCTACCCTTTGTAAAAAAAAAAAAAAAATTTTTTTTTCAGTTAGTCTTCCGTGGTCTAGATACAGTTTTTTTTAACTTGTTATCCTTGTTTCCTAACAGAAAACGTTGACGTCACTTGTCTGCATTACCCTAAAAACTTCATACTGACAGAGCGTTTTTGACGTTCCATAAAAAACACTGTTTTGCAGCATAGATTAGACCAAGGACGATGTATACAGATACCTACCTAAGTGTTTACCCGCTTGCTTATAAAACTTAACGCGATCCTGGACGCGGATGCTATACCATTCGTTCGAGTCATCATTTGTTTTGTTTCCCTGACAATCAAAATCTACCTATCGCATATCGTGTCCTTTTCTCGCCAACGTCAATGTCAAGGTGAATGATTAAAACAATTGAATTTTAACCGTCTTTTTTTTAAGCAGTTTTTTTTACCTGACTTATAGTCGAGCCTCGATAAGAGACCCTCGATTGATATTAACAAAAATAATTAAAATGTATCGTTATTTTCTTGTAAATATAATATATGTAAGGTTTTGTGGGAGAGATCGCTTTAAAGCGATAAGACCGCCTGCTGTTACCGTTATTTAGGAAACGATTTTTTTGTAAGAATGTTCTCTCATGTCGTGGTGCAATAAATAGTATTTTATTATTAGGTATTATTATGAGTTTCTATGAATAGTGAAATTATAGAATTCTAAAACGCTAAAAAATACTAACAAACCGCACACATTATATACAGGAAACTAAACGATTTAAATTCGTAGGTATCCATATCGAGACCGGATGCATGGCGACAATTAAGTACTTATCCAAAATGGTTGACATTATTCGTATGAATGTTGAATGCATCCTGTTTATTTGGAAAAAACTATGATGACTCGTTACATTTAATAATATTTTTTTTACATCACTACGGTGGCAAAAAACGGAATGAAACCTACGGACTGCCCGAAGAAATACAGATACCGTAGTCCACATAAGTTTCAGAGGATTGAAAAGCGCATTGCCGACTCTTTTTATTTAAGGATTCGTTGTGTCGAAATCTAGAGACAATGCAGGTCTTCTTTATGGCGACCTTACTCATAATACACTCAAGAGCAAAAGTTTCGGGTCACCCTAAATTAAACAACCGCAATAGGTATTTTTAAATATTATACACTAGTCTTATTTGCATAATAAACTATTCTTCGTAATACCCAAATGTATTAGTGATTTCCGGGATCCTATCATAAAAATATCAACATCCAAAAGTGACGATTTTTGCGATATCTCGCTCCGTTAACGTTGTTTTTTGTTTGTGAAAGAGCCCATGTGGCCTACTTACAGAATAAACATTTGATTTTGATATGGTCTATCAAATGAGACAGAGTTAACTTATGGTTACCACATCCAATATGCTTACCATAACGATAGGGTTAGCCTATCAGTAAGATTACCTTATCATATGGTTACCTACCCTTATGGGTTGGGTTTTAAAAACAACTTCTAAAAAAAGCCTATAGAAAACCCTGATTAGGGTAAACGGTTCCAGTCCCTGGTTAAAGCCACATAATTATATATGACCATTTACATAATGTTACATTACAACCGATAACTTTTGAAGTAATATGTGTCAATTAAGTGAAGTAATTGTATTGGAGTGTCAAAACGCAGTCTTGTCATTGACTCCAAAACTGTCACTTTGACAGCCCTCTGCTATCTGGCCCCTCATAGCGAACACACGTAACCTAATACCACCTAATAGTAATATATTAAGAGTATTAATTGTTTCCTTAAATAAACTAATGAAGACCCGAAGAACATCTTTTATTAAGTAACAATACATGGCGCAGTCGAATCGGAGAAGAACTTACGAAGATTAAACCGGATTAAGAAAAACACATTTTTTCACCGGCCTCGGTGGCATAATTATTAACTACTAAGAAGATAAAATCGCACGAAGAAGTGTTTTAATTGTTATGGGCGACGAAGAGAAGAATAAATCTGAAGTCCAATCTGAATTTAAAGTGGATAACATGTGTGCGGTGGAATATAAAATGCCGCAAGGACTTAACCTAGACGAGTTAGAAAATTGCTGGCCTCAATGGCAGCGGTTCAAGCTCTCGTTTAAAAACTTCGTGCTAGCGGCTGGTTTAGAAAGGATATCGGAAGCCAGAAAAGCTGCAATTCTAATTAACTGCATAGGGCAGCAAGCACAAGAACTGTACTTTAATGTGCTCAAATTAGAAGACAGCGAGAAAGACAAGTTAGAAGACGTAATAAAGATCTTCGATGATTACTTCAAACCAAAACAAAACGAAGTAATTAATAGCTATAATTTGAATAAAAGAAACCAAGAAGACGGGGAGTCGTTCGATGCTTACTACACAGCGATAAAGAAATTGGTGGAAAACTGCAATTTTGGCGATCAAAAGGACCGGATGATTCGGGATAAAATTGTCATCGGTGTTCAAGACAGAAGAACACAACAGAAGCTCCTAGAAGTAAATGATCTGACATTGGAAAAGGCTGTCGACATCTGCCGTTCTGCGGAGCTTTCCAGGGAGTTTGTGAAGACCTTGAGCAACCCGGAGGTGCATGCCATGCGGTCTGAGAGGGTGGAGCAGCATGGCCAACAGTCTAAAGCTAAGTATTTTAATAATAATTATAAAACCAGTCAGCCTCACTTCTCAAGTGAGAAGGATAATAAGGCACGCTATAATAAATCTTTTTACCACTGCAAAAAATGTAACACTGAGCATGGTCCAAGGCAGTGCCCGGCCTATGGCAAAACATGTACAAAGTGCAATCGAATGAATCACTTCAGTGTGGGCTGTACTTTTATGAGAACTAGAGTTCATTGTATGAATAACACAGACAGTGACGAGGCTTGCAATAATGTGCAGGACTTGTGTTTATTCAATTAATTTAGGTAATAATGAATGGACAGAGTCATTAAGGGTTGAACATAAAAGGGTTAATTTTAAATGTGACACCGGCGCCCAGATAAATGTGCTTAGCCTATGTACTTTGAGGAAAATTGTCGATGATGATTCTAACATTAAAATGTCTGAGACAAGAACCATAATAGAGGTCTTCGGTGGGGGAAAAATAATTCCAGTGGGCAGGGTCACATTAAAGGTCTTTAATAATAATATGAAAAGCAATGATGGTATTGGTACTGAGTTTTTAATTATTAATGAAAATGTCAGACCAATTTTGGGGTTAGCCTCATTATTAAAACTTAACTTATTAAATAATACGAATATTGACACTGTAAAATCTGAACCAGCAATGCAAAATACTGGTACTAATATTAAAAGCAAAGACTGTCTTATTAATAAGAACATTGAACTATTCCAGGGTGTTGGGGAGTTCAATAAGCCGCTGCAGCTGCGCATTCGACCCGGTGCGGAGCCGGTGGTGAGACCCCCGCGCAGAGTGCCGCACGCGCTCTTGACACGCCTCGCAGACAAGCTGGAGGCTCTGGTGAAGCATGAAGTCATAGCTAAGGTAGATCACCCTGATAGTTTTGTCAGCAATTTGGTAATAATTGAAAAAAAGGATGGTTCACTTAGGATATGCTTAGACCCCAAGGACCTGAACAAAGTTTTAATCAGAGAGCACCATTTGATCCCAACTTTAGATGAAATCATTCCAAACTTAAGTAACAAGAAGTTTTTCTCGGTGTTAGATCTATCCGATGGGTTCTATAATATTAAATTAGAGGAGGCTTCAAGTAATTTGTGCACGTTCAACAGCCCGTACGGCTGCTATAAATTTCTGAGATGTCCGTTTGGAATCTCCGTAGCCCCGGAAGTCTTCCAAAAGTATAGTGAAAATACCTTTGGAGACATCCCAGGCGTCATTGTGTACTGTGATGACTTGCTAATATGTGGTGACACAGAAGAAGAGCATGATGCAATATTAAACCAAGTCTTTGAGCGTGCTAAAAAACATAATGTACGATTTAATAAAAATAAATTTCAATACAAACTAAAAGAGGTCAAATATTTCGGACATATTTTTTCCGAAAAAGGCATGAAAATTGACCCAGAAAGGGTTAATGCCATTACTAATATGAAAAGCCCAAATAACAAAAAAGAATTGCAAATATTCCTGGGAATGGTCAATTACCTAAGAAAGTTCATACCCCACTTGGCTGATATTGCATCTGTGCAGGACAACCATCTACGTAAATACTGATAAAATAGATTGCCTGTAACCTAGCTTATAACCCTCTTACAACGTAAGCATTGTATTACAGTCGCCTTATATAATTTGTAGTCGAAATAAATAATAATAGGTCTCACACTTCATTCCTACCTAGTTAAGAGGTAATATACTGTTGGTTTCATAAGTAAAGAGTGGCTAAACACTAGGTTTCCACTAGAAAATAGATAGATTAAGAGGAAGCCTTTAGATCCTATCCGCGCGCTGGCCAAGCATAGACTGATGGGCGAGCGAGGGGGGAAGCTCGGTATTTATACCCCAGGTGGGGGCCGAGGTACGTAAATAGACAGCGCCAGAAAAACCCGCGCTTTAGATGCGATTGGCCGGCAAACGGAGAGGATCTCGAGTGATAATGCATTACGAATGTCATAGAAATAAGTATAAAACACTGTAAATAACGTATTAGCCTAAGATTATTGTCATAAATAAATGAGATGTCGTTTCGCGCCAAAACTTTCCCGCCAATACTTTCCCGCCCATATTTCCCGCCAAATTCACGGGGCGGGCGGGCTGCGGGGCAAGGAATTTCATGGTATAAATATGGCGTCCGGGCCTCATGAAATTCAGTTCTACAAATACCTACGAAACGGCATCAACTCGGAAAAGAAAACAAGTCTTTCACTCAGCTGCTCCCTCATCGGAATCCCGTCAAATTCAGTTGCACAACCAGTGCATAGGTGCATCAGGCACATAATGGTCCTTCAGTAAGCCGGATATTCAAGAAAGAAACTGCAGTTTAAGCGAAAACTACAGCCTCAAGAAAAAAGAAGATTCCAGTGAAAGTGAGAGAACGCCACCTCCGAGGAAATTATCGTCGAAAATGGGTCCAGTCACGAGGTCATCGGCGCCGGGGCAGTCGTTAGCCCAGCTCATCTTCGGGACAGAGCAACCGCCGAGGACCTCAAGAGAAGAAACAAGTAGAGACTCAACATACACGCCACCGACGGCGTCGGACAACGCGACGACGACGGACAACGCGACGAGCACGGACACGATCACTGAGACGCCGCCGTTATCTCAGGAATCGTCACAGACGGGGACGACGCCACGTCCCCCCGCGCCGCCACCGTCGTCGAAGTCACGCGCAACGACCACGAGCCGCCGTGCGCAACGCTTAGCCAAAGCAAAAGAAGAGATGTTACGCATCAAGCTTGAACTCGCCCAAGCACACATCGCCACACTAGAAGCCGAACAAAGCGACGAAGACGAAGGAACTGTGGTTTCCGCCACGCAAGTGAACGAGCAAATCGACGCCTGGTTCGAGAAAAACCACGAGATGCCCGCTATCACTCAAGAACCACACCTTCCAGAAGAAAAGGGGAACAATCCTGACGAAGAAAAAGCAACGGTCCAGCAGCCACTGCCGCGCGCCGAGACCCAGCTCCCCCCGCCGCCCAGCGCACCCGTCGCCGCCGCCGTCGCGACGCCAGTGCCAGCGGGGAACGCCCCCCTCAGGGACCCCCCCCCAGTCTTCACGCCCGCGCCGCCCTGCGCGAATCGCTATGAACAAAGCGGCACCACCAACGCAGTGCCGCAAACAACACAGCAAGTTAACCTATCCGAGCTCGCATCCGCGATCGCTCTAGCCGCCCGCGCTGGCAGCGCTGCCCCCCGATTCACAACCGAATTACCTGCCTACGCCGGGTCGCATCAAGAATGGCTCACCTTCAAAGCCTCGTACGAAGAATCTCAAATGAAGTTCACCGAAACAGAAAATATAGCGAGACTACGAAGATCACTGAAAGGGAGAGCAAAAGAATCAGTTGAGAATCTTCTCATCTACCAAGCTCCGGCCGCCGAGATAATCAAAACGCTAGAAACACGCTTCGGGAGGCCCGATACCTTAGCACTAATTGAATTAGAAAGGCTCCGCGCGCTGCCCCGCCTCACAGACGGCGCGCGGGACCTCTGCTCCTTCTCGTGCCGTGTTGCGAATGCCATCGCCACCCTCCGAGCGTTAGATCGCGCACAGTATCTCTACAGCCCTGAGACTACTAAAGCGATCCTAGACAAGCTGACACCGAACCAAAGATACAGGTGGTTCGACTTCGCCGCCACCACCGTGTCCGCGGAACCAGAGCTAATAAAAATCTCCGCCTTCCTACAACGAGAAGCACAGTACTGCGCAGCCTACGCGCAACCGGAAACAAGCGAACCTCCGCCAAGACGAGTGCACAAAGCCTACGCCACCTCCGAGAGACCAGCCAGCAAATGTTCGTGCTGTCAGAACGAGACGCACAGCATCGACAAGTGTCCGAAATTTACGGCTGAAGAAATCGACGAGCGCTGGAAGATAGCTAAAGAAAAAAGACTATGCTTCAGGTGCCTAAAATACAAGGGCAGAACGCACCACTGCAAACGGGTGAAGTGCGAGCGAGACGGCTGCGAGTACTTTCATCACAAATTATTGCACAATAAGAAGCCCGCGCCCGCCGACAACGAAGCCGTTACCTCAACGTGGACGACCCGCCGGTCCCGCGCCTTTCTCAAGATATTACCTGTGACAATAAAAGGGCCCACAGGGGAGGTCAAGACTTCGGCTCTGATGGACGACGGAAGCACTATCACGCTCCTGTCGGAAGAAATCGCCAACAAAGTCGGCCTAGACGGGCCTACAACGCCGCTGCGCATAGAGGCAATCACCAGTGAAAAAATAAACGCAACGAAATCCCGCCGAGTCCCGCTCCTCATACGCGGACAAGGCGGGGAGGTGCGCATACACGCCCGCACAATTCCCGACCTACGCTTATCACCCCAAACGATAAGCGAAGACGATGTCAGTACGTGCCCACACCTGCGAGACATAGAGCACCTACTGAGATACGACACGGCCGAACCGGGAATACTGCTCGGGCAAGACAACTGGCATCTGTTAATACCAGAAGAAATCCGACGCGGCGACAGAAATCAACCCGTCGCCAGCCGACTACCGCTCGGATGGGTGTTACACGGCGCGCACACCCGCGCCCCCCTACAAGGCGAGGGCATCCACCATATCGTCAGCCATATCTCCAATCAGCCAGCCGAAGAAAGGGAATCGCTAACAAGCGAGGAAGACGTCGACCGGCAGTTAAAAGAATACTTCGCCATCGAAAATATGATGATAGAGCCGAAACGACCCAAATCCGACCCAGAAGAACGCGCCCTCGCTCAGCTCGCGCGATCAACCACGCTCACGGCCGACGGCCACTATCAAGTGCCTCTACTATGGAAAAACGAAGACGACAAACTGCCGGACAACTACGAGAACGCGCTCAAACGCCTACACAGCATCGAGAAAAAACTAGATCGAGATGAAGAGTTCAAGAAGCGCTACAACGCCGAAATGGACCACCTAATCGAGCGAGGTTACGCCGAGCCAGCCCCGCCAAAGAATAACAACGAAAAAAACTGGTATCTACCGCACTTCGCCGTATTGAATCCTATGAAGAGAGATCGCGTCAGAGTGGTCCATGATGCTGCGGCCCGTACTCGAGGCGTATCACTCAACGACAAACTCCTCACAGGCCCCCCCCTCCTCCAATCACTTCCGGGGGTGCTAATGAGGTTCCGTCAGCACAAAATCGCCGTGTCCGCCGACATAGAAGCAATGTTTATGCACGTAAAAATAAAGCCCGAAGACCGCAACGCGCTACGATATCTGTGGCGTGGGAACCGCCGGGACGACACGCCCCCGGAAGAATGGCGTATGAGCTCCCTTGTCTTCGGTGCAACCTGCAGCCCTACGATCGCTATATATGTAAAGAACGCGAACGCCGAAAAATATAGGGAAACGAACCCTGAAGCCGCCGAGGCCATTGTACGTAATCACTACGTAGACGATTACCTACAGAGTTTCAAGTCAGAAGAGGAAGCGATCAAGATAGCCGCCGAAGTACGAGATATACAGAAAAACGCCCACTACAATCTCCGTAAGTGGTCGTCCAACTCGGCGGGAGTGCTACTAGCGGTGGCCAATGAGAACACAGACCCCTCAGAAGAAAACACCGCAAGCAAGAAAAATCGCACCCCCACCACCGAGCCTTCAAACCTCCACGAATACGCCCGGGAGGTGGCAAACGAGCGCACGAGCCCCGCACACGTAGAGCTCGACGCGAAAGAAATGAAAAATGAACGCGTACTCGGACAAGTTTGGAAGCCCGCCACAGATGAAATCGCTTTCAACTTGGACCTGAGCCGATTGCCGCCCGACGCACTCAATGAAAAAAAACCGACTAAGCGCTTGGTACTGAGAGTGATGATGTCCGTCTTCGACCCCCTTGGGCTGGCCTCACCCGTCACCGTCCAAGCGAAGAAAATACTACAAGAAATATGGAGAAGAGGCACGACATGGGACGCAGCAATAGACGACGACCTCGCGCAGAAATGGACCTTATGGACCACACAGCTGACAGCGCTCCGCGACGTCGCCATACCCCGGTGCTACCCATATTATAGCACCGCGGTAACCCGAGAGCTGCACACATTCGTCGACGCCTCCCTCACCGCATACACGTGCGCTCTATACTGGCGTACGGTAACCGCGGACGGACAAATACGCGTGTCCCTCATCACCGCGAAGGCCAAGGTCGCCCCCCTCAAAGTGACCTCGGTCCCACGCCTGGAGTTACAGGCAGCGGCGATGGGCGCACGAATGGCCGTCACCGTGGTAGAAGAACACGACCTGAAACCAACCAGTAAGACATACTGGTCGGACAGTCGCACCGTGCTCACCTGGATTCGCACCGGCGCCCGCTCATACAAACCCTTCGTCGCGCATCGATTAGCCGCCATCGAAGAAACAACGACGGTACGCGAATGGAAATGGGTACCTACGCGCCACAACGTCGCAGATATACCGACCAGAGAGCTCCCGCCAGACTTCAACAGCAGCCACCGCTGGTTCCATGGCCCCGACTTCCTGTACAATGACTACACAACATGGCCCGCCGAACCACAACAACAAAATAATGCACCGACCGGCGAAGAAAATAAAATAGCAACCGAAATTTGTAACAAAATCACGCACACACCGTGGTTACCGCCGGCGGAAAGGTTCTCGCGCTGGGAGCGCCTACTACGCACACTAGCGCGAGTACTACAGTTCATAGAACTATGTCGTCCTAACAAAGGCCGAACTCACTACAAAAGAACACTCAAGAACAAAGAAAAGGACCCCGAGTGGAACAGAAAACACAAGCGACCCGCACCCGCCGCGCCGCGACAGGCCCGGCCCGCATCAAAAACCTACTTATCAATTGACGCGCGGTACCTAATAGAAGCGGAACGCCTAATAGTACGAGAGAGTCAACGAGACAGCTTCAGCGACGAAATTCAGAGACTAATGCAGGGCAAGCCGCCGGCCATGAATAGTCGCTTACGCCCCTTAGCGATCGAACTCATCGACGGCGTGATAACGCTAAAAACGCGCATCAACGAAGCAAACGACATAACCACAACGCAAAAACGGCCGTCCGTATTAGACGGAAATCACGCGGCCATCCGACTGTACATCGACTGCGTGCACCGACAAATGAATCATCACGGAGTTGAAGCGACAGTGAACGAATGCAAACAACACTACGCCATACTACGACTACGTACAGTCGCCCGAATGATTATCCATCGATGTCTGCCATGCCGGCGACGAAAATCGAAGCCGACTGTACCTCCGACGGGAAATCTGCCGCGCTGCCGCCTCGCACATCACGAGAGAGCCTTCACATACACGGGCGTCGATCTGTGGGGCCCCGCGACTATTACAGTAGGCCGAGGGACACAGAAGAGATATGTAGCGCTATTTACATGCCTTACAACGCGCGCTATACATATGGAAATAGTGCCCAGTCTAAGCGGCGAATCCGCCATAATGGCTCTACGAAGAATGATCGCGCGTCGAGGCACACCTACGGAGATTTGGTCGGACAACGGGACGAACTTCCACTCTGCGGATAAGATGCTGCGGGCGGCCGCCGAAGACGCGATGCGAGAGGAGGCGGGGCGACGACAAATAATATGGCGCTTCATCCCCCCTTCGGCGCCATTTATGGGCGGGGCGTGGGAGCGAATGGTGCGAGCGGTAAAAGACACTCTTTACACTGTCCTGAAAGAGCGTCACCCCTCGGAGGAGGTCTTCGCCACGACCCTGGCTGAAGCAGAATACATCGTGAACAGCCGCCCCCTCACACACGTGTCCGTGGAGCCCGATGACCCCGAAGCCCTATCACCGAATCACTTCCTACTCGGCGGATCCGGCAGAGTGCAGTCGCCCGGTACCTTCAACGACAAGGACCTAGTCGGCCGAGCAACGTGGAGGACGAGCCAACGACTCGCGGACCACTTCTGGAGTCGATGGGTCCGCGAGTACCTACCTACACTTCAAGACCGGCGGGAGCCGTATAGGCGCGGCCGGCCCATAGAAATCGACGACATCGTACTCATCGGCGACGGGACCCTCCCACGCAATACTTGGCCCATGGGTAGAGTGATCGCCAAGTACCCGGGACCCGACGGCGAGACAAGAGTGGTGGACGTCAGAACAAAGGGCGGAGTGCTACGGCGACCGACCAAGAAGCTCGCGATTTTACCTACCAAGGATGACGACCTGCACGCCAGCGAGCTGGAACACCGGCCGGGTGTTCCACGGCGGGAGAAATGTGCAGGACAACCATCTACGTAAATACTGATAAAATAGATTGCCTGTAACCTAGCTTATAACCCTCTTACAACGTAAGCATTGTATTACAGTCGCCTTATATAATTTGTAGTCGAAATAAATAATAATAGGTCTCACACTTCATTCCTACCTAGTTAAGAGGTAATATACTGTTGGTTTCATAAGTAAAGAGTGGCTAAACACTAGGTTTCCACTAGAAAATAGATAGATTAAGAGGAAGCCTTTAGATCCTATCCGCGCGCTGGCCAAGCATAGACTGATGGGCGAGCGAGGGGGGAAGCTCGGTATTTATACCCCAGGTGGGGGCCGAGGTACGTAAATAGACAGCGCCAGAAAAACCCGCGCTTTAGATGCGATTGGCCGGCAAACGGAGAGGATCTCGAGTGATAATGCATTACGAATGTCATAGAAATAAGTATAAAACACTGTAAATAACGTATTAGCCTAAGATTATTGTCATAAATAAATGAGATGTCGTTTCGCGCCAAAACTTTCCCGCCAATACTTTCCCGCCCATATTTCCCGCCAAATTCACGGGGCGGGCGGGCTGCGGGGCAAGGAATTTCATGGTATAAATATGGCGTCCGGGCCTCATGAAATTCAGTTCTACAAATACCTACGAAACGGCATCAACTCGGAAAAGAAAACAAGTCTTTCACTCAGCTGCTCCCTCATCGGAATCCCGTCAAATTCAGTTGCACAACCAGTGCATAGGTGCATCAGGCACAGCATCAACGCTACAGTTATTACTAAAGAAGGATGTTGATTGGCTTTGGACGGAGGTTCATGAAAATGTATTTACCAATATTAAAAATAAAATAAGTACAGCCCCAGTATTACAGAATTTTAATACTTAATTGCCCATAACCATCCAGTGTGACGCGTCCAAGGACGGCCTGGGATGTTGCTTACTGCAAGAAGGAAAGCCTGTTTGCTTCGCTTCTCGAAGTCTTACACCAGCCGAACGCAATTTTTCACAAATAGAAAAGGAACTTCTGAGCGTAGTTTGGTCAACTCGTAAATTTCACTATTACATCTATGGGCATACAGTCACAGTTTTAAATGATCACAAACCACTTGAGAGTCTATTAAAAAAACATATTCATGAAGTCCCGTCACCAAGATTGCAAAGACTGAAGTTAAAACTGTTAAGATATGATTTGGATTACAAATACCTACAAGGCAAATTAATGTTTATAGCCGACTTGTTATCACGCTCCTATCAGACTTCTAATGATGTTGATGAGTCTTACATGTATGAGGTGATACATTGCATCGGTCTTGCACAGAATCTGGAATGTACTGAGGAACAAAAAACCTTATTAATAGCGGAAAGTACAGTAGATAATGAATTAAAATTATTAAGAAACTTTATAAAAAATGGCTGGCCTACTAATACTAAGGATATTCCAGATGGTCTGCATGATTACCATAAATTAAGAGGTGAACTTTCAGAGGATAATAGTTTGGTATTTTTTAATGACCGATTAATTGTTCCAAAAAATCAAAGATTAACTTTTATTAAAACTTTGCATGAAGGGCACATTGGTATGTCAAAGATGAAACAGCAAGCTAGAAAATTATACTATTGGCCTCACATTGATTCACATATTGAAAAATACGTCAAACAATGTTTTCCATGCCAGACATACCAAAACAATAATATTAAAGAGCCATTAATGTCTCATAAAGTGCCTAACCTGCCATTTACAAAGATAGCTACAGACATTATGGATTTTAAGACAAAAAGTTACCTCATAGTTTATGACTATTATTCTAAATGGCTAGAAATTAAGTACATACGTAATAAAAGTGCCAGATCCGTTATTGAAGTTTTAATAGATATTTTTTCTAATTTTGGCTTTCCAAGAGAAATAGTCTCAGATCATGTACCATATGATTCTAAAGAATGTAAAGACTTTGCTCGTGAAAATGGATTCATATTCACATATACAAGCCCCAGATATCCTCAGTCTAATGGCATGTCAGAAAAAGGAGTTCAGATTGCTAAGAAAATTCTATATAAATGTCACGAAGATAAAACTGATTACAGATTAGCCTTATTAAATTACAGGGCCTCACCCGTGTCTGGTACTAACTTCTCACCTTCTGAGCTAATGTGTAACAGAAATTTAAGAACTAAATTAATTGTAAATTCTCAATACCTACAGCCAAAGATTAATATTAATGTAAATGAGCAATTCAATAAGACGAGAAACAGAAATATTATTAATTATAATAAAACTAGCCGAGTCAAAGAACCATTTCACGTGGGTCAATCTGGTTTAAGAAAGACCCAAATAAAAAAATATGGTTAGAGGGAAAAATTTCCAGTAGTAATGGTAATAGATCATATAGTGTAGCAGATAAAAATAATGTAATTTACAACCGAACCTCCTTACATATAAGATCTCCTTAACTGGCCTTGGTGCTTCATCAGACTCAGTGGTCAGGTCCGACACCACTGGTCGAATGTGTACTTGTAATGGGCTATACTTAGTTAAGTTTAGTGTAACTTGATTTGTGAAATTATTGTATACTTAATGGATGTAAAATTCTATAAGGATTCTTTCTCTTTTAAAAAGGGGATGAAGAACATGTTAAATTGTTAATGTACTTAATTGCATTGCTAAGTAAAAATATATCTTGTATAAATAGATGTAACTGATGTGAACTTACTTGCCATACTTAAAAATGTATATTAGTATAACTTTTAAAAAAAAAATCATTGAAAAAGGGGATGATGTATTGGAGTGTCAAAACGCAGTCTTGTCATTGACTCCAAAACTGTCACTTTGACAGCCCTCTGCTATCTGGCCCCTCATAGCGAACACACGTAACCTAATACCACCTAATAGTAATATATTAAGAGTATTAATTGTTTCCTTAAATAAACTAATGAAGACCCGAAGAACATCTTTTATTAAGTAACAATACAGTAATAAGTATCGTTACTTATTTTAATTGTATTGCGACCGACATCGTTTTGAAATAATTGCCATATATTTAACAGCGACCGATTACCCACATCAAATGGTTTTAGATAATAGCTGAATTCATTCTATGTAACTATACGACCGATATATTTCCAACATCAGTTCACAAAGCATCCAGTGGTGTTTAAGAATCCTTGGTAACATGCGTGATAGTAAAAGTATAATATTCATTACAGTGCTTGTGGCTTTATACTGGAAAAGTATTCTAGTAAGTTGAATCTTTTCGAAATACGTTAGAGCCAAAAAATACGGAGACCTCGATATACACGCATGATGTACTTTGAAAGAAGAAATGAACATTGTGTGTGCTGTGAAGTATCTACCAACATAATTCAAGAATTCCATAGGTTAAACTTCATCATCAAGCAACAGAACAAATGCATGATTTAGTACAGAAAATACCGACATCGTCATATGCATATTATTTAGATTTAGAGTTAGGTCTTGCATGATATTATTATGACTTAATTTGTCGATTTGATGCCTAACATGATGTAGAAGTAGCATTATACAGTAATGAAACTAATGAATAGGGTACAATATGTGTCAGTCCGTAAGTCCATAAAAAAATTATCTTCCGAGTCTTCATTTCTTTCTCACTTGGTTCACACGTTCTTATGCCTTAAAATAAGCGAACCCGAAGACTTTTACTGGCTGACTAAGAACTCACTGACTGTATACCATATTATTTTTACATAATATCAGAGTCTACAAGTGATTCCCGAGCGAGCAATGAAGACGTACGTCAACGAAAAATACATTTACGAGAACGCGACCATCAATGTGAGGAGATACGGGAGAAAAAGTGGCTATTACGTAAACATGGAAGGGACAAACAAAATGGAGTTCGGAAACAACGTGTCGGTAAATAACAATTTAATTTGCCGCGCGGAAGCTAATAATGTTCCCAAATACGATGAAACGCGTGGAGAAAGGGAAGAAAAGTACCATCTGCTTAGTAACCTTTGCTTTTACTCGATAGAAGCATTTCCGTGCCCTTGCCACAAAACCCGATCCTCTGTTCTCACCATATACCTGGCGGGCGATACAGCGTTTGCCAAGACCCTTACACCAGCGATTTTAGCTTCTGCGACAGATATAGCCAGGGGTAACGGCTAGGTGGCATCTTCGAGCGGCGATGGCAGCAGTGATGTAATTTTTGTGGGAGCGAGTGATCGGAGCTCGGCGTCTCGCTCCCACGCATGGTGCACTCCTGCCACTGCCAGTTAAAGTCGTGGCCGAGCCGAACTCTACTGCCTCTTCCACTTACTAATTTTGCAAGCTACCACGCTTCTTGGTCTACGGTAAAACGTATTTCTGGGTTGTACCTTGTTTTACCGACCATTGTTCCATCGAATGTATGTTTCGCAGAATTTTCATTTCATCGAAAACTATTTTTTTTTCAGAATTAGTAAACTTTTTAGGAATATTATAAAACAAACCTAACCTAACCTAATCGGTTCTACAGAAGACCTTTTAGCTGTACTTAAAATCAGGTTGAGTAACAGAAATTCGATGAAACGAAAGTTCGGCGAAACCATGCAATGGGTGAAACATTTGTCTGAGTTTAAGGGGACACCCGTATTTCTGCCTCTTCAACGAAGGTAAACGAGCAACGGTCTGCCTGATGTCAGGCAGACACCGCCTATGGATGCTTGCAGAAGATCACAAGCGCGTTGGCGACCCTTTATTGATTTGAGGATATATGTCCCACTCAACACATTGCAACATCGGAAGCTCTGGCGACCTTACTTGGTTTGTGGGTGGTTGGCTTAATTTCCTTTATACTTTGATCTTATTTGTTTCAGTTGAACCTAATCTTCTTTGAGTTTCTACACAATGAGTACAAACGGAGTTTTGTGGAGATGAAGTTTAACAAGATTTGCGACTCGATAAACCACGACCCTTACGTTGGCAGAGCCTTTAGACTAATTAATTTTAATTGTCCATTACCCGCTGTAAGTATGCCATTGTGATTGTTACCAAATGAGCAGGGGGCGTACTTTTCATGCATATGAAATCAATTTGACGTCACGCTGCATATAGGATGATCCCAAATAGTTTTATTGTAATTATTAATCATTATTCGTCAATCAGTTTGATCATGTACAAATTACTTCAAAAGTAATCTATTCACACGTGGAATAATTAATAGGTACCTACTTGATACGTGAAACGTTAATTAAACTATTTGTTTTGTTTTTATACATACAATTGCAATCAAACTCTATGCAGCGTGACGTCATTTTTGCGTCAACGGCATGATAAGTACGGGCCCTGGTGGTAACAATACTATTTAATAAAATGTGTGTATAAAAACAAAACAAATAGTTTAATTTACGTTTCACGTATTTATGCAGCGTGACGTCAAATTGATTTCATATGCATGAAAAGTACGCCCCCTGCAAACGAGTAATGTATCTTTCTTTCTTTTCTTTCAAATCTAAAATTATCCTTTTACAAATACATGTAGCTTCAGATTTTCGGTTCAAAAGATAACAATATATAGATTCCCATTTAAACATACAAATATCTGGTTTTAGCTACCTACTTACTTTTATAATAAGTGTTTTGAAATTGTACATTGTGATACAAGTGAGCTATCTTGATCATTACATCAGAGGCGGAATTGTGTGCGAGGATGTAATTATCAAAGCTCACGCGTTTCATACGACGTTTTTCAACACATTTACGAGGAAAAAATCCTTTTCATAAAATGAAAATGTTACAGGCTCCTAAGTTATTTCCTTTAGTTATTGATGGCAACAGGTTTTTACTCACATAATTGTACATCTCCAAGAATTTCCAGTGGCGTCAATTATATTTATCACTTTTCTAATCACCACGAGTCAACATTTTTAATAATAACCAAACACGCATCACCCTTGTTTACAAATATTTGTGAAATTACCAATAATGGCGCGCAACTATTTTTTTTCGTAAAGTTCGCGCAGTGCGCGCGCAGCGGCGCTACCACGAACTTCGAATCTCGAACTTCGTATATCTCCGTATCTGTCGCTCGAGTACCATAAACCATAAGTGCGACAGAGACGGAGATAAACGAAGTTCAAGATTCGAAGTTCGTGGTAGCGCCGCAGGTGTTAAAGCGAGGTTTAGATGAAATCTCTAACAGCCAATACAAAATAAAATAAATATTTTCGTATTCAATATAAATTCATGTAAAATGTTATCAAAAGTAAATAGTTTTTCATCACACTTGCTCGTAAAGGGTGTATTATAGGCAAGTTTTTAGAGCAGCTATAGTCGATTTACTTCCCGCGGGAGTTATGAGATTGTGTGTGATCTGATTGGTTAAAAACAAATCAAACAAATTGGTTGGCAAATCTAGTTGGCCGCGCGTCACAAGAATTCTTCTCTGTGATTGGTTGAAAAAAATCTAGCAGGCCATGGGGCGCCACGCCCCGCCCCCTCGCCCTCCACTCGCAAATCTGTATGTGAAGTTGTCAATTTCGTAAATTTTTGATTGGTGCGGTTGTATGAAACTTAGATTTTTATGTCTTTTGTGGTTATTTATTTCCTCGCAAATGTGATGAAAAACATTGTGTATAACACGGGCGTAAGAATATTGCAAACGAGAGTCTATCAGAAGCCCGACGCAGGAGGCGGAGGGCTTTTGATGACTCGAGTTTGCAATATTACTCTTACGCCCCTCGTTAAACAATGTACTATTACTAAAATGAAACGTTTCTATATCATATCCAAGAAGAAATAATCAATTAATTGACAAGAAGGATTTAATTTGTTTAGTCGAGTAAGAATCCATATGCCGAAAATTAAAAAAAAACCTGTACTTACAACCCGGTCAATTTAAGAATGCGCCGTGTCCATACCTTGCTGTAAGGTGCCAACGTATCTTAATAGGGATATAAACGTAACACACGAGTGTCGTAAATAGTCGTAATGTTATAAAACACGCGTGTTTAATACCCAGGATTATGAGCCTAAAAGCGACGTAATAAGAGGCACGTTACGAGTAAATGTGTTCAAAAGAATATAAGTGATGTATTAAAAAACCATGAAAAATGTATATTTGTTTATTTTCTTACATTTTTCTCTCAACAACGTGACAATCAAAGTTAAACTCAAAATAAGCTCTATAAAAAAAACTTGTGCAAATGGGAATCTGTAAACTAACAATCAAACTGTTCTCAAACCAGTCGAAGGCTTAAATTTTATTAGTGACAGCTGTCAAAAACAACAGCCAGGAAACTTTTAATTAAAGTAGTAGCCCGGCCTATGAAGCTGACAGTCTTTGATTTGACTCCCGGTAAGAGCAAATATTTGTGTGATGAGTGTGATGAGCATGAATATTTTCACCTCACTTGCTCGGAAAGGCCTTTTTGTATGTTTGATATCTATTGAGAAAATCGCTTTTTATCCACATGTGATGAAAATAGACGTAGAACGTTAAAAGTACTATGACGTAGAACGTTAAATGTTTACTTTTGGTTTTTTGTAGATTTTATGTTACATATTTTTTTTTACTTTTTGTTTACTTTATTTTTAACTTTAAGAAAAATAACTTTTTTTAAACTTTTTTTAAAAACTTTTTTTTAACTTTTTTTTACCCTTCTTCTTATTTTCCCCACTGTAGTGAGGTGAAAAGATCTGTGTTATACACGGGTGAAAAGTTATTTTACGTCTCGTGAACACTCGCAGGTAAAATACAACTTTCCCCCCTTGTATAACAAATAACTATTGTTTCTGAGTCTTGTATGTTTTCCATGTCTTGTGTATTTATAGCTAAGTATTAAATAATTATAACGTTGTCTCTAGTACCACATAACACAAGCCTTATTAAACTTACGGGGTTAGTTCGACTTGTATATGACTGTTCCCTAATATTTTTTTTATTTTTTTATAGGTATTCAATAGACGTGTATTTCTTTTTCAGGCAACCCACAGGATAATGAACATTTCAGTACCTGCGCAAGACTTCCCTAACGTCTGGCCGTTCGAAAAATGCAAAGTAGAAGCAACACTGGCGCAGAATAAGAACGGTGACACCATAGCTACAGCGGATATTTATGTTTTATTCAAACAGATGAATAAAAATTAACAAAGATAACACAAATATTATATAGTTTGTGTTACGTAAAATTAAGAAAATGCACTTGAACGAGGGATTTTACAACTTTATTTATTGCTAAATATGAAAGGAAAAGATAACTAACATACGTAACAAAACTGACCGAAGTTTGGCTCGTGTGTGCTGGAGTAGATACTGTTTGCTCTATTGTTTATGCATATTAAACAAAATACGTCGGCAATGGTTGGTTTTAAATACTGTCGTCATTTTAAATAAAACAAACTATACAGAGTGATTCCGAAATGTGTTGAAGGATTGAAAGATGCATCTTTTTTTTTTATAATGAATGTAATCAACCAGAATCACAATCAGAAATAAATTATTACATGCTCTGTGACGTTTTGTACATTTTATATACCTATCCTTTATTCTTGTTTCTCTGACAACCTGATAGACAACTAGCGCGAGTAATTTCACGTTCTGTGACGTTTTTTACATTTTATATACCTATATCCTTTATTCTTGTCTCTCTGATAACCTGATAGACAACTAGCGCGAGTAATTTCATGCTCTGTGACGTTTTGTACATTTTAGATACCTATCCTTTATCCTTGTCTCTCTGACAACCTGATAGACTACTAGCGCGAGTAATTTCACGTTCTGTGACGTTTTTTACATTTTATATACCTATATCCTTTATTCTTGTCTCTCTGATAACCTGATAGACAACTAGCGCGAGTAATTTCATGCTCTGTGACGTTTTGTACATTTTAGATACCTATCCTTTATTCTTGTTTCTCTGACAACCTGATAGACAACTAGCGCGAGTAATTTCACGTTCTGTGACGTTTTGTACATTTTAGATACCTATCCTTTATTCTTGTTTCTCTGACAACCTGATAGACAACTAGCGCGAGTAATTTCACGTTCTGTGACGTTTTTTACATTTTATATACCTATATCCTTTATTCTTGTCTCTCTGATAACCTGATAGACAACTAGCGCGAGTAATTTCATGCTCTGTGACGTTTTGTACATTTTAGATACCTATCCTTTATCCTTGTCTCTCTGACAACCTGATAGACAACGAGCGCGAGTAATTTCGCACCACCTCGTCCACCTCAAATGCCTTCCAGTAATAAAAAACTGGTAGAGCTTTAGAAATGCTCTCAAGTTTAAGGGCGGCAAAGGCTCCAACCTTGCACCAGCTCATGTCTTTGTTCAAAAGGATCCCTCGATTCGTGTTAACCACGCCCAAGAGACATGCTTATGATTTTCGCGCACGGGAAAACGAGATGCAACATTTAAATGCCTTTTAAGGGCTAATGTCGATAAATATGTATTTTTTATGGTCCGAGAGTACATTTAAAGCTACAAATTGAATCCTTATACTTTCATAGAAAGAAAATTGTACGACAACTACACACAAACGTAGTATTTCACGACCGAAACAGCAATTTACTTGTTTTTCATACACCGATTAGTATCAATATTAAAATGTGACGTCACAATTCTATATCAATTAGTATGAAGCGTTTAGTCTGCCGCCAGCGAGGTCCGTCTTTGACTCAAATTTTCGGGTATTTATGTTCTTTAATTGTAGTTGCTCCCAACCAATATGTGTACCTCTACAAACTCTGGTTCGAATGGCATCGCAAAAAAATTGGGACATGAGCCTATTTAAATTATCAGCTATCAAGTTTTGACAATAAATCAGTCAAGAATTACACATCTGAAAATCTGTCGTTACTCGTACTGTTTTCTAATCTGCTCAAAAGCGCGTTTTAAAACGCGCGATTTCCGATTCTGTTTTGAAGAGTAATAAATATTTGCAAAAAAGCGTATATTCATCGCTTTTGCGTAAAGCCTAGCAAATATTCAACATTTAAGAAACCCCCGTGACTACAAAAATAGCTAAAAACCATAGCGACAGGCAAGACTTGTTAAATAAGTAAACCGCAATTTGATAGCGTTATTTCAGATTGAAATATTTGATAATAGGGACTATCACAAAAATAATCTAGATGTAAAATAGCGGCTGAATATTAGATACTGAATGTTTCAGGCAATTAAAGTTAACGAGTGGTATAAAGCATTGACATATGCATGTAAATCAGGCAGTTTAGTTTCAGTAATCTTTACAACATGTACTTCTGTAAAATTATGATATTGACGTCGTTGTTTGTGATTATGGGTTGGAAACATATTTTTGTAAGTTCGAAATTATTATCAAATGAGTTTTTTTTTATGTACAATGTTTTGGTCACCGACCGCACTTTTTTGCGCAGTCATTAACTACTCGTTGAGAGTTCCAGTGAGCCCAAGCACGGGTATGTCTTACTAGACATAGTCAAGTGCAAAAATATGTATTGAGTTAATCCTCTCATAAATATGTAATGAAACCTTAATTCGCTCACATAAGAGCGATGGGACATATGCAAGGTGACGTATGCTCAGAAAACGGATTACGGCTGCCCTAAATTTAATTAGCAATTTTGAGGCTTTTCTCGTAAAACTGTAACTATGCATAGAGTAACTATGTATAGAGCGAATATCAAAAACCTGAGTTTTTGATATTCGCTCTATAGAAAAAAAATCACGAACATAGGTCTAATATACATTTAAAAAATTCGTAACAAATTATACAGAAAAGCTAGACATATTAAAATTGGTTCTAAAAATCGGCCAAGACATGCTTAAGGGAAGTAAGCTATTACTTTTAACGCACAATAAATTAAAGTTAAAAAACATGATAGCTGCGCTTCCGAACACGCACTTCCATCTCGCTCACGCTTATGCTCAGGGAGAGGGAGAGAAGACATGAGCCTACTTCACCTAATAACCTTCTGACAGACGTATGCCTACAGAAAAGGAAGATCAACTACTTCGGCTGCATTACAGTAAACTAAAAGTAGCTGCGATTTTTCTAGATCTGTCTAAAGCATTCGACAGCATTGATCAACAACAGAACTACCTGACCGTTGTTGCTTATACAGTTCAAACGCAGCGAAAATGTTGGGTTTCAATATAGATTCCGCCATGACGTGGAAAACGCATATAGACTATGTATGCGAAAAAATGGCAACTGGTGTCTACGCTCTAAAGCAACTACGTCCGCTTATTTCCCAGGATAATAATATAAAGATACATGCCGAGGATTCTTTAAGTCACTTAAAATAATGACATCAGTAGCACTATATATATTCGAAACTATCTTGTTTGTTCGTATAAATATCCATGATTTCCGTAAGAAAGGACCCTTGAAGTATCCAAGTCGTTGTCCAAACGACCTTTGTTTAAGTCCCCACAAACTTTCTATGTCGAATAAAAGGCCGGGAGTCATTGGCAGAAAATTATATAACCATCTACCGAACTGCATCAAACTAGAACAAAGACTCACAGTGTTCAGTGCTCGAGTGAAAGACTTACTAATAAACAAGACTTTATATAGTTAAAACGAATTTTTAATATGAAATTGTAAACAATATTTAAATATTTAAAAATATGACTAATTATAATTACAATTGTATTTCTTAATTTAAATTTGATACTGTTATAGTATATATTTTTGGTTTGACTAGTCACACTTGCTGTAATATAATTGTTGTTGAATAACTTGCATAACAATGTATACCTTGAGTGATGAATAAAATATTATCTATCTATCTATCTATCTAAAGGGCCCACGTAACCAAAAATTGTTCGATTCCTCGCCTGGTGCGAGTGACCCGAACTGCCACGCGAATCGCGGGTCCTATCATGCCAATAATGGCTATCAAAATTGTTAAAATATGATAACTTACTGGATTACCGGCGACACGATATTTTGTCAAGTATGTCGGTTAGCCGTCAAAGGTCAGTCAAGTTAAGTTAAGTCTCCCAGCTGCCTCCGGGACCAAAGAGCGCCGTGCTGGTCCGCGGGCTGGTGCCAACAATGCGCGGTTCCGTCACAGCTCACAGCACCAATTCACCAATTGTCACTGTTTCACCAAATGTTAGACTCGGGCATCAAGCCACCAACACGAGTCCTTTAACACTTTCACCAAATATCCAACCAAAACTCGAACACTGTGTGTCGGCAAAGCGAGTTATTACAACAAAACCAAAAACGGTACACGTTGAGCCGTGGTGTGCAAAAATATGTACCAAACCATTCAATCGGATACAGGCACGGCAAGTGACTACAAAATGGTTTGCAAATTTTGAAGACTAATAACAATATGGTTCGAATCCCGGTAAGGGCATTTATTTGTGTGATGAGAACAAATATTTGTTCCTGAGTCATGGATGTTTTTTTATGTATTTAAGTATTTATTTATCTATATAAGTATGTTAATCGTCGTCTAGTACCCTTTGCTTAGTTTGGGACTAGGTCGATTTATGTAAGATTCACTTCGCTGCACAGCTATGCTAAACCTTTGGCCGACAAACGCGCCAGCTCTGGGATCACAGGAAATACGAATGAGCTTGTTTTAATAACATATTAGATAAATTACTAATAGTATCTACTAGGGTACTTTTACAAGTCAATGTGTAAGTGTATTAACTTTAAATAATGCGTCATTCAAAATGATGATATTATAGTAGTTTATGTGACTGTACATAATGAAGGGCATTAAACACGAGTGTGGGTTTATGAAACGAGCCGAAGGCGAGTTTCTTAATAACATCACACGAGTGTTTTAATGCCTAATTATGTACAGTTACATACACTACTTTATCTATCCACATATCATAAGCCTCCATGATGCATTCAGGAGCCGCTAATTATTACCGGCATCGCGGCGTTGTTTTCTGGTAGCTGTCATTGTTTTTTTTTTAATTCATAGACACACTAGTCGGATCTAACTGATCCGGCTATCATATCGTTCGATATCTTACTTACGTGCGACATTTGTCAAATTTGTATGCAAATTGACAATTCATTTCGAACTTAACGTCATCTCGACTGATATTAGAATAGGGGTTAAATCAAATTTCTTTGTTTTTCAGAAACGTTCGAAATTTTAATGAAATAATATTATCGAAATCGATGTTATTATTTAGCAATAATAACATTTTCACAGATAAGAAATTTGTTTGTCTATTTTTATGGTGGTCATAATGTGCGGTTCTTGAACGCATCATGAGGGGATTGTGATATTTGGATAGATAAATTAATTTAATTATCAAAGTATTACATGTCGAAAAATTTAGAGAAGAAAATAAGAATAGTAATCCATGTTTGTCACAGATGTATTTATAAGGTCTTTACTCGTCAAAATAAAATGATAAGGCACACTAATCATTCTTGAGAGATTTACATATAAGCTGTCAAGTCTTCTGTAGTAGTCTGCGAGATTGAGTATACTGGCGTTAAGCGATTAAGAATGACCCCAATTAATGCTTATCTCAAACTTAGATATACGTTAAACCCCTGTCGCAAATGAATGTGTGTCTTCTGCAAGACTTTTTTTATCGAAAGTCGTGTCTGTCGATATAGTTCGAAGCTATGTTAGTTGTATCGGGGATTTCTTATTTTATATCTTTAATTTATAATATTTAAAAGTAAAATTCTTTAAAAAAATACGACGTATTAAAAAAATATATATGTAATATGACTTGTAATTTTTTTACCTCAATATGAATACGCCTCTTCACTGCAGTCGCACTGATGACTCCCAATTTTCTTCACATGAATACAACACAGAAATAGGGGTACTTTACGTAATTTTTTTTGGTATCAGAGTCTGCAAGTGATTCCCGAACGAGCAAAAATGATGTACGTTAACGAAAAATATGTATACACTAACGCAACCATCAATGTCAGGAGATATGGGAGGAAGAGTGCATACTACATCAACATGCAAGGGGTCACCAAAATGCCATTCGGAAACAACGTGTCGGTAAATAACAGTTCACCTCAACAGCCCCTTAAAATATCAGGATTTGTAGTTTGTTTATTTTAATCAGGCAACAAAGGCCTATAAGACAACCGATCTAGTTGGTAGTTGACATCCCAATAAGGGCATATAATTTGTGTAATGAGGACGAATATTTGTTTTTGAGTCATGAATGTTTTCTTTGTATTTAAGAATTTATTTATCTATATTTGTATGTTTATCGTCGTCTATTTACCTATAGAACGAGCTTTGCTAAGTTTGGGACTTGGCCGACTTGTGTAAGATTGTCCACAAATATTCATATTTGAATACACATAAATCAATATTTATAAACTTATTTGATACAACAAAAACACATTATAACAACGATGTGCTACGTAAAACAAAAGCAGAGTGAGTTCATTAAAATGCTTAACTATTTACACGTAATAAATATATTAAACTTCTTCTAGTTGACTTTAATATTCTTCGAGTACTTGCACAACGAGTACAAACGCAGTTTCGTTGAGATGAAGTTCCCCAAGATTTGTGACGCTATCAACAAGGACCCTTATTTTGGCAAAGCGTTCCAACTGATTGGAATGGCTTGTCCACTGCCGGCGGTAAGTTAAACAAGCAAATGACTAACAAACAATATTAGCAAACTAAATACACGGTATGTATTGTGCAAGGAGGTCGGTAAGAGATTTATTTACGAACGAGAGTTTAGCAGAAGGCCCGACGCCGAAAGAACAATGTTTTTCATCTCATTAGCGAGAAAACAAACACAATTTAAGTAAAATTAATACTAATGAGTCAAAGTTACGTTTTTTATCGTGCGAAACATAGAAACTGGTTTTTAGGGTTCCGTACTCAAAGAGTAAAATGGAACAACAGTGATAGTTTGACAGCTGAAATTTTCACAGATGATGTATTTCGGTTGCCGCTATAACAACAAATACTAAAAAACAGAATTAAATAAATATTTATAGATAATGGTACGGAACCCTTCGTGCGCGTGTCCGTTTTTTTATCTACCTATACGAACATTTATATCGTCCAGTACCCATCCAGCCAGGTCAAGGTACTTGCTGGCTTTTTGGCAAGGGCAAGGTACTTGGAGGGTCATGATCGGCCGTGGTGATATTATATATTATTATAAAAACTATTATTAAGAAATCGGTGATTCCATAATATACTTGGTAGGTCCAGGCGTGCGTGTTTAAATGAAGATTGTGGGTCATTGGATATACAGGCTGTTTGGTGCATCGTTTGCCAAATAAGAACGGCAGGTAGAGTGGGTCATTTGCAATCACTTCCGGTATTTAAATCATTTTGTGGCTACGGGTCTTTTTTTAATATTTTTTTTAAAATAAATTTTGTAAAAATTCTAAGGGACTACGCGTTTCAACTTGAATTACAAAAAAAGTGCCCAAGTGCGAGTTGGACTCGCGCACGAAGGGTTCCGTACCATTATCTATAAAAGCGGCAAAAAAATCACGTTTGTTGTATGGGAGCCCCCCTTAAAAAAATATTTTATTTTGTTTTTAGTATTTGTTGTTATAGCAGCAACATAAATACATAATCTGTGAAAATTTCACCTATCTAGCTATCACGGTTCTTGAGATACAGCCTGGTGACAGACAGACGGACGGACGGACGGACGGACAGCGAAGTCTTAGTAATAGGGTCCCGTTTTACTCTTTGAGTACGGAACCCTAAAAAAGGAAGTGGCAGAGCCTACTTTTTTATTTTATTGTAATGTTGTACGTCTCTATCATACCTTTGACTCTCAAAAAAAATTTCTAGGTACAAAATCTTCTTCTTGGAATAATTTGATCTGCAATTAAAAAAAAAACAAGTTCTTAAAATTCTTTAAAAAAACCGGCCAAGTGCGAGTAGGACTTGCACACGCAGGGTTCCGTAACATTATCTATAAATATTTATTCAAGAATAAGAATAATTTATTATTAGACAAGCACATGATCACACACAGACATTATCCGTTGGACTCCAAACTAGGCTGAGCCTGTATCCTGGGACCCACTGAGTCGGTTAACAAATCACTTTAGACACACGTCACAAGAAGTTCGACATGAAAGTAACAAAGTGAAAATTAAACATTAGATATAATACGAGCGCAGTTAAAAATTCAATTCTGTTTTTAAGTATTTGTTGTTATGGCGGCAACAGAAATACATAATCTGTGAAAATTTCACCTATCTAGCTATCACGGTTCTTGAGATACAGCCTGGTAACAGACAGACGGACGGACGGACGGACGGACGGACGGACGGACGGACAGCGAAGTCTTAGTAATAGGGTCCCGTTTTACTCTTTGAGTACGGAACCCTAAAAAAGGAAGTGGCAGAGCCTACTTTTTTATTTTATTGTAATGTTGTACGTCTCTATCATACCTTTGACTCTCAAAAAAAATTTCTAGGTACAAAATCTTCTTCTTGGAATAATTTGATCTGCAATTAAAAAAAAAACAAGTTCTTAAAATTCTTTGAAAAAACCGGCCAAGTGCGAGTAGGACTTGCACACGCAGGGTTCCGTAACATTATCTATAAATATTTATTCAAGAATAAGAATAATTTATTATTAGACAAGCACATGATCACACACAGACATTATCCGTTGGACTCCAAACTAGGCTGAGCCTGTATCCTGGGACCCACTGAGTCGGTTAACAAATCACTTTAGACACACGTCACAAGAAGTTCGACATGAAAGTAACAAAGTGAAAATTAAACATTAGATATAATACGAGCGCAGTTAAAAATTCAATTCTGTTTTGTAGTATTTGTTGTTATGGCGGCAACAGAAATACATAATCTGTGAAAATTTCAACTCTCTAAATATCACGGTTCATGAGACATACAGCCTGGTGACAGACGGACAGACAGACATACAGACAGACATACAGACAAACATACAGACGGACAGCGGAGTCCCGAGCGGAGTAATAGGGTCCCGTTTTACTTTTTTAATACGGAACCCTAAAAAGTTCTCTAGTCTATCCTCTTTCTAATGATGTGCAATAATGCCAAAAAAACCTTTAAGGAACTTTATTAATTTGCCAATTTTGTGTAGGTCCTACCTAGGCTCGTAATTGGCAAGCGATAAAAAACCTATTCTAAGTACGAGTAGTAGGCAAACAAGACTTGCAGATCACTGCGTGTCCCCGAATTAATGCACTTAACCTTTTTCCAGGCAGAGGCGTTATATCGACCACATACAGACTGCTTAACGTGTATCTTAATGTCAATGAATAAGACTGACATTTGATTGTCATGTTTCAATTGCTGGCCTGGAAAATGGTTAATTGCACTCTCTGAGCTTGGGATAATCCACGCCTCAAGGTAACCTATGCTTCACTTATTGTCCAGACGACTCAGATCGTGCTCGTATCCTGGCTGTTTCGGCAAGCGATTCGGGGCACTAGCTGCATGCTCTCCCGTCACGGATCGTAAATAGGCACAGTTCTGGACCCAAGCTGTCTGAGAATATCGATATGCCTCAGACTTAGAGCCAGAATTTGTGTCGCTCATACGTGTAACTGTGGGAGGGCCGTGGATCAGCTGGGCAGACATGGTCTTTCTTGCCATAGAAGCACCGGCCGCCTGTACCGCCACTGCACTTTATATGATTTGATCCGTCGTTCGCTTGCCACCGACACCGCCTTCGTGCTAGCAATTCTCGAACCTGTCGGTTTGGCGCATGACGATGGCAAGCGTCCAGACGGGGCTACATTGGTGCCATGGAAACTAAGCAGAGCCCTGGTGTGGGATGTAACTTGCGTTGACACATTCGCCCAGTCCCACATCCAGGGTACCCGTTTAAACGCGGGCGCTGCTGCTGACCAGGCCCAAGTGAACAAGCGCCGCAAATACTCCTCCTTGTTAAAGGATTACGATTTTGCGGTGCTTGCTGTGGAAACCTTGGGTCCTTAGTCGTCAGATATGAGAAATTTCTTCAAGGCCTTGTCTTCGCGGCTGGTCCAAGCAACTGGAGACCCCTGAGCTGGCGCTTACCTCTCGCAACGTATTTCTATTGCGATTCAGAGAGGTAATGCTGCCAGCGCAGCGTAATGGGGTCCATGCCGCAGTCTGACCTCCTAGAGGCGGTATTCTTTTTATAACTTCCCATGTTAAGTTTTTGTTTATAGTTATAACCTATTTTAATTTTTATTTGTCGTTATATAATTATTTTAATGTTCTTTGTGAAATAAACACAATAATTAACTAAAATATTAAATTTTTGCTTCAGAGAAATATATTTATTTTATTTAATAGCATTTTTACAATTTCACATTTCAATGATAAAAATGTTTTACAAATTTTGACTGTGTTTATTTTTATTTTTTTATTTTGCTTACACGACCGAGTCAAAGAAAACATCAGACATGTGACTGCAGCTATTAATTGCTTTACACATCCTTGGGATAGGCGAGCTACTGCCGGGGACAGTCCTTCTGAGCGGTGGGCAGAATGGCGTGATAGGTTTGCGAGGAGTTCGGGAAGGAGCTCGAAAAGACAGAAGGGCTAATAGTTGCTGTATATGATTCATTATACATAAATGAGTATGAGTAGTATGTGATATGATTGCATACTACCCTATGAATTAAAAGATATCAAAAATGATTAGACATTTCCAAATCCTTAAGCTAAAAAAATGGCTGTCTGGCTTTGGCTTTTTATAGAAAATAATAATAAATATTTAAAATATATTTATAATAATAATAATTTAAATCATTGTCTAACCGTATAATTTATAAATATAACGATCTAATTGGAAACATCAAATTAATTTGACATACATAGATAACTACTAAATTTCATAATATTGTTGACATGTAAAATATTATATTTTATTAATAAACGAGTATTTATTATTATTATTATTTGTATGTTTTTTCCATATCTCGGGACCATGAGGACAGAGGCCCTTTAAGACAAAAATAATTTAAAGAGAGGTATACACATGGCGGGTACCATTTCCGACCGCACAACATGATAGACGCGGTGATGGTCCCCGCCAGGTGCAAAGACTATTGCAGTGCAGCACTGTGACTGCGATGGAAATTAAGGTCATGGGCTATTGAGTTGAGTGTTGGATGGACTGGATAATGGGTTATGGAAGGAGACTAGCGGACACCTGCCGTGACAATCAGTCTCAAAATTGTATTAAGGCAGCCGGTGAATCGCCAGCTCGCCGGGTGGGCCCCACAAAACAGTTGCACGCACAGAGCGACAATGGGGCAACACCTCTGGGCGGCTGTGAGGTTGTCGAGAGGTGAGTCTGCGGTGCGCCAGATCCCGGTAATCCATTCAAGGGCCGCCGGCGTTATGACATTTTACACTTCCAACCTGGCGCATAGGTTCCGCTCTTGCGACTCCACTCTGGCCGGCAATAGAGTGTTAGTTACAAATTCCTTATCACTATGTTAGTTAACTTTATTTAGGACATTTATATAAAGGCACGTGAGTTGATACCCAGTGAACTATCAAGCCTCTCCCCTATCTCGACAAGAAAACTGTTGGAGCTGTCTTTCACTCGGCACATCTGGGAAAATATACGTCTTCGCATTATTGCATGGAAATCGTCAATGCGAGCCTCCGCAAACATCCCAGATGCACTGCAAAACCGAGGTTGCCCCATCAACATTCTAAATCCGTTATTAAACTGGACGCACAAGGCACTGTAAGCTCGTTTCGTATATTTGATCCACAGGCTGCACGTATAAATTGTTTGGCAATACTACCTTAACAGCGTTCGTTTCACCTCAGCCGTACTGCGTGCAAACCTGCGGACCAACATATTCGTCCTTACTGCCAGTGCCTGCGTTCCCTGTCAATATCGGCATCGTCTGTGAGATCCTCGTTTAATACATGCCCCAGATATTTAAAATGAGTTACCCTATTCAAAGTAAGGCGGAAAGGTTCTCGAGTGGCGACCACGTACAAGAAGGCGCGGCGTGGGTAGGCCCCCCACAAGGTGGACTGATGACCTGGTAAAGGTCGCGGGAGTCCGCTGAATGCGGGTGGCGCAGGACCGGTCACTTTGGCACTCTTTGGGGGAGGCCTATGTCCAGCAGTGGACGTCTTTCGGCTGATATGATGACCCTATTCAAGGCAAGCCCTCCAAGAGTCACTGGTGGCACTACCGAAGGACTCTTGCGTCCTGCCCGAAAAATGAGTAACTCACTCTTCTTGGCGTTATAGCAGAGTCCATGAGACTCAGCATAAGCCTCACACACTCGAAACAGCTTGTCAATGGCACCAACTGTTGTATGAGTATAAGTATAAATGTTAATAACTTACAGGGCGTCCAGAAGCTGATGAACATAACGGTACCCATGCACGACTTCCCCAACGTGTGGCCCTTCGAAAAGTGCAAAGTGGAAGCGACTCTGGTGCAAAATAAAAATGGTGACGTCATTGCCGTTGCGGATGTTTTCGCACTATTCAAACAAAATTGAAATAATTAGAAATGTAACAATTTAACATTCTTCTTAACACATTGATGGATACTATAGAATAGAGTCCTTCCATGTGTTAAGGGCATTTGCACACTGCGTTTTTCAAACGCGCGTTTGTATTGATTTACACGTGATTCGATAAAAACACGCTTAGACGGCCCTTAGGCGAAATAGGCACAGGCCGATAATGTTAGATGTGTTATTTATTTATTTATTATGAAACAAACAGTCATACAAAGATATTCGTACAATCTATCTTATTAATAAACAGACCTATAGTTTCCAATATAAAACAAAAACTTATACATATAGATTATGTAAGACAAAAATCCCTATATTCGGTTTTTGACATCACGGTCGATATCACCATCACACTGTACAAGCGAACCGAGGTACTTAAAATCGGAGCAGACTGGGAGCATAACGCCGTCTAACACCTAATAGTGGTCAATAGTTGACATATAGGTAATGTTCACTGTGGTTACTCTGAAAGTTAAGGATAAAATGTCAATGAAATGGGCAAGTGTCGAGCACTGGGATGTTCACCCTCATACAAAAGCAGTTGCTGTATTGCTATTAAAGCTCTATTCTAAGACTTCAAAAATACTACAAACAGATGAAAAATAAAGTGAAAGTGGTTCTTAGACAGTATATTCAATTCTGCTTCAATACCTACAGTGTTTGTTAACTAACTACAGATTTATTTACTATATTTCATACTATAAAGCTTTTACTTCATCATACTATATTGCTTTAATTATGACTATAACAGTCCAAAGACAAAATATATTTATGTATTACTTTTACAAATTGTTGGTCCTAAAGGCACTTTTTAACGAGTCTATGGTACAGTTAAATATGTCTATATCTATTAATATATTATTATGGTTGTAAAGAGCACATGCACGCTTAACAAACATGTTTTTAGAATAATTTGTTCTACTGAAAGGGATGGCAAATAAATGTTTAGCACGACACTGGCGTTCTCTTTGACGAGGAACTCTAATTATGATTTCTTGAAGCAAGCTAGGGGCATCGAGATGATTGTGAATTATTTTGTATAATAAAACAGAGTCAACACAGTCCCTACGACATTGAAGGGATTGCATGTTATGACGATTTAGAGATTCAGTATAACATGTGTATTCATTACCAATTTTAAAATCTAGGGCTCTTAAGAACTTTTTTTGTAGTCTCTCAATCCTGTTTATATGCACACTATAATGGGGTTTCCATACACCACATGCGAGCTCAAGGCGACTACGAACATAACTGGTATATAGTATTTTAAGTGTCAGAGAATTCGTAAAGGGTTTACCAATTCGCAAAATCATACCTAGTTGTTTAAAAGATTTACTCAAAATGGAGTCAATATGGGGTACAAATGAAGATTTGTCATCCATAATGACCCCGAGATCTCGGATCTCCTTCACTCTCACTCTCACCAAGTCACTTATACATAACCTGTAATTAAATGGAGACGATCTCTTTTTTCTAGAAAAACTTATGATGTTACACTTATCGGGATTAATAAAAGGATTGTTTTCTCTGCAAAAGGTCTCAAAGTTAAAAGATCATTTTGTTATAGTTCACAATCAGCATTACTACGAATAACTCTATAAATGTTTGCGTCATCTGCATAAAGAAGAATGTTAGAATGTGAGAGAGACTTTACTATATCGTTAATGTATAATGTAAATAACAGTGGCCCCAAATGGGATCCTTGCGGTACACCAGAACTTATACATTTACTGCTAGATATAAACCCTGAGACTACAACAGACTAAGTGCGATTTTCAACATATGATTTGATCCAGCGAAACAAGGCACCATGTATACCGAGTTGCCAAAGCTTACATAATAACGTATAATGACAAATTTTATCGAATGCTTTGGCAAAATCGGTATACACGGCATCTACAGAGAAACCATCATCCAAGGCCTTCAATATAACACTGGTAAATGTTAACAAATTAGTTTCAACTGAACGACCTTTGTAGAAACCGTGTTGATTGGGCACAATATGGTGTCGCACAACATTAGCTAATTGATTAGTAACAAATTTTTCAAGAAGTTTCATAAATTGGCATAATTTGGATATAGGTCGATATTTTTCAATATCGCGACTAGTAACACCCTTCGGTACAGGAGTTATCCAGGCTTTCTTCCAAATTGTAGGAACACAACCTTCATTAATAGATTTTTTTTAAATATATAAGTGTGTGAAATTGTATTATGTAATATATTTTCAGCAGTCATGTTTTGTTTTGGCTATAGTCACACAGTTAAGAATCATAAATCTGAAAATCAGTTATTACTGCTTCTTAATCTGGTATCAAGCGCGTTTAAAATTTCAATAAGTAGTACCTACATTATTGCCGTGTTGGGGAAGGAGGCATTTGCTGGCTGAGTATTTGTTTAAGTCGACGAGCTTGCGAGTCCGTTTAATTATAATACGAAGCCTGCAATTGCCATTCCGGCTGAGGCTAATATAGGTAGTGCTTTTCTCAAAAATGGGGGACTAAAAGTACTTAATTTAAATCAAGCCTTAAGGCCGAAACGGACAGAAAGCGATGACGGTGCGGTGTGGAGGCGGTACCGGTTGTAATGTTCGAGCTAATATGAAAGGGTCCGCACAGAAAACCGGCGGGAAAAAAGCGTGGCGGAGGCGGCGCGGAGGCGGTAAACCTCTTGCACAGATCGGCGAACGCGGCGCGGTGGCGGCGGTTTTGCGGCGGGATGTTGTATTACACAGTTGTCAGTGTACCGGCGCGCATCAACAGCGGCGGCGCTGCGCGGTGCGGAGGCGTGCTGCGAGTGGTACAACAAGTTGTTTTTTTACAACTGTCGGGTCTTGTTTTTCATTTCATTTACTTTTTTTAAATGAGTATTACGGAAAATTTTATTTCTCTTGTGAAACCACACCCGTGCCTACAAGAATGCTATCAAAAGGGGAACTAATGTGGGAAAAAAATTCCAAGGAATTAAAACTAAGTCGTAAGTTTGTGCATTTTGCAGTGTATTAATTGTCATTAAAATAGTTTACCAACTTCTCTCTGATTTCCGTTGCAAAATTAGACGCCCTTTGATGTGTGACTGGCGGGAAGCAAGGAATTTACTTATTGTGGTTGAAAATCTACTTCGATTTCGTGAGATCTATTCTATTATTAATATGTATGTCTTTCCCGCTCACGGGACAATGATGTCCCGGACCTTTGGGAGGCATGCGTGGGCCACACGTAGAGGCCCTTTTGACAATTCAATGAAATGCAAGGAGTACACCGAGCGGATGCTGTCCCTGCCCGTGTCATGAGACGCACACAGAGACAGCACCCGCTGTGGTGTATAGGGACTATTGCTGGTTGATGGAATCTAAAGAAAACGGGTTATTGGGTGAAAATGATGGACTAGTGGCTGGGCTATTGGGTGAAACATCGGACGCCTGCCTAATAAACTGTCTCATTTTTTATCTCTGGCAGACGGTGACTCACCAACTGCTAGATGGGCCCCTATTAATAGCGACATAAAAAAATGGCCTAAGGGCAACACCAGTCAGAGAGGCTGGGGGGAGGTAGAGAGGTGGCACTGGACTTTAAACATATAGCCAACTCGCCACTTAGGTGTCCACATCTACCCTTGAGCAACAGCTCTGGCGACTCTACTCTGGACAGCCAGTTAAGGCAAGCCAGAGGTCGGGGGCCTGTCCAACCACCCACCCGATCGGCTCAGCCTGTGGTCACAGGACACCTCCAGGAGCACTCAGGTAGGGTCGCTACTCCCTAACAGCCCGCTACAAGCTGCCTTACGTTGTTATTAATATTGTTATTAACGGCGTCCGTAGCCCAGTTGGTAGTGACTCTGCCTACGAAGCTGGAGGTCCCGGGTTCGAATCCCGGTCAGGGCATTTATTTGTGTGTTTATCACGAATATTTGTTCCTGAGTTATGGATGTTATATATGTATAAAAGTATCTATATGTATTTATCTATTATAAATATCGTCGCCTAGTACCCACAACACAAGCCTTATTGAGCTTACCGTGGGCCTAGGTTGTGTAAGATTGTTCCGTAACATTTATTTATTTATTTATTCGCGTGCTTAGTTTTAATAAAGTTGTGTAAACAACAAGTAGCTTTTACCACATCAATGGCAGTTTCAACAGAGCACTGCATTGGTAGTTAAAAAACTTGAAACTTTTGAGTAAGCTGACCAAATACATTTTCTACTACACGCCGGGCGCGGCTAAGTCAAAAGTTGAATTTTCTTTTTCTTTTATCTACTATGCTGACTGTCTTGGGATTAACCCAAAACATTCATCACCTATAATGACATGTGGTGCCAGGTCATTAGTATTAGGCAGTGGCTTTGGTAGTAATAAGGTTCTGTTAATCAGGTATGTTTTGTAGAATTTAGAATTCTCAAATATTCCACTATCATTATGTCACCCATAGGTCTCGGCCCAACTGTACGACGTACAGCACGGGTTCCGTAAGGTGCGCAGCACGACAAGCAATCTGCTCAACGCCATGGCATATGTAGTCCCTCATGTAGACAGTGGAGTGCAAGTTGACGTAGCGTACTTTGACTTCAAAAAAGCATTCGATTTGGTGGACAATGACGTTTTGTTAACAAAGATGGCGGCAGTTGGCTGCACTCCTCAAATGCTACAGTTTTTTGCAAGCTACATGAAGGACCGACAGCAATACGTTGAGTATGCAGATTGCAAGTCCCAGCCGTATTTTACGAGGACCGGCGTAAGTCAGGGAAGTAACTTGGGGCCGTTAGAATTTTTAATAATGATTAACGACCTACCAGAAGTAGTTAAAGACGCCAAATGTCTTCTATTCGCGGACGACCTCAAGTTGCTCCTGGCAGTCAAGGATGAGGGAGACTGCGAGCGACTCCAGCGGGATATACAGAGAGTGGTGGAATGGAGCCAAAGAAACAAGTTGGAATTTAACGTAGAAAAATGCGCCAACATCACCTTTACCCGGGCAAAAACACCACTCATTTACAACTACGTGGTAGCAGGAGCTCCGCTAGCTAAAGTGGACTCCGTGAAAGACCTAGGGGTACTCTTTAATAGGGACTTGACTTTCAGGGACCACATAGTTGGAATTTCTAAAAAGGCATTAAGAATCCTCGGTTTCGTACTTCGGCGAGCAGCGAGCTTTAAAAACATACAAGCCGTTTCAGCGCTGTATAATGCTCTGGTGAGAAGCCAATTAGAGTGCAATGCTGCAATATGGGCACCACATGAAAAAAAGTATATCCTCATGTTAGAAAGGATACAAAATAAGTTTACCAGGTATCTATTGTAAACTGTATTGGAAACTGTATGGAGTCTACCCTTTCTATCCGTTGATGTATCCTACAAACTTCGTCATAGGCATGGTAGGCTACAATAGATTGGAAACCCGTAGAGATTTGTCACTGGCATGCTACCTTGTTCGAGTTCTACGGGGTGGTATCTGCAACCCGGGTATATTGGAGCAGTTATGTTTGGGTGTGCCGGACGGGTACTCGGGGCGGCAGCGGCGGCCGCGGCTGCTGGCGGAGCCGAGCGGCAGAACCAACTTGCTTTGTAAAGCGCCTCTCAGTCGCGCCGTACACACACTAAATCTAGTGGCTGACCACAGTGATCTTTTTTATTGTCCAATGTCCGAATTTGTTAAAGTATGTCTGTGTGTCTTGTGCAAGTATAATTATTAGGTTAAATAAATTTTAAGGCGCTATTGTATTAGGTCAACCTGTAAAAATAGTTGCTGTACTGAAATAAATAAAATAAAAATAAAAAATAACTGCCTATGTCCACAACAATAAATTTGTAGTATGGATCCACGACAGATGGAAACTTGCGCTATAGAGATTCCAGATTTAAACCTGTTATTAATAGTTTTATATTGGAATAATAGAGATATTGATATTTTTTATGCCCAATTGAAATCAATTTTAGAATACCTCCAAATAAAATTCAAAATAAAAAATGTATTATTGGTAATGACTTCAATACCAACGTGCTAGAAAAATCAAGACAAACAATGAACCTATTAGATTTAATGCTGGAATATAATTTTAAACAGTACATCACCGAGCCCACACGAATAAATAAAAATACTGCAACTTGCTTGGATCTAATATTTGCAAACTTCACTGAAAATTTCAAGACTTCGGTAACTGAACTGGGTTTTTCTGATCATTGTTGCACTACGATTAGTTTCGATCACCCAACCGCAAATAAAAACACTAAAACTAATTATTGGTATCAAACAAGGCGCATATACAATGAAAAAAAAATTGAATCATTTAGATTATAATTAGTTTTATTAATTATATTATATAATTAGAATTATTAATGTGAACTGGAACAATATTATATCTTCTAATAAATCCGTAAACGAAAATTACATCTCACTTAATAAAAAGTTAATGGAAATTCTAAATATATCTATACCTAAAAAACGTCTTAAAATTAAACCTTTTCAGACTAATTTCTGGCTAACGCGAGGCATAAAAACATCTTGTCTTCATAAAAGATTACTCCGGATCCATGTTCTTACAAGTAGAAATAAAACTTTGATTGAACATTACAGAACTTATGGAAAAAGCTTAAAAAATACTATTCAAAAATCAAAAAAAATACAATTTAGTAAGAAAATGCAAAAATTTTGTAATAAAATTAAATGTATGTGGCAAATAATAAAACAAAACCAAAATAAAAAAGGCATACAAAATAAAAGAAATATACAATTGCTTGTTGATAATAAAGTAACGTCTGATCCCAGATTAGTCTCAAACGAATTTAACAACTTGTTTGCTATTGCCGGACGGTCGCCGCCTGCAACTGACGCGCGAACCATGCCGCGCGGCCGACCCATAACTCCATTAGAAAACACTATGTTCTTACGGCCCGTGGAACCACGAGAAGTATTCAGCTTAATACAAAGCCTGAAGGCTAAAACAAGTTATGGTATCGACGAGCTACCATCGACATTAATAAAAGCTTGTGCAGTGGAATTAACCTCACCGCTTACATACATTTTAAGTCAATCATTTTCCGAGGGTATTTTTCCTGATTTATTAAAACAAGCAGTGATAAAACCCATTCATAAAAAGAACGATAAAACTAACCCTAACAACTACCGACCGATAGCTTTGTTGCCCGCGATTTCTAAAGTTTTCGAGAAAGCAATGTGTAAACGTTTATATTCTTTCTGTGAAAAATTTAATGTCTTTGATGATTCACAAAACGGTTTCCGAAAGAAACGGTCAACAACATTAGCAGTCTATAAATACGTGAACGACATTTTGAATATCTTAAATGAAAAAGAGTATGCCATCGGAATTTTATTTGATATGACCAAAGCATATGAAAAAGTAAAATATAATATACTACTTGACAAATTATACGGTATTGGGGTGCGCGGTATAACCCACAAATGGTTTCAGTCATATTTAAGTAATAGGAATCAATGCGTTGACATTGAGTACGTGAATAATCATACCAGAGAAATCAGCGTTGTCAGATCTGATGTCCAACCTGTAGTGGACTCAATCCCTCAGGGAAACGTAATTGGATGCGTGCTATTTATAATTTACATCAATGACCTCCCAAAATCTTTCAATGAAACTTGTGTTATGTTTGCAGATGACTTCTCTCTACTACTGTCGTGCAAAAACAGTATAAACCTCAACGAAACAATATTTCAAACCGTAACAAAAATTGAAAGCTGGATGAACGACCATAATTTGGAAATTAATTTTTCCAAAACTAAAATCATGCAATTTAGGCCTCATCAGAAAACCGAATTAGACATAAATTTCTCATACAATGGAATTAAACTAGAATGCGTTCCCACTTTTCCACTTTTAGGCATAACTATTGATAGCCACATGAACTGGAAAGATCATGTGCAAAAAATAAAAACAAAACTCAGCCAATTTATCTATGCCTTAAGTCAACTAAAAAAGACCACCGATCTACGGGCCGCCTTGTCAGCGTATTATGCCTTTGTGAACGCATGGCTCGGCTACGGTGTAATCTTATGGGGAAACAGCACTAACGCACCAGAACTGCTAATTTTACAGAAAAAAATGCATACGGATACTGACAAACACTAGACGCCCAGAGAGCTGCAAAACACATTTTAAAAACCTTGGCATCCTCACCTTAGCTTGCATGTTTATTTTAGAATCGTGTAAATTTATTAAAACCCATCCAGACCTGTACTCTAGAATTGACGATATGCCCCGTCGTTTCGAATCACGTACTAAAAATAATTTGATACAAGTACCATCGAAATTATCAATACATTAAAATTGACCTTATCCCACATCAATAAGGATTTTTAATAAATTGCCAAACCACATAAAAAATGAACCCAACCAAACCAAGTTCATAAAAATCTTAAAACAATTTCTTGTGTACAAAACTTACTACACAGTAAAGGAATACCTACAAGACAATAATAACATTAATAACGTAACTGAATTATAGTCCAAGCAGGCAATGGTACCAAAATGTTAATGCCTAATAATGGCATAACAAAATTAAAATTAAATTAAAATAAAATACAAAGATCTCATGTAAAGTCAGTAAATGTACACCTAATGTTTTAAGTTTAATGTAATGTAATGTAATACAACTGCTAGAACTGAATTAGGTACTATTATTATTTAAATTTCGTTATTACTTATTTCTATTTTATTAGTTTAGTTAGTTATTAAGCTAATTAAGCATGTAAATTGCAGTGCCCTTGCAGGGCTCATAGCTGATCTTATTTTGATATACCACCTTATGTATACCTATGAAAGCAATAAATTACTGAAATTACTGAATTACTGAAGGTATTTTCTGTTGGTGTAGGCATGTATATAGGTTGAAGTTCCTCCCAGATAGCGTTTATTTTTTATTATTGCGTTTATGATTTAGATTTCTTATTTTTAGTCTGCCATAAAGCGAGTAATAGTAAAATATCGTCTTCGCTATCAGAATCAGAGGTCAACATTTTTTTGTCTTCACACTGTCGAGTACCGCTACGTTATGTCATTATGTCACACACGCCGCCTCGGCGACCGCGCCCCTATCCCGCGCGAGCGCCGGGCGGTTTTTTGGTGCGACTTCCTCCGCATTAGCTTTGCCGAAAAACCGCCTCCGCACCGCACCGCTGTCTGTGCGTTTCAAGATTTATTATTAAATACAAATGAAGGATACTGCAAATTTCATAAAATTAAACGTCGTATTGGACTTAGTGCAGTCCTTAAACGTCTGGTTCACTGTCTGCCTAGGAGCGCTGATGTTGCTTGTTTGAATTTCTGTCTGTGTCAAGGAAAATGAAATTCCGCTATGGGAAGCGAAAAGCGGAAGGTATTTTTGTAAGACAGAACTTGCACTCAGTCGTCTTGCTTGTGAGAGAGTTCGGGGGGTGTGTGTCCGCGTGCGGAACACACCAAACGCACCGAAACCGTTGGGCTGCCTATTTAGGAAAGCCAGTCACATTCGAGAAATTTTTGAATATAATGCCTACAATGTTGATGCCATTTTGCTTTTTGCGAGTTCACTGAATTAGGCTAAAAATATGCTTTCTGAAAAGATAGAGACATTCTTTGCTTCTCGCCACTTCATAAAACTATCGTAGGTTTTCATATATTTTTCTCTTTTGACTTTACTGGAAAAAAAATCTAGACACGCGGCAGCGTGTCAAGCCAAGTTCAAGCAAAAGAACTGGCTAGCCAGCGCCAAGTGTAATATTACACGAATCACTTGGTACCACTTTTGACCCTTCTGTAACTCAAAATCTATTTAATATAAACACATAAAACTACGTGCTTTTAATTATATTCATAAGGACATCTAGAAGCCCAAATTTCATGAAGCTAGCTCAAACGGTTATAAAGATATGAAGGTCAAAAAGTCGTAAATTTTAGCACTGACTGACTAACTATATGTTAGTCAGTCAGTGTACCTAAACCTAACCTACTTCCAGATGACCTATAAGGATGAAATTTGGAATCCAGCTCGGTAATTGTGTGTAAGCGTAGGAAAAAAACTAAAAATAAAAAGAAAGTTAAAAAAGAGGGGAGGTCCCCAAACAATTTTCCCCAAGCAAAGAAATTTATATTGATATTGATATTTATTTATCTCATAATATTACATTGCATTATACATTAATTTCAATCTATAAGAATTAATACTATGATCGTCAAGGGTACAATAGTTGATAATTAATAATTTAAAAATACAAAAAACACCTCACGAACTCCTCTACCTTACGGCTGCATGAATTCGTCCATGTAATATATTGTATTTTCTAAAAGTAGTTTTTTTTAATTGGGACTGGAATTCCGATACACTGACCACGTCTTTCAAACTCTTCGGTGATTTTCATATAGGGTAGGCCCCATTACTTCAGGGTCTTTGTCACACAACGCTAGCCTTTTTCGAATTTTTATGAGCCGGTGTACATTTCGAGAGTTGAAGTTATGAACTTCATCGCCTCGTTTAAAAGTTTCGTTTTACATGCATCACTGTGTCGTGTATGTACAATGAGCTTACAGTTAATATTTTTTTGGATCTAAATAAGGCTCGACAAGATGTCTTCCTTGACACTCCCGTTAAAATGCGAAGAGCTCTCTTTTGGAGAATTAAAACTCTTCTACAATCCGTTGAGTTTCCCCAAAGGATAACACCGTAGGATATGATATAATGTATATAGGCGTAATACACTTGCAGGAGGGTTTTAGACGACACTAGTTTGCTCAGCTCACGCAGTGCGTAAATCGAGGTAGTCAACTTGTTGCACACCAGTTCAACGTGCGGTTTCCATGATAGTGTGTTGTCAAATTGGAAGCCTAAGAACCTTACTAGTTTTGTCACCTGGATGTTACCACACAGAGATAATTGCGGGTGGCCGACAGTACGCCCACTGAAGAGGATACATTAAGTTTTATCAGTGTTAAGTTTAAGTCCGTTTGAGTCAAACCAAGCTTGTAGCTGTTTGATGACTAGATTTAGTTTGAGTTCTAGTTCATTGTACGTCATGCCAGCCACCACAACACTCGTGTCATCAGCAAATAGTATTACTTAGCCTTCTGTTACAGCCTTTGGCAGGTCATTGACAAACATTAGAAAGAGAACATTTCCCAGGGCTGAACCTTGGGGCACTCCTACGGTGGTTTGGGCTGATGAGGACCTCGTTTTTTCTTCTGGATTTTGTACCTCAACGACTTGCGACCTGTTCTCTAAAAATGATGATAGGTGAGTGTGAGCTTTGTTCTTTATACCTAACCTGTCTAGTTTGATTTTAAGAAGGCTGTGGTTTACTGAATCGAAAGCTTTCGACAAGTCGCAGAGTAGAGCCGCCACTTTTAGTCCTTCGTTCATAGACGCCACTGCTGTATTTATTAGACGCAGGGAGGCTGAGGTTATGGATTGTTCTTTTCTGTACGCATATTGTTGAGCTGTGAGTATGGAATTGCTCTCCAGGTAATGGGTAATAGAAGTAGCCAAAATGGACTCTATAATTTTAGAAATTGTTGGGACAATTGTGATTGGTGTACGTACATCACCTGACCCCTTGTATACAGGACATACGCGCGATTTTTTTAGTACGTCGGGATATTGCCCATTATTAAATATTTCGTTAATTATATAGCACATAAACGGTAACAAAGGTTGACAATATTCCGCAATTAGACCTCCAGTAATTCCAAACAAGTCAGGGCTATATTTATTAGCAAGTTTTCTTCTAATGGTGTTCATTAACAGAGTAGGAGTTGGATAAGGCAGTTCATACTGGTAAGTCACAGCTTCCTTCATATAATTTAGTGCGATGCTCTCATTAGGCGGGTATAAGTTCGAAAACTGCTGTCCAACGCCTAGAAAATATTCGTTAAATATTTCGGGTACTATTTGTTGGTCTATTGAGCCCAATTCATCTTTAAGTTTTATATACTTAGTTTTTTTTGTTATTTTGTTAGATACCTCCTTTATTATAGTCCAAACCTCTTTTTTAATGTTATTGCTATTTTGTAGTCTAGTAGAAATAACTTAATTTTTCCTGTTGATAACTAGGTTTTGAAATTTATCTTTGTAATTTTTCATGCATTGCTTTAACATGTTTTAAGGGGGTAACTTTTTAGCAATTCACAGTACCCTATTGTGTATCGTTGACAATTTACAATTTCACTGGTGAGCCACCTACATTGTTGGTTCTTTGGATAACTTTTTTACATTTCATTGGGAAATGTGTATTGTACACGTTAGTTTAATACTTGTTCATAATGTTATTTTGTTCCTATAAATACATATTTGGATTTTGCATAGAACTTAGCACTCATTTAGATCTTCATTCTTTTTGCGGCGAAGCCCACAGCCCAGCATAATTTTTGTATTGAACTTAGCTCTCCTTTTTTACATTTATGTTTTTGGTAGGATTACGAGATTCGCTTAGTCCCCCAATTCCTCAGACGTACACTCAATTTCTTCGTCGCTTGAATTCTTGCTGACATGGCCAAATACGCCCATTTTGTTAATGGTAGTATTAGCCATCCCTGTTGTAAATTTGAAATCGAAAAAGTGCGAAAATGCATGGTTTTTGAGAAAAAAATAATTAAAATTCCCATATAAAAGTATCTTTTTCATCAATTTTGGGCAATTAATATTGGTTGGTTCAGTCATAAAACACGAACACGATAAAGGTTTTCGTCACTGACCGGTAACATTTGACCGCGAGTGTATTTCATTTTTTTTTTGCAAACAAGTTTTTCCGCTATCTATCATATAAATAATCTATCCGCGATCCGAGTCGGTTTTGCCACTAAGTCCCTGTTCCCTACTGCCTACGTGGTTACGGACCCCTCTAGGACAATCAGTTCGGCAGACGCAATCTGAGATTTTAATACCGCATCTCCCATAACCGGGATAGAACTAAACGCGTACAAATGAACGCACGCAAACTTTGACAGGCGGCACGTACTTTAAATTGTGAATTTTGTGTGGGAACAATAATATTTTTTTTCTTGATAACTAACTATGGGGTTCCGCACCATAATATTTGGTGGAGAGACTCCTTATTATGATGAATACAACTTATAATAATGCACAACTTTACTAATATATTCATAACTAATTTCCTGCCGTTTTTAGGGTTCCGATTTTTTTAAACAGAATCGCAAGTGTATTTTTCCACCGAATAACTCAAAATATTAGAGACACGTACAAAAACGTCGCGTTTGCAACAGAAAAATACGAGTTGAATTGGCTGAATACGACCTGCGTCTTTTATATGTCAGTAGCTACTTTTTTTAAAGTTTGGTTCTCGAGAAATAAAGGAATTTATATGTAACATTCCAGGCGGTCAGCAATGTATAATTTCTTAAAAAATTGATTTGACCTTAAACTATACACTTCACCTTCTAATATGTAGCGAGTAATGTTCACCTTTCGGGCCACTTTTGAAAAAAAATGTTAATCGCGACTTTTTAGTCGTCTCAAATAAATTATGGCGTTTTCGGAAGAAAAATACACGTCTAGTTTTTCATTAAAAAAAAAGGCGGCAATGCAAAGAATACACAGTTTTTACATATATATAGTGACTAGTTTTAGACTTACCTGTCCTTTTTTTTCTTTTACCATTTTTGAGAAAAGCTCTATATTTGTCTCATTTGGGACGGCATTTGCTGGCTTCGTATTAAATTAAACGGACTCCCCAAGGTCGTCCGTTTAAAATTAATACTCAGCCAGAAATTGCCTACTTCCCTTGCTTCGACAATAATGTACTATTAAAATATCTGCTAAACCTATAGTACTTGACCAAAAATTATAGTAATTGGCGATCACAATAGAATAATAATGGTCGCAATGATATAAGGGCTCTTACAGCCCGGAAGCCACTACCAGAATAAGCAATAAAAGGCAATTTAAGGTAACGATTGGTATATAAAGAATTGACATCCTCTTGCAAATCAGGCAGTTTAGTTTCAGTAATCTTTACAACATGTACTTCTGTAAAATTATGATTTTGACATCCGTGTTCGTGATTATGGGTTGGAAACATATTTCAGTAAGTTCGAAATGATTATCAAATTAATTGCTCGTAGATAGGGTTCCAATGAGCCCAAACACGGGAATATCTAGTACAGTCAAGTGCAAAAATATCTATCAAATTAATCCTTTCTTGATAAACAAACATGTACTTACTAAATCCGCTGACATAAGAGCGATGGGACATTTTTAAGAATAAGTTATACACAGTTTAGGAGTGGCACCTTCTGTCTCCATCATCAAATCATCGGTGGTGCCATAATATAGCGTTTTCACCGTGTTAATGTATGCCATGGTTAAAATCCTATTAACAAAATCAAACGTCATTACTATAACGAACGCACAGGATAAATACAATTTGAAATTTCAAAGACACGCTACGTTACCTCATCAATACCACAACGAAGTGTGATTGGGTGTACCCTCTTTTTAACCGAATTCAAAAAAGGAGAAGGTTGTTTGTTCCACTGTATGTATTTAGCTTAAGTTATATTAACGATCTGCCAAAAGCGAAAAAACTCGTTACTCGTAAAAAATAATAATATTTATTAATTTAGTTGTTAAATAATTATGTTCGATGCTCTTCATAGAGGCTAGATTATAATTGTATTAGTAGACAGATGTTGAATCCCCAAAATAAATAAAGTAGCTGATGTACAACAACAACATTAGTCGCTAAGTTATCAAGTTATTGTAAAGTTGTTGTAATGGCTGTTACGCCCTTTGAGTCTGCAGGTATCGATATATTTTATCGGTAGCTGAGGGTATGTGAATGAAATTGTTGTTTGTAAATTGGCGCTGGATTTTTCATATTCGATTGGGATAGGTAAAGATGGTCTTGCATAAGAACATGCTTTAACTGTTAACTAGACGTTTATTGATGGAAAATAAACTAAGTTTATAGCAGCACAGCTGCCTTGATCAAAGATCGAAATGGAAGAGAAAAAACCGGCCAAGTGCGAGTTGAATTCGCGCACGAAGGGTTCCGTACCATTATCTATAAAAACGGCAAAAAAATCACGTTTGTTGTATGAGAGCCCCCATAAAAAAAAAATCTTTTTGTATTTGTTGCTATAGCGGAAACAGAAATACATAATCTGTGAAAATTTCAACTTTCTAGCTATCACGGTTCTTGAGATACAGCCTGGTGACAGACAGACGGACGGACAGCGAAGTCTTAGTACTAGGGTCCCGTTTTACTCTTTGAGTACGGAACCCTAAAAAGTAACAGTGTTGCTAGTTTCATAAAATAAATGCGTTTTGACACATGCAAATTAGCCTACTTTTTAAAAGATATTTAGATTTCTCTGTGATATTAATCCTATTTATTTATACTAATATTTTTAAATCTGTTTTTTTTTATTTTAACTTATATTTTTACATTTATGTTCATGTATTTAACAGATGCAAGATGGCATATTAGTTTAATAGAAGCAGGCCCCGTAGCATGGATGGCGTTATCACGCGATAAGTGATAGGATAAGCGCGTCGTCTCATTCTATCGAACGGTGTCAGCCAGGGACGGCAGCTCTATCCTATCACTTATCGCGTGATGATCCATGCTACGGGGCCTCTGTTCTGTGTTAACCCGTTGCTTACATACAAAATAAAAGAAGTTACTATGCAGGTGCTATTGAAAACTTGAGTCACTACATTTATAATTTCCCGTTTATAATATTTAAAAGTTACATTACTTTTTAAAAATCGTAAAAGGTGGTATAAGTTATTTTTTTACCTCAGAACACGCCTCTACATCTACACACTGCAGTTGCATTGATGAGTCACACTCAAATTATCTTAACGAGAACGGACTATGTCAACCTTTAGGTCATGTCAACCTTTAGGTCAATCAGAGAATAATCAGTTTGGTGTGGGATATTAAGTACAACACAGAAAAATGGATATAATTTTTTGTATTTTTTATATCAGAGTCTTCAAGTGATTCCCGAACGCGCATACGTGACGTATATTAACGAAAAATATGTACACAAAAACGGAACCATCAATGTCAGGAGATATGGGAGGAAGAGTGCATACTACATCAACATGCAAGGGGTCACCAAAATGCCATTCGGAAACAACGTGTCGGTAAATAACAATTCACCTCAACAGTCCCTTAAAATATCACGATTCAGGCGCCAAAGGTCCATATTTACATATATACAAATCAATATAAACTTATTTAATACTACAAAAGCACACTTTAACTGTGATGTGTGTGTGCTATGAACGTACGGTTGCTACAGAGCACATAGTAAAACCTCGAATTCGTTCAACCTGTAAATAGACGTTCTGACCACTACGCCGCGATGTTATAGGTTTTGTTGCTGTTCTGCCAGCTGAATTTCTTATGTCAAATGATGAAATAATATTTTACGTTTAATTACTATTGTGGGTTTATAAGCTGATCCCACAATACATTTTATACGGATTGGTAAGGACTAGCAAGGCCAGACTAAGGACTAAGTAAAACAAATGTGTTTACTATACGCACAATGTAACCGACATTGGTACTCTTCGGGGGAGGCCTATATCCAGCAGTGGACGTCTTTCGGCCACACATGCGTGGTGATACGCACATGCCGTACGATTTAACTGAGTCGATTACTGCAGTAGTTGTAGGGTTTGGGTAAAACAAAAAGGGAGTAAGTTTCGATTCCCACCACAGGCTACAGGCTACATTCGATATCGGTTCATTTTTCATTGTACTTCTTATCTGTATCAAATGAATAACTCCTTGCACGTAATAAATCTATTGAACTTCTTCCAGTTGAATTTAATATACTTCGAGTTTTTGCACAACGAGTATAAACGCAGTTTCGTTGAGCTGAAGTTCCCCAAGATTTGTGACGCTATCGACAAGGACCCTTATGTCGGCAGAGCGTTCAAACTGTTGGGAGTCCCTTGCCCACTGCCGGCGGTAAGTTAAACTGACAATTTAATATACTTCGAGTTTTTGCACAACGAGTATAAACGCAGTTTCGTTGAGCTGAAGTTCCCCAAGATTTGTGACGCTATCGACAAGGACCCTTATGTCGGCAGAGCGTTCAAACTGTTGGGAGTCCCTTGCCCACTGCCGGCGGTAAGTTAAACTGACAATTTAATATACTTCGAGTTTTTGCACAACGAGTATAAACGCAGTTTCGTTGAGCTGAAGTTCCCCAAGATTTGTGACGCTATCGACAAGGACCCTTATGTCGGCAGAGCGTTCAAACTGTTGGGAGTCCCTTGCCCACTGCCGGCGGTAAGTTAAACAGACAATTTAATATACTTCGAGTTTTTGCACAACGAGTATAAACGCAGTTTCGTTGAGCTGAAGTTCCCCAAGATTTGTGACGCTATCGACAAGGACCCTTATGTCGGCAGAGCGTTCAAACTGTTGGGAGTCCCTTGCCCACTGCCGGCGGTAAGTTAAACAGACAATTTAATATACTTCGAGTTTTTGCACAACGAGTATAAACGCAGTTTCGTTGAGCTGAAGTTCCCCAAGATTTGTGACGCTATCGACAAGGACCCTTATGTCGGCAGAGCGTTCAAACTGTTGGGAGTCCCTTGCCCACTGCCGGCGGTAAGTTAAACGGACAATTTTTTTTAAAAACGATATTTGAAAACAAAACTCAGGGTAAATATTATGCAAGGAGGTCAGTAAGAGAAGACCCGACGCCGAAAGCAAAATGTTTTTTTATCTTATTTACGAGAAAACAAATTCAATTGAAATTAAATTAATACTAATGAGTCAAAGTTAGGTTTTTTATCGTGTTAAATATAAAAACAGTTTCACTGGTTTGAATTCATTTTGATAAGTGATAAACTGATAACCAACTTGGCCTAGTTGGTAGTTAATTTAGTGATCCTAATTATGAAGCTGGAGGTCCCGAGGTCTAATTTAGTCCAGTCAATGAACTGACAAATGGAAAAAATACAAAATTGGAAATAATTTATAATGGCAGATTTTTCCTATGTAATGGATATATTTTCAATTAAGTAGTTATCTAGAGGCAAAATCCGACAAAATATATTGCATAAAAAAATTATAACTTAATTAGCTCCTGAAAAGTCAGTATGAATATTAATAAATGTTTTAATCTTTATTTTCGTTCATTCAAATTTGCTTTAAAATATTCAAGATAATGTTGGATTCTTGAATTATGCATCTTAGAATATCGTTTTGAAATGAAATAAACCAACAATACGCTTCGCGTTACTGTTTTTCAAAACCGTATTTTGCCTGGAGTAATTCCGGTACAAGCACTGTTTTGTATGAAACACACGAAATATTTGCTCCTTAGTCACTTATTTTATTTCATTGACATTTTCTGTAAAGGGAATAAATAAATAATTTATCTATGTAAGTACTTGCTGACTTTTTCCTTCTCGGCCTTCATGAAGGTCATGGATCTGCCAATGTGTTATTATTGTTATAAAACATATATTCTTAAGAAATCGGTGATTCAATACACTCTTGGCTATACATAGGTCCACGTGTTTGTGTGTGTGTAAATTGAGATTGTCGGTAATTGGACATAATATGCCTTTTATAAGGTTACTGAATTATGTAATTTTAAACATGTATTATTATCATTAGGTGAACCTAATTGATTTTATTCGAGAATTAAAAAAAATATTAATAATTAAATTAAATTTTATCTTGAAAGAAATATGTTTTTTATTTGATATAATTTTTACAATGTACGGTGGCGGGATGAAAAGGTTGATCAGTTTTCAAATCAAATCATTTACGCGTTGCAAGCACATGTTACCTTTTAAAACTGTGTATCAGACGAGAGTGATGTATTGAAAATTATGTTCAACTGTTTGACAACAAAGTTCAAATTTACTTAGACGAATTTTCCTTGACTATTAATAGTAGAACTTAAACCTTTTTATTAGTTTGATCTTGCCATTACGTTGCGTCAAGTTTGATAAATCTAATGATTGAATACTCTGCGCTTAAAATTATTAAAACCATAAATGTGAGTAACAGGTCCTGTCAATGTCATCATTGTTATTTCTTGTATACGTTTTTTTTTCTGTTTTTAACTCGTTTTCCAAAATTCAAAGATGTGTATGACGGAACGTGTCTGACACTATAACTTATACTGAGCAAGCAAAACCAGATCTTAAGGTGATCAACCTTTTCATTCCCCGACTGTACGTAACATTTTAAAAATAAAAATGTTTTTAAAAATTTTTTACGTATACCTAAATGATTGTGTATGATTCATTATATATAAATGAGTATGATTAGTATGTAATATATATTTTAATAATTTACAGGGCGTCCATAAGCTGATGAACATATCGATACCCATGGACGACTTCCCCAACGTGTGGCCCTTTGAAAAGTGCAAAGTGGAAGCGACTATGGTGCAGAATAAAAATGGTGACGTCATTGCCGCTGGGGAGATTTTCGTACTATTCAAACAAAAGCCTAAATTTAAATAAGTGTTTTTTTTACATAAACGATTTCCTAACACGTTGATGGATAATACAGAATTGTAAAGGGCCTATGCACACCGCGTTTTTTAAACGCGCGTTTATACTGATTTACACGTAATTCGATATAAACGCGCGTCGTCTACGGCGCGTTTAAAAAAGCGTGATGTGCAAAAAGGCACCGGCCGATGTTTCAGATGTGTTGAATTATGACACACATATATGGGACTAGAGGGGGACCTGTCTGGCACACAATAAGTTATTTCAGTCATTATGCAACTAAATAAGTAAATTAGACGTGAGCATGTAATTTAATTAGGCCCAGTTTGGGTGGCCGACCAATCAGAGGCACGGAATTGGATGGAAGTTTGACGACCGCTTTAGCCTAGTTGGTAGTGACCCTGCCTACGAAGCAAGAGGTCCTGGGTTCGAATCCCGGTAAGGGCATTTATTTGTTTATTTCTCTATATAAGTATCCATATCGTCGTCTAGTACCCATAGTACAAGCTTTGCTTAGTTTGGGACTAGGTTGATTTGTGTAAGATTGTCCGCAAATATTATTATTAAATATTATTATATTATAATCAATTTTTTGTATAAAGCACGCCCAATTAATGTAATTCGCATTGATACTTAGTGTCAATCGTGGACCAATTCAACATTGGATTTTTAGAATAAAAAGGGGTGAATTTGGCCGAATGTTGAGTTAGTTTCCTGCCTAGCCACAGAATAGTATAATCCCACCAAAAACATAAATGTGTAAATGGGAGGCAAGTTCAATATTTTGCACTTTTTTACTCTTTGTTTGTGCACTAAAGTTTAAATAAATAAAGGTGCGTGGTTGTCAACTTCGCCGACAAAAGAATTAAGATCTAAATAGGTGTTAAGTTCAGTAGATATTCCAAAAATTAAATGAACTAGCTTGCTAGTAAAAACTAGCCAAGTCAAGTCTTGAGCATCAATTTATCCTAAGTTATCTGCTTTGTGTAAATAATTCGAGTGTTCTTTAAGAAGTTAATACTTTTATACAGGGCGTTCTAAGACATGAAGGGAAAGTACCTTAAATATTGTATGCGTAGATAGGATATTTTGCTAAATGAAAGATTTTATGTTATTTTTAAAAGTTAGTACTTAATACCTACTGCATTCAAATATGTTCTAAAAATTACTTGCTTTGTCTGGGAATCGAACTGACTTAAATGTGAAAAACCCGTATTTTTATGATGCCAATCGAAAGAATGGACAAAAAATAATAACATGGTATCATAAAAAAGCCAAATTTCAACTTTCTAGGTCATCTGGAAGTGGGTTAGGTTTTTGATATATCCGTCACCTAATAGATAGTTAATTCAGTGATAAAAATGCCGATTTTTACCTGTATATATAAAATTTCAGCAATTAGTTAATCTATGGGGTCGCCAGTTCCTTTTCGTTTTGAACTTGGCTGGACACGCTGCCGCGTAGTATGGCCTAGCTACGAGCAAGGTCCCAAACAAGAAGAAGTCAAATGACAAATAGTTAAGAAATTAAGTAAACATTTCTAAGTGTTTTGTGATATGCTGGGACTTAAAAAAAAATTCGAGTAAATTTTATCGTAAATTCGACTAAGCGTTTTTGGATAAACATTTTTTGTGTAAACTTAAAATATTGTCAGTGTTTTTATCTTAGTATATTTTTGTGTTACCATTAACTTAGCATAGTTTCTGAACATTTTGGTCTAAGCGTAATTTGATAATTTTTGTACTTAAAAAAATTGGGAATCATTCTTTGGAACTAGTTAATAAATTTGTGTAAAATAAAAAGTGTTTTATTTGTTTGTGGCACCTGTTAGGCGGAACCTGCGGATAGGCTGGGAGACTATCTCCGCTCACTAGCTAAACTCTCACAAATTATAGAGTATTGAGTAAGTATAAGGACGTGCTACCCGTGGCGTGATAGGCCTTGTTGCCTAAAATGCAGTCGTGGCTTTGTCTCTGCCGCAAGCGAGCCATACCTACTGAGGCTGCGGGGGACGCGCATGTTGGCGTGTGTCCGCGGCAACTGCACTAGGTCGGCAACATATATAGATTTATATTTTCTTTTTATTTAAGAGCTAGGCTCTTGTCGGTGGAGTGATTTCCAACTTGTTCTACATTCTGCCTTTCTTTTTATTACTCTATACGATGAAGCGTTTATTTTCTCTTTTATTTGCTCTATGTAAGATACCCTCGGCCTTCCCCTTTTTCTTTTCCCTTCTATTTTCTCTCTATTATTGTTTTCATCCAGTCATCGTCGCATAACATGTGTCCTATCTTTTTTCCTCTCCTGTTTTCAATGCCAGATTTATATTATCAAAGAATATATTGAATTAATTGTTTTAAATTTCTATTGACATGTGTAAGTCGCCTTCTTTAAATATATCATGTCATATTTTCCTTGGTCTGCCTTTGTTTCTTTGTAGGGACAAAGAAACAATGGTAGACCAAGGAAAAGAAGCTTACGGCCTGTCTGATGTTAAGCAGTTACCATAGCCTATGGACACTTGTGACTCCAGAAGAATCACAAACGCGTTGCCGACCCTTTATTCACTTGAGGATTCGCTGTGTTGGCAGATAGAGACGTGCAGGTCCCTCACTCCCAACACAGTGCATCCTAGAGAGCTCTGGCGACCTTACTCACCACCAGGAACACAACGCCACATGCTTCATAGCATGCAATAATATAGCAACACTACAAAGAAGTGGTGCTATTATGGCTGCGGTCTTCTGTAAGGTGGAGGTACTTCCCCAGTTGGGCTGCTCCACATACGAGCGAGATGACATTCCGCTGTGCCCTACCTCTCATGCATATGCATGTAGATTGCCATGTGATAAATGAGCCAGAAAACTCGTAGAGTGGGCCCTCTCTAGGTACCCACTGGGAGAGACAGTCAACTTTTTATCGAAGTTTTATTCAAAAGTCGTCGAGCTACATCCATCACCGGCATCGGCGCCAACACGAATCGCTTTAATAAGTTACGCATTTGGCTGTTATTCGGAAAAATCTAGTGTTGGAGGGTAAAGGTCAGCTTACTAGCGACCGCTTTAGCCTAGTTGGTAGTGACCCTGCCTACGAAGCAAGAGGTCCTGTGTTCGAATTCCGGAAAGGGCATTAATTTGTGTGATGAGCACGAATATTTGTTCCTGAGTCATGGATGTTTTCTATGTGTATTTATTTCTCTATATAAGTATCTACATCGTCGTCTAGTACCCATAGTACAAGCTTTGCTTAGTTTGGGACTAGGTTGATTTGTGTAAGATTGTCCGCAAATATTTATTTAACTTTTTACTGTCCATTATTTCTAATAATATACAGTACTTGATTGCTTATAGGTACTTCACAATATTTATTTATGTCGACGTTACGGACGTGTTTATCATGGTCAAATAAGTGTACTTACAATCCAACTAAACATTTTCGAAGCAATCATGACCTTTGTTATTAGGGAGCTGAGGCGTTATGAACATAATAACTCACCTTAGTAAGTAAGTAATCAGAATCGATTTCTAAAAGCATCCATTCAATGGAATTCAGAAAATTTCATTGAGATTGTGGGTCATTGGACATATGTATTTCATGCTTTTTAGGGTTCCATACTCAAAGAGTAAAACGGGACCCTATTACTAAGACTCCGCTGTCCGTCCGTCCGTCCGTCCGTCTGTCTGTCACCAGGCTGTATCTCACTGATACCGTCATAGTTCCAGCTGAAATGTTCACAGATGATGTATAACAACAAATACTAAAAACACAGAATACAATAGTTTTTTATAGATAATGGTCAGAGGCTCAGAATGACCTATCTGAATGGTGTAAAGCTCTAGAGGGTAGCGGATTAAAGGTAAGCAGACAGAAAACCGAGTACATGTGCTGCTGTTTTTCTGGAAGAAACCTGTAAGGTACTGTCGCAATAAACGGAATACCTGTTAATAGGGTGCAAGAATTCAAATACCTTGGCTCTGTAATTAATACAAGTGCAACTGTAGAAAAGGATATCCAGAACAGAGTCAGGACTGGCTGGCTCAAGTGGAGGTCACTTCCCCCCCGATGGTGCTCGCCTTGTCGGGGCGGAGGGGCTTAGTAACCGTGGACTGGTCACCCACGGCGAAGCTAAGAGGCACCCAGGGCCGGCCTGTGTGGGCTGCCGGCTGGCCCGAGGAGGGCGCTCCTAGCGGGCTTGCCTAAGCCCGCTTAGGATGGGTTAGGGAGGGACCGCGGAAGAAGTTCTCACGCGCTATTTTCTGCGGCCGAGGTGGGATCGCAGGGGGAGAGGCGTGTTGGTATAACGGTGCGCCAGTCTCCCTACCCCCTGCGAACTTGGCGGGGCCGTTCCGATGAAGCGGTATTGGTGGGACCGCAGAGGAAGAGGAATGCCGGTATTACGGTGCGCCGCTTTCCCTATCCTCTGCGGCCGAGTCGTGGTCGGTGGCGGAACCACAGACCTGATCCGCCACCGGGTGCTGGATTTTCCGCACCCATGATCTCCTCGTAGCGGACTCAGGGGGGTCCGCTACTGAACAGGTGGAGATCGAGGAGGCAGGCGCGCCAAAACATCTGGCGTGCCTCACGTGGAGGGCCCCCGGGCATCCGCGAAGGAGCCGCTTGTGGGCGGCTGCCGCCGGCGGGGTCGCGGATGTGTGCGCAAGCGTTCCCGTGACCTCGCCATAAGGTGGCGAGGTGGCAAGTGGGGGGGGGGTTTTTTGTGGGTACACCGTGGGTCTCATTAGCCCATACGGGAGTCCCACATAACCACTCGGGTGACCCCCTGCACCCGGGTGGTATGCGTAACGCATTTTCCCCCCTAAACAAAAAAAAAAAAAAAAAAAAAGTGGAGGTCACTTACCGGGGTACTCTGCGACTCAAAAATGCCCATCAGAACTAAGGGTACAGTGTATAAGACAGCAGTTAGACCCGCAATGATGTACGGTACTGAATGTTGGCCCACGTGAAAAGCGGACACACAGAAACTGCACGTTGCCGAAATGAACATGCTGCGTTGGTCTGGAGGCGTTACATGTCTCGACAAAGTGAGAAACGAGTACATCCGAGGATCTTTTAAGGTGGCTGACATAAGCCTAAAAGAAAACCGTCTACGCTGGTACGGCCACGTCATGCGAAGAGATGAGGATCATATGACCAGAAAAGTAATGGCCATAGACGGGGGCAAAAGAGGAAAAGGCCGCCCCGCCCACTACATGGACTAGAACTATCGCAGCTGACTTGAAGACGTTGGGAATAAACCCAGAAACCACCCAAAAGCGCCAGAAATGGCGAGAATGTACTAGGGAGGCCGACCCCGTATAGGGAAAAAACAAGGAGAAAAGAAAGAATGGTACGGAACACTTCGTGCGCGAGTCCGACTCGCACTTGGCCGGCTTTTTATGTTTCTGGATTATGTGACTTTTAAAAATGTATCATTAGGTACGTAATTGATTTTATTCGAGAGTTTTAATTTTTATTTCTTAAGTTTAATTTAATTATACCTTAAAAGATGTATCTTCATTATATTTACTAGCATTTTTACAATTTAACATTTTGGTAATAAAATGTTTTTGACTGAAGTGGGTTTAAAGTTTGGTATTTCAAGACATTTGTAAAATATGAGATTTTTAACTTCGGTTTTAGAATGTTCACAAACTAGAAAATGAAAATCAAGGTTTTTTTTTTATTTAGGTATCTCCTAAAAGAGGGTTCAAAGTTTGTATTGAGAGAAATCATTTCCTAAGACGATAACAAGTTCTACGCGGACGAAGTTGCGGGCAACAGCTAGTCATACATAAATGAGTATATTATGTAATATGATTGATAAACTATTCGGCTGCTCAAAATTTAAACAAGTCCATTATTTTTCAAAAATCGGTTTTTTGACTCATTCGATTCCCTGTGTCAAGAGCTAGGGAATCCAATTACCGGGAATATTTCATTACCGGTAAATTACCGACTTGAATGTGACAAAACCGGTTATCCGGTAAATCATCGGTATTTTCAATTTGGTTTATAAATAGCGTTATTTGGCGTTTATTTATCGTAAAAATAAGCTTCAATTTAGTATAAAGAGTTATTATGTGCCTTAAATGCCTTAAGGCAATAATCAGATTCTGTAATAATTTTAAACTTGTTCAGTGGTAAGAGGGCATTAATACAACTGAAAACATTCCTTAGGAAGGAATTGTTCCCAGTTCTACTGATTTCCATTACAAGATCAGTACAATACAAAACAGTACAGGTAGTGAATGGAGTCACAAAGGTTAACGTGAATATTAGTATTATGGAGCATTGCCTGTTCCCCGCCGTTGCCTGATAAAAAGGTTTGTGAAATGTAAGTAATACTTGTAGCTTTGTAAGTTTGTACGTAAACTCCGATCACTTTAGCTTGATTGTGTCGTCTAATAAATAAATATAATGAATAGTTTGAGAACGCTCAGGTAAAAAAGATACCAAGTTAGTGTATTTTTTCAAGGCGAAAATTTTCAGCAATCATGTTTAGGCTATAGTCAGACAATCAATCACACACTCAAGAATCATAATTCTGTAAATCAGTTGTTACTGTGTCTTAATCTGGTATATAAAGCGCATTTCATGAAACGCGATTTTTCTATTCGCGCGATACCTAATTTCCAATTATTTTGTGTAGAAAGAAAGAAAGAAAGAGAACATTTATTGTTTACCATGTACAATTAGGTCTTAATTATAAATGTGTGAGTAACAATGGCAACCCTTTCGGGCATACAATATTAACTATAAAAGTTACATAGGTATATAATATTCAGTTTCTCTCTCTCAACTCAAAGTATTCTTTTAAATCATAAAATACATTTTCTGTCAACCATCGTTTTAATTGGCGCTTAAATTGATTTTCGCCCAACATTTTTAGGCTAATGGGTAGATGGTTGAAGACTTTGATAGCGGTGATAAAGGTGCTCCTATAATAGGTCGCGTTTTTGATCGCTGGCAGTGAAATGTTGTACATATACTGTGATCGTAAATTGTTACGCTGTTCTGAGCAGAAGTTAAAATTATATTTATGATTTATTACATAGGAACACAGCTCTAAAATATATAATCCAGTTAATGTTAGAAATTTATTTTCCCTAAAAATATTTCTAACGGACTCAGTATTGTACAAGCGGTATATAATGCGGAGACATTTTTTTTTGGAGAATGAAAGTAGTTTTGACATTAACAGAATTACCCCAATAAATTACACCATAATTCAACAAAGGATAAATATTTCCATAATATGCATTTCTTACAATATCTTCTGAGCAAGTACTTGATAAGACGGATAAAGCATAGCACTGACTGGATATTTTTTTATTTAACTTTTCTATATGAGATTTCCAATTTAAATAATTAAGCAGATACGCTTTTGCGTAAACCACAATCAAATCGGTTCAAGTTTGGGATCTACGATGCTACAGACAGAACCCTCGCGGTATTTTTTTTTACAGTGATTACTGTTTATTACAATTTAAGAATCCCTGTAAACTCGGTTGAATGTTACCGTTACAACGTTTTGAAATAATTGTCGGTGACTATCACAAAAGTAATGTACATAAATTTAAAATGCTTGCTGAACCTATAGTACTTGACCAAAAATTATAGTAAGTGGCGATCACAATACATAAGTAATATTGTTATGTAGGTATTGGGAAGTGTGTCCAATGAAACCACCAGCTGAGCTTAGACTGATTTATTATTTTGTTGCATGCCTTTTCCAACCTACCCCATATCTCAAACTACCCACATAATAGATACTGACATCGCAATGATATATTTGCTCTGAAAGCCCGGAAGCCATGACCAGAATAATAAAATTAATAAAAAATAATAGGCAATTTAAGTTAACAATTGGTATAAAGCATTGACATCCGCTTGCAAATCAAGCAGCGAAGACAATAGATAAGTAATAGTCGCAGTGATATTAAGGGCTCTCACAGCCCGGAAGCCGCTACCAGAATAATAAAAAATAATAGGCAATTTAAGTTAACGATTGGTATAAAAGTATAAAGCATTGACATCCGCTTGCAAATCAAGCAGTTTAATTTCAGTAATCTTTACAGCATGTACTTCTGTAAAATCATGATGTTGACGTCGGTGTTCGTGGTTATGGGTTGGAAAAATATTTTAGTAAGTTCGAATAGGAAGAGAGAGAGAGAGTTAAGAGAGTAAAAAGTTTTTATTGGTTGTCAAAAAACCTAAATTAATTTAAAACTTCTGCCAAGCCACAGGTGACAGTGCGGTTTGTTGAAGGACTGTACTTTAGCTGACATGGCCAAATACGCCCATCTTTTTTACTTGTAGAATTACGGGATGCGTAATTTTTAAATATAGGTAATTATAAATAATTGGACCGACAAACACAATGTTCACATAAAAACTCACTCCAAAAAATGACCACACCACAACCGAACTAAACGCGTGCAAAATGAACGCACGCAAACTTTGAAAGGCGGCACTACCGTTTGGTGGAGAGACTACCTTTGGTGAGTACAATCTGTAAAAAAAATATGAGCCCTGAACTCGACGTCAGCTAAAGTACAGTCGAGCCCACGCCTCATCGTGACGATATCTGTAGCCTAGTTGGTAGTGACCCTGCCTAGGAAGCCGGAGGTCCCGGATTCAAATCCCGGTAAGGGCATTTATTTGTGTGATGAGCACACATATTTGTTCCTGAGTCATGGATGTTTTCTATGTATTTAAAGTATATATTTATATATATAAGTATGTTTATCGTCGCCTAGTACCCATAGTACAAGCTTTGCTTAGTTTGGGACTAGGTCGATTTGTGTAAGACTGTCCCTATTAAAAAAAAAACTACCTTGCAGTTGCACTGATGACTGATGAGTCACAATTTTCTTAACGTGAATGGACATTTTTTTTTTTTTCGGTGTGAAAATGCATTACGCATACACCCTGCCCAGGGGAAGGCCTTTCGGGTGTTATGTGGGACTCTCTCCTCCCGAAACCCCCTCTGCTAGGCAGAGGGAGGGGAGGAGTCTACCCACTAAAAACACACCGGCGTCACCCGCACTGCCGTTATCGGGGGACGTCATGGGATCGCAAGCATTCTACCACGACGTCCCCCCGAACGTGAATGGACTATGTCAACCTAACCTAACCTAAAGGTCAATCAGAGAATAATCGTTGTTGGTGCGGGATCTTAATAAGTGGACCACAAAAAAAAGTGGTTTATTTTTGTTTCTTTTTTGTTATCAGAGTCTTCAGGTGATTCCCGAACGAGCAAAAATGCTGTATCTTAACGAAAAATATATATACACTAACGCAACCATCAATGTCAGGAGATATGGGAGGAAGAGTGCATACTACATCAACCTCGAAGGGGTCACTAAAATGTCACTCGGAAACAACGTGTCGGTAAATATTGTTAGCATTAACTTATTAATCTATTCTTAGGAATGCATGAAAACCACGATATAAAGTATAAAGATCATATAATGCTGGTATTACAGTGTTAATATCTAATTATTCTAGCAAACCGCCACAACTTCTCCCTCAGTCCGACATCATCGTTTTTCTTTTTCTTTCAATACCCTCTTTATTTTTTACTGTTCGGATGGCCGTTCCGATACCGTCAAACTAAATCTAATCCTTTACTTTATGAAACAATGTCTGATATAATATTTTTTTTAAATACTAATTTTACTTAAAATAATAATTATTTATACTATACATACTAATTTAAAATGATTCGCTAACAGGCGGCTGTCCTGAAATTGGAATGACCCCATTCCAGGCTGGCCATTCGATCATCAATTGTATGCCCTCATACACATCCTAAAATTATCAAAATTAATAACTATTTACTAACATCGTACAGCGTTAATTACAAAAAAAAAACTCTTCTATTTTATCATCATCATAGGTTACCTACATTTAAATAAGTAGGCACAAAAACATAGGTACTCTATCAAGCTATCATCTATTGGCCTGAGTAAATCATTTGATATAGGTACCAACCTACACAATAAATACACAAAACGAGATATTGAAATCTAAGTTTAGTTTTTGTTCTAAGTATCAGCTACCATCAGCTGAATTCAAGGTGACGCTCACGTCATGCCCAGCGAAGAATTACCGGTTTATCCTCAGATAAACCGGTAATTCTTCGCTGGGCATGAAGAGGGACGCAGTCACAGTTAATCCACCAATAATAGCTTCCAATGCGTGTTCGGCGGCCTTGCGGGAGAAATACATCTACAGAAGGGAGAAAACTGTTTTTAAAACAAAATCGGCAATAATAAATGGTTGAAAATTCCAATATAACGTTATGTTTAGAGACAGATTAAAATATAATATATACAAGTGAGTTTAAATAATAAACTGTTACCGCCCTGATTTGAAGGTACAGTCGCCATCACATACATCGGAGCAAACAAGCACGTCACAAACATCGGAGCACACCTCTATTTTCAAGGCATTAGGGTGCATGTGCAGATATTTTTGAACACCTATAGTGTACCTATGTATGTGATGGCGACTGTATGTCATTTAATTATCATTGGGTGAGTACCGCTTGTGCTTCGGCCGTCCTTAATTCTAAGAACTCTGGCACCAACACTTCGGCATCCTTCGCCCTTACGATAACAATGAAACGACAGTGAGCACCGCTTATGCTTCAGCATCCTTCACTATGTGAGTACTGCTTGCATTTCAGCATCCTTCACTGTTAGATTGGTTAGTTGATATAGTTGCAATAAGTACCAATTTTTTTGGTATTCACAGGCCCACTGCCAGCACCGCATCCATAAGCTACGATTACTTGCGTACTTGCTCGCCCAAAGGTGGAGTTGCAAGACTTACTGATAACTGAAAACAGAGGATTAGGAATAGGAGTGTCGGTCTTAAGTCAAAATAAATATTAATAATCGCTTTTCAAATAAAGTTTGCGTTTGTCATTTTATAATTTTATTTTACTATTTCTCGTCATCTGTCGTAGAACCGTCTGATAAGATTTCTTCGGTATCAGTTTCTTTACCATCTTGAAATGTAATCCATTTTTTTTTAGATGATCGGCTGGATACACACTTTTATATTTTCGATTAGAATGACCGTCTATACTTGATATCTCATAGCGATCGCTGTCGAGGACTGCAGTTATTTTATAAGGGCTTCTAAACTTCGGACTTCGGACACAACCTTTTGCTCTTGCATGACAAGATCTCCTACATTGATAAATATAGTTGGTGCTCTTTTTGATCAAATATTTTCTTCATGTAGCTTTGGCTCTTTTCTGTATTATCCTTAGCAGACTATCGAATCTCGGACAAAGTTGGCAGTGTATCGTCTTTGGACACTTCAGCCAAAGAGTTAAGTAGAGCACCTTCAGTTGTATTAACACTCCTCTGAGAAGAATGGTCCAGGCACCTTTTTTCTTTAAGTTCGTGATTCATTTGTTGCAACTCTTTATCTTTAGTTAAAGGTAGCAATCGCGCACTAGCAAGAAGTTTAGCTTGTTCTAAAACCACATCACTGTTCGAGAAGTTAATTACCATAATTCGTCCGAAACTTTTGTCAAAATAGTATACACCTTGCATCACAATAACTTCTTTTCCAGTCTTGAATGACGTATTACTCAGTATAGTCTTAATTGTAATATATTACTTCCCCAGTATACTCACCATTCAGCGACACGTTTGCCTTAGCATAAATTTATATCTTATTCGTGTCTAGGTTTTTAGAACACTTACAGCATAAGTGACGAGTTACTTTTATTTACAACTAGCTATTGCCCATTTTGGACGTACAATATTAAACTTAAAGCTAGTCAAATGTACTAAAACAATAACAACCAAATTTACCAAATAATTTTAACCATATTCACACATAAAATATTAATTTAGATCTATCCGACATCCGTATTTTCTTTTAAACCACGAACTTCGGAACTCGAAAATATTCGGGTATCTCTATCTCTATCGCACTAACAAGTGACAGGAATGCAGATCCTACGAACTTCGAGTTTCGGTTTTCTTGGTTTGGCTGAATACGCAAAAAGCGCGCGCGTGTGCCATTCAAAAAAACCAAGTTTATACTGTTCGAATTTGTTGATACATTTGTTAAAATTACGCGTTAATACGACATTTGCGCATATAAGTTCGCATATCAAAATCGATTAATTTTATATTTGCTTTTGGTACCTATGTGTCTCGTCTCAGAAGTGGGATTAGGTAATAAAACACCTCATTAGTAAATCAGTAATAATAAATTTAAACTTACACAAGGGATAGACCCTAATATTATTTTTATTTGTTCTCACTCGTTATGGTTGTGCTTGTAAGATTGTGACAAACATAAACGCCCAGACAACGGTACATAACCTACCTGTAACATGATTTAGTTTTTAGGTACCTAGGTAAACCGGCTACGCATGTCCGTAAAATACCTGGACATACTAGGTAATAAGGTTAATAAGTCCAACCATTGTCGTAACATAACCATCCAAATTCAATCAATAGTTAATAAGCTCGTCGTATGTAGGTATTCACATAAAATTATCCATACATGATACTTTTGGGCAGCAAAGTATTCAGTAAGTATAAAAATCGGAGATCAAGTATCTCATTATGCACCTATGCTTTTTAAAACATAATATTATGGTAAGGGTGTAACGTTGCGAATACAATAGAGATTACAAACACAAAGCGCAATAAGTACCTTGTGTTAATTTAGTTTACTTGTATTAACTTATTTTAAATCATACCCAGTAACAATAAACACCAAAATTCCACTGCGCTAATTTCATATAACCCGTGTACAATGAACGTACATAGGTACATTTTTTTACAGGCAAATAAAATAAATAATAAATGCACCATTGTTGTAATAAAACTACCAACCGATAGGTACCATTATCGTCAACGCCGTCAATTGACCCTTCGTGAACCTTCTTGCGACGAGATAAGGTGCATCTATAATCAGAGTGGCATGTTACCATTTGAATCTACATGGTACTCTCTCGCTAAATATCAGCTTTTATAATTCACAAAACGATTTGTACCTACTCGACTAGTCTAGGCCCAAGCATATTTTGATCCCAAGATTATTGAAATCCGTGAGTAAACGGAGGTCACGCTTATACTAGTTTAGCTGTGGTGATACGGTCTGTATACAAACATTTGGCCTTGCCAAGTTATATCAAAATAATCCGTTCAAAAAGCGACTTTATAGTGTACGTCAAAATACTTATAATGCAATAAATATTTTATAAAATGTCAGCCCGCGAAGCAAACCCCAAAAATTTACCGTTTAGACATAACATACTAACATACTAATTGTAGGCTCGCAAAACTCAGCAGCAACGCACATCTGGAGTTCCAGGTCGTGGTCAGATCAGCCAGCGTACACATTCACGCGGATGCCTCAAATTCATCCAATTCTAATGTGAAAATAGTGTCCAACAACTAATGAAATTGCTGAAACGAATCACATCATTTTATTAACTATTATTTGAAATGGGTTGCATGGTAATTTTACAACAAACTCGGCAGCTGCACTGTTCCTTCTGAATCTCGCAGCGCACACTGGAACCCTATCAGCAACATCGATACGAATACCATATCGATGTCGCTGATAGGGTTCCAGTGTTACACCAGTGTGTAACCACCATACCATAAATAAATAAATTTGAAATGGCGAAAGGCTGCTAGCCTTTTAAGTATTAAATACAGAGAGGTCACTAGTGGTAGCAGTCGCGAATTCAAAGCGAAACGTCGCTGTGATGTGTAGTGCTCTGGGTGGTCAAGAGGGAAGAACACTGATCCGGTATAACATAGAGCGCGGTTCGATTCCCGCCTTAGGCTACATTCGGTCATGGTTCATTTTTTCTTTATATTCGTTCTGTGTATCAAACTATTATAGTATTTTTCACAATCGTGTTATAATAGAGAGCTTTTTAGTCGAGTACCGTGTTTAGGCCACGAAGCTTGCTGAGTGGCCTAAGTAAGGTACGAGATTAAAAAGCTTGATTATAACACTATTGTGAACAATACTTTTTGTACGAGTTCATTAAAATTAATTTTCTACGAGTCAACTGAACTAATTAAACAAACTCGATACTGTTGAAACGAAGTGCAGCTCATCGCTTGTACGCCCTGTTGATATCTTAAAAGACATCAACGAGCGTATGACATCAAAGCGATTCTATTGGTCCAATTCATTACAGTTCAGTAAAGCAGCCACGTGATTGGTCGAATTTATTTTAGTTGTCTGGAGCGTATCGAAAAGTAGTTATTTCGATTGTTTCGACAGTAACATGGACTACAACTATGAAAAGAGTGACGTTGCAGTATTCTCTATGAAATCTTAATACACATATTTTAATCGTCGAGTACAAAAACTATATTTCACTCCTTCCAGTATATCATTTATTTAATTAGTCACACAATTAAATTAATAATATTTACATTAAATGACATTAAAACTAAACTAATAAAATTAAGTAAGCCTAAAATATGGATAAACACAACTAGTAAGTAAAAAAATAAGTAGAAACATAATGCACACAGGAAAAATTAAAATTAAACAAATAACGATAAGATTATAAATAAAAAACTTGTCCAAGATCGGCGCCAGGCGGCAAGGTGCCCAGGAGGCTGGCGGTATTGCCACGTTGTATGGCAATACTTATGCGTTGGGCTAGGTAAGCGCCAGCCTTCTGGTCACCAGAAGCGTCGACAAGGCGCTTAGAAAGCACTTTAAATAGATTTAATGCGCTGGTGCCCCATGGCCCTAAGGTCTCGACGCCAAAAGGCTCAAACATGAAGCCACTGTCAATGCCAGCATATTTGAGCCTTTTGTGTGACTCGGCTGAGTCAGCAGCAGCACCAGCCCTAGTTGAGGTTCCAGGAAGGTGGGACGGCGCAAGGGTATCGACGCAGGTAGCGTCCCATACCAGTGGCCGTCCCAAGCTCCAGGGCACAAGCGTCATGCCGTCCGGCCTCTTGCCGTCGTCCCGGGCAAGACCAGTAGGCTCTAAGACGGCCGGAGCTCCGGCACTAGCGAGAGCCCGACGGATGAGGTCGTTCAGGCTGGCGTGACGCGGGATGCGGCCTGTGCTCCTGTGGCAGGAGAGGCCATGGTGCCCAAATTTGTCGACAGTGCAACCGCAGTGACACCGATGTGGAACGACGCATGTCACTCCAAGACGCAGTGACACGGCAACCCTAAAAGTTTTGTTGTCTAATATTGTACCTAAGTTGTGTGAAGGGAGTGCCTGTAGCCAACCGCCGGATTCCCATCTAGCAGTGGCAAGGAGACGCGCGCGATCTGCGGAGCTGGAAGACGTTTCATAAAGGTTATCCCGTACCAGCTCACACAGCGGCCCATCCCATTGCCTCTGCGAATGGGGTTTGTTTGGTAGGTCTGCAGTTGGACATAGCTCTTTCCAACGGTACTCGGCTTCAGCGAGAAAAGGGATTACAAAATTATTGTGAGGAGGCTTTAGTATTTGACTGATTAATTTTTGGGAGCCGTGTGCTGACGAGAGAAAAGCTGGGAGAGAAACGCTTGAAATTTTACGAATCCCAATGCCGCCATGCCGAATTGGCAAAGAAGCTTGGGTCCATTGGATTTCATTCAGATCGATGTTAGTGACTGATGAGATGGTTTTTTTAATGATATCGTCAAGAGGTGCCAGAAGGTGAGGGAATTTCCAAAAATGACTACAACGAAGCATATAGGTGAACTGTGGAACAAATAAGCAAAATTTTATAATGGTATACGCCATATGCGTGTTAATTTGGAGCAGGCGATCTGACACTGAATGAAATTTTTGAATTTTTTGTTCTACAAAATCAGGGAATGAATCATCCAAAATCGGCGACCCAAGGAGGTGGAGTGAGCTTTTATCCAGTAATTTGATATTGGGTGCTAAGGTTCGGAATTGCGAAAGTGCAGTATCTTTTTGCTGGTATGTGTCTGAGAAGAAAATTTCGCATTTGGAAAAATTAAGCTCTAGGCCTATAGCGTGGAATTCTAAGTTTAGTTGACGAAGATCTTCTAAAACTTCATTCACATCACCTCCGAGAGTACCGTCGTCTAAATACCAAACATTAAATTTGGAATTTAGTTTACTAATAATGGGGTGTATGGCGAGGCTGAATAGGGCTGGGCCTAAGGGGTCGCCTTGCTGACAACCTACTTCAGAGGATAAAATATTGTTTTTAAAAAGTAGTTTTGAGGGGGTACTATAGCACTGCCATATGAAAGAGTAAATTTGAGGTATTTTTTCCTTCACTTGGGTCAGCAGGGCGCCCCTATCTACGGAGTTAAAAGCATTTTTCACATCCACCTTTACGAGGACTTCGCCAGGTTGCTGAGAAATAAAAGTCCGTAAAGCGTGAACAGCTGCCTCGCAACCGCTCTTAGAGCCAAAACCTAACTGAGTTGGCTGAAAGTAGGGACTTAGTGTCTCTGACGCAATGCTGCAGCAGCATTTGGCAGCCAAGCGGCGATAGGTAGTACCTACCGCGATCGGTCTGATGCCACCGTCCCTTTTTATAAGAGCGCAGAGGTTTGCGCCGTATAACGTATCTGTCACATCCGTAGTTACCCTGCCTGCAAGCATGAAATTTATCAAGGATATTAATGAGCTTAGTAGGGACTCACAAGTATCCGTGGAGCAGTTGCCGATTAGGTCCTTTAGGTGTTGCGGCGTCAGGCCATCTAGGCCGCCTGCAGAGCCACTTGGGAATGACAACACTGCTCTTAGAGCTACTTCGGGAGATACTTGCAGGCAAGGTAAGGACGGGTCTGGTGGATCAGGGAGTATGTGGTTAGCTGGGGCAGGTGGATGCTTACTCCGTAGCGCGGTTAATGTTTCAGGTGAGTTTGGGGCAACAGTTGACTTTAATATTCTTCGAGTACTTGCACAACGAGTACAAACGCAGTTTCGTTGAAACGAAGTTCCCCAAGCTTTGTGATACCGTGAACACGGACCCTTATATTGGCAAAGCGTTGAAAATTATTGGAATGGCTTGTCCACTGCCGGCGGTAAGTTAAACAAACAAATTATTTACAAACAATATCAGACGCCAAAATACACTATGTATTGTGCAAGGAGGTAAGAGTTTTTTTACGAACAGGAGTTTAGTAGAAGACCCGACATCAAAAGCACAATGTTTTTCACCGCATTTGCGAAGAGAGTAATGCAATTTAATTTAAATTATAACTAATAAATCAGAAGAAAAAAAATTCACGTAAAATATAGAAAGAACTTCACTGACCTGGATGAGTGACGAGTAGTACTTTGGCCCAGCCACATGTCTGCGATGCGCCGCAAAACCCGCGTATCTCGGTTAGAAACGTGGGTTTCTGCAGCGCCGCGCCGCACAGTATTGCGGCGGCGCGGCGGTGCCGCACGCAGACATGCGGCCGCGCCTTTTGGCCTAGTTGGTAGTGACAGTGACCCTGCCTATGAGAACTGCGGTCTCGGGTCAAATAATGGTAAGGGCAATTTTTTTGTGTGACAAACACGAATATTTGTTCTTGATTCATGGATATCTTCTATGTATTTATGAAATTCTTTATCTATACGAGCATGCACTCATCCATCCGGGTCAAAGTAATTGCTGGCTTTGTCTTTCTTGGTCTTCATGGGGGATGGTGAATTGATTCATCATCATTAGCGTTTTTCCCGGTTGGCGTAGGCACTCGTTTTAAGACCCTTTTTCATCTGAATTAGTAAGTCAGATGACAGTCTTCCAACCCGGAGGGAAAACTATACCTTATTAGGATTAAACCGGTTTCCTGACGATGTTTCCTTCACCGAAAAGCTAGAGTGCCCATGTGCCATGATATTTCTTACATAACTGTTTTGAGATCGACAGACTCAATAGGCTCACAAAAAAAACTGTTTTGGAAAACCCAGTAGTACGAGCCGGGCGTACCTTACCGCTGGGCTACAGTGGGATGGTGTTATTATTATCATTCATAAAAATATTCATAAGATGCGATATATTTGGCTACAGGTGTATGTGTTATGCTATACATTTTAAATACTTACAGGGCGTCTACAAGCTGATGAATATAACAGTACCTTTGCACGACTTCCCTAACGTCTGGCCCTTCGAAAGGTGCAAAGTAGAAACTACTCTGCAGCAGAATATAAATGGTGACGTCATAGCCAGTGCGGATATTTACTTACAATTTAAACAGAAGCATAACGGGAAATAAATAAAATCATATTATTTGTAACATTATCACTTAAGGCGAGATAGGCACAGGCCGATGTGCGGAATTTTGGATTACATTACCTGTCGAGAAAACTTTATGCAATCGTTTAACTAGTACCTAATTTTGCTAGTTCCTTATCCGGAAATTTAACTAGCAAGGCTACAAAATAGTTACACGATTGCAATAAAATGGAATCAAATCTGCGCCTAGTTATTTCACCTTATCTTGAAAATTAGATTTTAACAAAAAAGTAATTTGATATGTTTTTATTGTATTTCGAGATTGTGAGATGATCTAGAGAACAGTAATAAAAAGGTAAAAACGTTCTATAATTATTAATACATCATAATATATGTTAATAAGACATTTGAAAATCAGGAATCAAAGAAGTCATTTATTTAAATATTCTCGTTACCTGTTAGGTACAACGGAACTTTATCTGAGTAAATAGGCAATGTTAATGATTGTATATAAAAAAACTATCTACATACCTACTTACAATAATAGTTTATATACCTACTGTATAAATTTAACGGTATCTTGAATTCGAATTAAATAATTTAATCTCCGATTCCACACTATTTACTACTTACCTACTATGCAGGTAGGTAGTGCAGCGTTAAAAAAAAACCGGTCAAGTGCGAGTCAGACTCGCGCACCGAGGGTTCCGGACCTCCTCGTACAATAGAAACAAGTCTACTATTATGTATTCACATATATAGTGCGTTTATACTAGACATTAAATTTTCAGTGGTGTAACTAAAAATTTACGGTTTTCGCAATTTTTCCTTTATCTGTGCTATAAGACGTTACTTCGTAGGCACCACAAGATTCTAAGTTCACGGGAAGTACCCTGTAGATTTTGATTCCCTTGCGAGTTTCGAAAATTTGCGGCATAAACGGCTGAATCTTTTGATAGCGTTGGCTTAGAAGCTTGATTTTTTCACAGCTCCAAGGGACAGTACACCTGAGTATTTCGTATAAATTTCAGGTTGACCTTCACGCGTCCCTGAGAAAAAGGGTTTTGACAGACGGACGGACGGACAACAAAGTGATCCTAAAAGGGTTCCGCTTGGGAACACTAAAAACGATGAAACATTGTGTAACAAAATAAAGTATTGCAATATAAATATGTACCAGTTTTGCATAACTGTAATAACATACCTGACAAATTGTTTTAGTGGCAACACGTATAGGACCTCCGTGCCGTGCCGCCATGAAGTACGGAAGTCTCTTGCCTAAAGTACGGTCTCCAAAATAGTTATCAACCGGAGGTACTTCATACTTACCCGCGGACACCGACCTTGTGCTATGTTTGTGTTCTATGGGTTATGTACCCGATTGCTATGATTGTTAACTGCTAAAACGTATTTATGTTTGAGGCTAACCGGAAGTATTTTACAGATTTTAAATAATTTTAAATAATCGCCCTTGCAACTGTTTTTCGTTTTTTTTATTTACTAGTAATTTTAAGAATCTAATTTGCAATGCTTCAAGTTTGTCTATGTAAGATTTGAATGTCAGTCCTTAGCAATCAAGGGCATATCCCAATACCGAGTCTACTATAGCAAAGTACAGCCATTTTAGTATATTGCTTGGTACTTTAAAGCTAAGGTGGTTAAATTTTCCTAGGAGTAATTTTAATTTACTACAAATATAGTTAATATGTTGTACCCAGGAAAATGTAACATCAACCTTGACGCCAAGATATGTAACACAGTGTACCTTTTTAATATGTTTGCATTGGCAATTATTTAAACTATTATGAAGACAAATAAAACTATGGGTATATGTACATAAGTGGTGAGGTTTCAGCTATTGACAAATAAGGTGATTGAATGATGAGGAATTTTGTCTTATCTGTTTTTAATACTATACCTTAGGCTTGACGGGTGAGGTGAGGCGCACACGCTAGTTTTCCGAATAACAACCCAGAGGCTTGAGGCGCGCAGGAATGAACTAAATAAATTCCGTCCGGCTCGCGGGCGATGTCAACGGAACGGCGCGCAGCAAGAGAGTGCTCGCGTCTCGCGCCTGTGTGCGTGCGCTCACACATAGACAGCCCCCGCCGCCCACAACAGCGCGACAAAAATATTGCGTCAAAAATTTGAGATTTAAAAAGTTGCTCAGCTAGGCATTGCTCTTAAGCATTTGAACTATTTTGTTTTGTTAATCTGTTACGTCAATGGCATCACAAATATGCCAAAAAGAACGAAAAAATCCATGCTTACTTAATAGGCGGTACCGTGAATTTATCGTTCACCTGAGCGATTATTTAAATACCGTTACATTTGGATACCGATTATTTAAATACCTTTACATTTCTCAACAATATTATACCGTCGATACTTTAAGCACTAGGTATACACTTCATTCGAATAGTATCGATAGTTTGCAAAACAGTGGTAGCACCTCTAGTTACGTCAGTTTGCCATCTATCATTCTAATCTTGCTAGAAAAAATATGGTATAGGCCATCATAGAACCTTGCCGTTGTAAATGCTATGTCAATACGGGTTACTAGGATTATGACGTCGCTATTTGTCGCAGTTAAAATTACAGGGTGGGTCTACGGTGGCCTAGGAATCAAATTGGTTGACTTTACGCGGGAGGAGCCGCGCGGGCAGCTATATGTAGTTAGGTTAGGTATTATGTGCATGAATATGTTTTGCAAAATGTAATTATCAACACTATTTAAGTTGCACTTGTCAATGGAGCTATATCCATTCCTCTTGTATCTCTGACAACCTGATAGACAACCTGCGAGAAATTTTGCACCATATCAAATAATTAGAAATGCTCTAAAGTTTAAAAGCAGTTCACGTTAACGACGCCCTTTAGCAAAAGACATGCTTATGATTTCTGCGCACGAGAAAACGAGATGCAAAATTTATCGTGTAAGTATGGCTTTTTGGACAAATTTTAATAAATACCTTATTGTGTGATATTGTAGCCTTATTTCCTCCTATTAGATTTTATTTCAGGTAAAATAACACTTTAACTTGATTGTGTCGTCAAATAATTTATAGATTGAGTAGACTCAGGTAAAAATACACCAATACCCACTGAACCCTCGTCACAACAAACATAACTAAAACCATAACGACAGGCAAGGCTTGTTGTATAAAAAAAACGTAATTTGATTGCGTTTTTCAAATTGAAATAATTGACAGGGACTATCATAAAAATAATCTAGATGTACAATATCGGCTGAATATTAGGTACCACTGAATGTTTCAGGCAATTAAAGTTAACGAGTGGTATAAAGTATTGACATCCGCCTGTAAATCAGGCAGTTTAGTTTCGGTAATCTTTACAACATGTACTTCTGTAAAATTATGATATTGACGTCGGTGTTTGTGATTATGGGTTGGAAACATATTTTAGTAAGTTCTAAATTATTATCAAATAAGTTGAATTTTTTGTACAAGCTTTTGTTGCCTACCGTACTTTTTTTGCACAGTCAATAACTACTCGTTGAAAGGGCTCCAATAAGCCCAAGCACGGTATATCTAGTACAATCAAGTGCAAAAATATGTATCGAGATAATCCTCTTATAAATAGTCGCATCCAAAACACCCTGCGGCGCACTACAGCCCTCCACAAAGTATAGGGTGTAGACACCAAATAAAATAACCAATAATGATGAATTTTCTCAAAAAAGGATTAAAAATATTGTCAAATGGAGAAAAATGTAAAGCAGGTGATTAAATAATCACAAAGTTATGAGTGTTCAAAGTTTTAAGGGGGGGTATATTCTGTCCCTTTTCCACAAAAAACAACTTTCGGGCAGCAGTGGCATCAGTACTGGATGGAGGCTGAGGAAGAAGATTCTGGTAAGGCTCTAGACCAGACATCGAAGAGCGGGAAACCGGTTTTTGAGCTGCGGTGTGGAAGGCAAGTGGGAAACCACCACACTATTTTCCCAGAAAAGGAGTATATGGAAATGCAAAGTACACAGAGAAATGTTCTTGACAACGGGCTTCCACGATGTAACATTCCGTGGCGGTCTGAGTCCGGCAGGATTAGGAACAAGGCTAACTCGGTCGTCATCCTGCGAAATCCTTGTAAAATTGGGACTTGGAATGTACGGACAATGCTTGTACCAGGAAATATAGAAGAGGTAATCTCGGAAATGGGAAGAATCGAGATAGATATATTAGGCTTGTGTGAAGTGAGATGGGAAGGCAGTGGAGATTATTGGATCAATGACTATAGAGTAATTTACATAGGAGAGCAACAATGCACAAATGGCACAGCAATAGTGCTGAACAAGAAATGGGGTTCCTAGGTAGAAAACACTATCCACCGTAGCGACAGAATAACCGCAGTAAAGATCAACGCTAAACCAGCAGATATTATCATAGTGCAAGTTTACATGCCCACAGGTAGCCATCCAGATGACGAAATAGATGAGGTGTACAACCATTTAGAAGATATCCTAGACTCCGTTAGCAAAAATGACAGCTTAGTAGTAATGGGAGACTTCAACGCAGTGGTAGGAGAAGGAAAAGAAGGGAACACTGTTGGGAACTTTGGACTTGGAAAGAGAAATAAAAGAGGTGACCGGTTAGTCCAATTTTGCATGGAAAACGATTAAGTAGTAACGAATACATTATTCAAACAGCATACAAGAAGATTGTATACATGGAAAATGCCAGGCGATATTGGCAGATATCAAATAGACTATATAATGATAAAGAATAGTTTCCGTCGTCAGCTCAAAATATGTAAAGCTTTTCCTGGCGCAGATTTAAATACTGATCACAAATTATTGCTCAGTTCACACAATTTCACAACAAGTACCACCAGAAAAAAATCAAAGCCAAAAAATATTGATCTTAGTAAACTTAAGGATTTTAATAGCAATTTTAGAGTGCAATATAGTAATAAATTTGAAGATTTAAAAAATAATTTAACTAATGATATGTGCAATATTAATTTAGAGGATAGATGGAATTATGTTAAGAAAATAATAAACCAAGGAGCACAGGAAACTTTAAAAAAGAAAGAATTGCTCCTTGGAAGAAATGGTTAACCGGAGAGATTATAAATTTAATGATAGAAAGAAGAAATTATAGAAATAAATCCGATGATGGTAGTATAAAAAAATACAAAAAACTGACCAATCAAATCACATTAAAATGTAGAAAAGAGAAAGACAGAGATGTGGTTGAATCTTGTGAGGCAATAGAAAAACTAATGAGTAAGGGAAAGGTAGATCAGGCATATAATATTATACGGAACATGAATAAGAAGCATAGAAGTAGACGCACAGCAATAGCAGATGAAGAAGGGCAAATCCTGCCTAATAACATAGATATAGTCAGCAGATGGGTAAGGTACTTGGAGGCTTTGTACAAGGGAGAAGAGATGGCAGAAGGCGATATAGAGCAGGAAGAACTGGTATCAGGGGATGCAGTGGGGCCAGAAATACTCAGAGAAGAGTTTGACAATGCACTAAATAGAATCCAAACTGGTAAAGCTGCTGGTATAGACAATATCTATATTGAGTTAATTAAATACGCAAATTGTGAACCAATAATTGATGAAATATTCTTAATTACTAAACAAATTCACTTAACTAGTCAAATTCCGAATGATTTTAAAGTAAACAAAATTGTAGCTTTACCTAAGAAACCCAACACTCTACTCTGTGAAGAGCATATGACACTTAGTTTAGTTTCACAGGCAAGTAAAATTCTTTTGAAAATAATTCAAAACAGGATCAGACCCATATCAGAAGATTATATAGGACCAGACCAATATGAGTTTAGAGAAAGCAAAGGTACCAGGGAAGCAATACTCGCTCTTAGATAAGCCGTGGACAGGCGCCTAGAACTTGGCCTTGAAACTCATATCGCATTTATAGACCTAGAGAAGGCATTTGATAAAGTGAACTGGAGGCAAATGATGAGTATTTTAAGAGAAGCCGGACTAGATTTTAGAGACAGGAGAGTTATTTTTCAACTATACAAGGGCCAGGAAGCTTGGGTGGAGATAGGAGATGAAAATGGGAATGCAAGAATTAGGCAGGGTGTCAGACAAGGGTGTCTACTTTCACCGCTAATTTTTAATATTTAAGTCCAGAGTCTGGACACTGGCTACATGCCTATCCCTCGCCTAATACCGGGACATTCATAGACCCATCCACACTCCGTATAGCCGTCGGTCTCCGGCTCGGGTCTGAGGTTTGTGTGGGCCACAGCTGCGCCTCCTGTGGGGCCCCCGCAGACCGCCTCGGCCACCACGGACTCGCCTGCTCCTCAGGTGCCGGCCGCCTGTCCCGCCATGCCTCTCTCAACGACATCCTCAGAAGGGCGCTCGTCAGTGCCAATGTTCCCGCCGCTCTGGAGCCCCAGATTGTTCGGAACGATGGTAAGCGCCCTGACGGGATGTCGTTGATTCCGTGGAAGATGGGCCGTGCACTGGTGTGGGACGCCACTTGCGCTGACACGTTGGCTGCGTCCTACCTCCCTTCGACCAGCAGACGTGCCGGCGCGGCGGCAGACGCACGGGAACGAGCAAAGGTGGTCAAATACAATTGTCTCGGCACCCAGTACGAGTTCGTTGCATTTGGTGTCGAGACACTTGGCCCGTGGGGCAAGGGCGCGCGTGGGCTTCACGGGGCACTCAGCAAACGCTTGAGGGAAGCAACAGGCGACCCTCGCGCAGGCAGCTTTCTTGCACAAAGACTTGCAATCGCAATTCAACGCGGGAACGCTGCCTGCGTGATGGGAACCCTACCAAAGGGTCCAAATTTAGATAGTAATTTATAGTTTTTGGTAGGTTATTTTTATGTTAGTTTTAATTTTAAATCTAGTTTTAATTGTATATTCTATTGTGTTTTTGTAGTAATTTAATATAATGTCATATAGAATATGCAATTAGAAAAATCAGAGAAACTGGCAAGGGAGGGATCAAAATTAATGGGGAGAAAATACATTTTATTCGATTTGCAGACGACATCGTAGCATTTGCAGAAACACCAGATCAGTTAACGGAATTAATTTCAATTATGGATACAACTTTTAATGAATTGGGTTTGAGAATCAACATAAAGAAAACGAAAACGCTGACCACCTCAAAACACAAATCACACCATCCACCAATAATTATTAACAACATACCCATACAACGTGTCGATAGTTTTAAATATCTAGGCAGTCTGATAACAGGAGACTCCAGATGTACACCAGACATCGTCGCGCGAGTAGCCATGGCGAAAAAAGCTTTTTACCAAAAGAGACAACTCTTAAAATCCAGTTTGTCAAGTAGGAGCAAAAAGTTGATAATTAAAGTGTACATTTGGAGTATTGCCCTGTATGGCAGCGAAGCGTGGACAATGACACGAAGGGATCGAGAGAGACTGGAAGCGTTTGAAATGTGGTGCTGGAGACGAAGGCATAAGCTAGACTGAGAGAGTAACAAATGAGGACGTGTTAAGAAGGGTAAAAGAGAAGAGAGCGATCCTGCACACCATCAGCGCTTGAAGGGGGAAAATGATTGGACATTTGATACGGCACGACAACTTCTTTAAAACCATAATGGAAGGAAAGATAGAAGGAAGGAGAGGCAGGGGAAGACCACGGCGCAGTTATATGGACCAACTAAAGGAAAAAGCTGGTATCGTGTCGTATCAGCGAGTCAAGGAGATGGCGTACGACAGAGAGAAGTGGAAAATACTCCACCGACAAGAGGATAACTCTTAAATTTAAAAAAGAAGTTTTTTTTACAGAATTGATTAGCTTTTGTTATTTAAATCACTAGACTGAAAGTCCCATATTGATATATATCTCTTCTAGTTTATTAAAAAAAAAAATCCAAAGTTTGACTTTATCTGGGTTACCTGAAACACAAAAACAATTTTGAAAAATAAACTATGAAATATAATTCAATTTTAATAGCATGGGTAGAATGCACATATAATGACATGTATTTGTACCAATTTTCGTACATCAACAATAAACAGATACTGAAATATTCTAATTTTTCACACTTTTCGTTTTTATTTTTTTATTCCCGAATAATCCCGTATTAGATCGAATTTTTTTGTATATAGGTAAATCAGACACTCGTCTATCACCAGTTAAAAAATTAGACTCTAATACCGCGTTATTCAGAAATAATAAGCAATTAAATATATATCCGGATTTCTTTGACCTAGGGTTGTCACTTCTTTGAATATTTTTCTCAAACTTTCAAGATATACGTTAAACCCCCAACGTAAACGAATCTGTGCCTGTCTGCAGCACTTTTGTATCGAAAGTATTGTCTGGCGATACAGTTCGAAGCTATGTTAGATGTGTCGGGGATTTTTAATTTTATTTCTTTATATCAATTTTATTACACCAGTAACAAGTTACATAGGTATCCGAATGGCGAACTTCAATGACATATATAAGGCATTATCTACATGACATGTAATATGTATATAATATTATGAATAAATGAGTATAGTGCATTCGAATAAAGTAAATAGTGAGTCATCTCTGGTCCTCGGCTTAGGCACGTCCCTTGACCATTTAAGTCACTGTAAATTAGAAAGCCATGTTCACTAACATCAATTAAAGTAAGGCCTTTAAGTTACGGTCGCCACTATTGTCAATTTTTAAAAACCGGTCAAGTACTAGTCTGACTCGCACACCAAGGGTTCCGTACAAACTTTCAGACACCATACCCGTCATGTCAGTACGTCTAGCACAACTTGCTGCTAAGTCGTGTCGCGCGCGACTCAGCGATTCCTGTCTCACTCCTATTGTGCAAATTAGAAAGAGGCAGGTGGATTATCTCGACTCGCGTCGCGCTTGTTGTGTCAGTTGTGCTAGCCCCGCTGGACCCCATTCATTCTTGAATAATCTTAAACAGCTCATAGTAGAAGTTACCGTTGCAAAGCGCCTTCTGCATGTTGGTACTAACAACTTACAACCTAAGTATGTTTGTTTATCAGCGATAGCTTTTTATCACGGGTACCGATTTCGATTATTTATTTTTTATTTGATAGAAGGGACTTTAACGATAATCTGATAGGAATTTGAAGATATAAAATTACATACAAAAGCAAGTAAATTACAAATTTAATTAAGATATTATTTCTGATAAATAAAAATATAAGCTTGATAGAGATATCGTTTTATTTTTCCTGTATTATGTATGTTACTCTTAATTATATGTAATTATTTCAGAATTTTCGCTTCGTTAACGTCGGAGATAGGGGGGGGGATGGTATTTTTTCTACATTTTCCTTAATAAATCAAAATTAACCAAGTGTAGAAAAAAAATAAAAATGGTTTTAGAAAGTGCAACTCAAGGCCTTTCATATGATATCCCACTTGATCTATGTATTTACTAGACTTTGATTTTTAACCCCTCTCATATTCATCATTTAAACAGAAAATAAAATGTATATTTATTTTTTTCATTTGCCATATTCATAGTATTCATATTCATATTGATTTATTTGATATTAATCATACACTGTCAATTGGGTACATTATAACATTATAGGTAAGTAAATTAAAATTAAAACCGCAAATACTGGGTTACAAATGTCCCATGAATAATATTAAAAAATATGTTACATAATGTCATTCAATAAGAATAGCTTACAATAACAATGTTAAGGTGTTAGTAAATAGTAAATTGAATATGTCCACAATTAAAATAATATGATACAATTAAGTATTATCAATGTCATTTCTAATTAAATGTCAGCTCGATATATTTATTCATCTAGGAATTTCTTCACAGAGTAGTAAGCCTTGGCTGCGCAATATATTTTAAGTTTGTTTGTAAAGTTACTTTCAGTGTCTACAGTTCTGATTGGCTCTGGTATTTTATTGTAGATTTTGGCACCCATTACACCAAGAGACTTGCCAGTTTTCTGGAGCCTGTGCGCAGGGACGGCCAGTCCCGGTTTCAGTCTTGCTGAATAACAGTTACCTATAGGGAACTCCTCAGGGTTTCTTCTAACATACTTACCGACCTCCTCAGGGTTTCTTCTAACATACTTACCGACCTCCTCAGGGTTTCTTCTAACATACTTACCGACCTCCTCAGGGTTTCTTCGAACATACACGTGTCCTAACCCTTTTAACAGTTGTTCCAAATTTCAAATTAATAGCTTAAGCAGTTCCTGAGATATTTAACGTTGTCACAGACGGACGGACGGACAGACGGACAGAGTCACACCATAAGAGTTCCTTTTTTACCTTTTTGGTACGGCACCCTAAAATTAATACCTCGACTAATCTTAAAAATAAAAGTGGATTCATAATTTACATTAATACATACCAGATAAAGACGACTAATTTATCATATTTAAATGTAAAATTAGCTATTAATAATTTACTTTGAAAACAAAGTTTTAACCGACGAAAAATCAATCATCCCCTATTTTCCTACTTCATTTCTTAATTCATAATTTACATTAATACATACCAGATAAAGACGACTAATTTATCATATTTAAATGTAAAATTAGCTATTAATAATTTACTTTGAAAACAAAGTTTTAACCGACGAAAAATCAATCATCCCCTATTTTCCTACCCTTAAGGTTGGTTTTTTTTTCCAAATTTATATGGGACCAACTTCGGTAATGTTTGTTGTTAAATTCTTGTAATAAAAAGCTATATCGGTTAATTTTTTTTTTATATTCGCCTGCAATAAGTTGTCCAATTTATTCATAATATCTTATTTATGAAAAATAGCAATAGGGTGTAGTAGAAACAAAATTGAAGTATTATGAATTCAAAAGAAAGAAGGCACAAAAATATGCCTGATGACGAAAGTCCCATTCAAATATCTCAAAAATACGAAGCTACCGTACGTGATAAGTTTGATCACAAAGTTATATCATAGGTGTCCAAAGATTTTATTTAAAACTTTGGACACTAATAATTATTATAACTTTGAGATTATTTAACCTATAAGTATTGCGTTGGTTTTTAGGGTTCCGTACCTAAAGGGTAAAACGGGACAACTATTACTAAGACTCTGCTGTCTGTCTGTCCGTATGTCTGTCTATCCATCTGTTGCCAGGCTGTATCTCATGAACCGTGATAGTTAGACAGTTGAATTTTTCACAGATGATGTATTTCTGTTGCCGCTATAACAACAAATACTAAAAAAAAAATATATTTAACGGGGCTCCCATACAACAAAAGTGATTTTTTTGCCGTTTTTATAGATAATGGTATGGAACCCTTCATGCGAGAGTCCTACTCGCACTTGGCAGGTTTGAAGCACTTGCACTCGCACTTGGCAGAGAAAATGCAAAATTATTGATTATTTTATTTAGTGTCTTTATCCCCCTTTCTTTAATAAGAGTTTTATAAGAGATTCTCGAGTTGTATTTACGAGTCGTCACCAGCCAAACAATAAACTTTTTCAAATATAAATATTCTGTTGATTCATGTTAAAACAAAATCAGGTAATAAACAAATACGGTACCTAACAAACAAGAAAGAACAAGAAAGTACCTCGTTCCACGTATATTTAATAATATCATTGCGGAGGACGACTGCAAAAGTATACATATATTTAAATCTAAATTTAAAACATGTTTAATGGATGCCTTCCTTTTAAAAAATAGGTAGTTAGATAGGTACTTCAATTAGGAATATAAAATTAAAATAACATAGTCATAACGAGATCCTATCGAAGTGAGTGGAAATGTAAACAAGTTTTTTGTCATTGAGGGTAGGAAAGGCTGAGGCCCGTAGTAATTAGTAGCTCGTATGTAATTATGATGAAATACTTCTTTGCATGTTTACATCACTTGCTATTCCTTGTTACCGCTAATTTTAAGCATAAAAAATAAAATCATATGTAGATTGTACACATAATATAGATACCAAAACATAATTATAAAGAGTGTATATTTGCCAACAAACTGTTATGCAGTTGGCGAAGATTTAGATTAAGTTTATCGTAATTTTTATTGTGTGAGAAAAAAATTAAAATTAAAAAAAAAAACTAACTTAATTAATAGTTTTGAGGAGGCTGACTACCTGGGGTCAAAATTTCCACACCCAGGCACGGAGTTATTTGAAATTCCGAATTAAATGTTACCGTTATTTTCCAGTATTATACCGAATCAACAATGGCTGGTCTAATCCACATCTTGTTTGAACCCAACAGTCAGCCCCTTTAGATAACGAAGGGGGGTGAGTATTTTTGATGCGGCTGTATACTGAGTCGGTTTGAGATCCTAAAACTGAAACCCCAATAGTCAGCCGCCGCGCCCGCTGCTGAGCGGCTGACCACTGGGTATCGAAAGGCAGATATTAGGGTATCAGGTGGCTGGCTACTGTGAAAAAGGCCCCATTTTCAATATTTCAGGTGTTATCATTTCAAATTCGTCAACTAAATGAAAAATGACCTAATAAATTATCCACAGGTGATAATGATGTTATCTCCATTTGGCCTATGTATGACAGATTTAGATGACTTTGACCTTAGAAATTATGTTAAGAGGCTGACCACTCTGGTGCCTTTACACTTTAATATGAATTGTTATTTTTACCTCAGAATGAAATGAACACACCTCTACACTGCAGTTGCACTGATCAGTGATTACCTCAGTATGAACACGCTTCTACACTGCAGTTGCACTGATTATCTCAGTATGAACACCCCTCTACACTGCAGTTGCACTGATTTCTTAACGTGAACGGTCTATAGTCAACTTTTAGGTTAATCAGTGAAAAATCATTGTTGCTGCGGGATATTAATAAGTACAAGGCAGAAAAAGGGTTTAATTTTTTTATATTTTTTTGATATCAGAGTCTGCAAGTGATTCCCGAACGAGCAAATGCGGTGTACCTTAACGAAAAATATGTTGACACAAATGTCACAACCATCAATGTCAGGAGATATGGGAGGAAGAGTGCATACTACATCAACATCCTAGGGGTCACCAAAATGCCATTCGGAAACAACGTGTCGGTAAATAGCAACTCACTTCAACTGCCCCTTAAAAGGGATAGGATCATGGGGCCTAATTAGCAAAGGGCGGACGATGGATGCAATGTAGTGAAGAAATCATAAGATGGATAAGACTTTTATTAAATTTCGAGTAATATTTATGCATAAACATATATAGGTATGCAGTTTTTGTTATACATATATCAGTCAGTGCATAATACATCTATCCTCCATAGTACATTATTAGTATCTGTAGATTTAGAGAGGGCATTTTCCCTATATAAGTGGATAGTGACCCATAAAATGCATGAACTTAAAATTAGAAAAAAATATGATTATTTACTACAACAATAAAATTACATAATAACTGTTTTGCAATTATGTTCTCTTTTAACCAATTGCAGTCATATCCATATTACGTATATCGTTTGACATGAGTTTGACATAAACTGCATCCGTTGTCCGCTCATTACTAATTAGCAACTCGTCTGTGTCGCATTTGGTCTAAATATCTGCTGGTCTAAAAAGCAACTGGTCTACAATTTTTTTGGAGTAGCAACTGGCCTAAGTAGCGTCTGGTCTAAGTAGCAACTGGACTAATTAGCAATTGGACTAAGTAGCAACTGGACTAATTAGCAATAAAGTCGTAGCAGTAGGGTCGCAGTTCTACCTAACACTCCTCCTCGCTTCGCTCGTCGTCGTACCTACACCGACCTGCCTTTGAGTAAAATAGGTAGGATATACGAAATCAGGTGCGGGTCGGGGTACGCAGCGGTCAAGTGGGGGGAAACTGTGCTGATAGGCGTGTACTTCTCCCCCAACCGACCGCTCTTCGCCTTCGAGCAATTCCTCGAGGAGCTCGGGAGGGTAGTGGGTGGCGCTGCCCCGGCACCGGTGTTGCTCCTGGGAGACCTCAATGCCAAAAGCACGGCATGGGGTTCCCCCAGGACGGACCCGAGGGGAGGGGTCCTGGAGGATTGGGCCGCGGGGCTAGGGCTGGAGGTGCTCAACCAGGGCACGGAAAATACGTGCGTGCGTCGGCAGGGGGGGTCCATCGTGGACGTAACGTTCGCGACCCCTGCCATTGCCGCGCGCATAACAGACTGGCGTGTCCTGGGAGACGTGGAGACCCTCTCCGACCACATGTATATCAGGTTCGGGTTGAGGGTCTCCGAAGCGGGGCGGGTCCAGCCGCCCGGTGCCGGAAGGAGGGGAGCCTTCCCAAAGTGGGCTTTGGGCAGCCTGGACCGGGAGGCGGCCAAGGAGGCTGCCCTGATCGAGGCGAGGTGGGGGCGGGCAGCAGACCGGGCTACAGGGGTGGAGGAGAGGGCGCTACAATTCCGCGGGTCGCTGGCGACGGTCTGCGACGCGAGCATGAGGAGGGCTGGAAAACCGACTGCCAAAAAGCAAGTTTATTGGTGGTCGGAGGAGGTGGCTGCCCTCCGATATACTTGCAACAGAGCGCGTCGCCATTACGGCCACTGCCGGCGACGGAGGCACACCCCGGAGGAGGAGGAGCTCCTGCACAGGGCCGTAAAAGAGGCAAAGGAGGCCCTGTGCACTGCGATAACGAAGGCCAAGGACGCGGCTCACGATGCGTTCTTGGCCACATTGGACAGAGATCCATGGGGGCGGCCGTACAAGGTGGTACGCGGCAAAATGAAGAGCGGTCCCTCCATGGATTCCCTAGAACCGGAGCTCCTCTCGCGGGTGGTGGAAGGCCTGTTCCCGCCCGCCCCCGACCTCGCCCCGCCTGTAATGGCGCTGCCCCAAGTGGAAGAGGGGCCCGTAGAGGTGGTACCAATCTCCGAGGAGGAGCTGGCCTGGGCAGTGCACCGCCTAAGGGCCTGTAAAAAGGCCCCAGGGCCCGACGGGGTGCACGGGAGGGTTCTGCAGCTGGCGATAGAGGCACTGGGAGACCGCCTCAAGGACCTCTTTGACGATTGTCTTGAGGCGGGGCGGTTTCCAAAATGTTGGAAAGAGGGGCGACTCTGCCTCCTCAGGAAAGAGAGCCGGCCAGCGGACTCCCCCTCTGGGTGGAGGCCAATCGTCTTGCTTGACGAGACCGGGAAGATGTTCGAACGAATCCTTTCTTCCCGGATCGTCAAGCACCTCGACATTACGGGCCCCAACATGTCGGACCGCCAATTCGGGTTCAGGGCGGGGCGGTCCTGCATGGATGCGCTGGGGACCCTAAGGGGGTTTCACGAGGAGGCGGCAGGGAGGGGGCAGGGAGTGGTGGCAGTGTCGCTCGATATTGCCAACGCATTTGGCTCTCTCCCTTACACGGTGATAGGGGAGGCACTCCGGTATCACGGAGTGCCTTTCTATCTGCGGCGCATCGTGGAGCACTACCTCACGCAGCGGGTAGTGCTCTACGAAAAACGAGGAGGGCAGAGGAGGGAGAGGCCCATAGCCTGTGGCGTACCCCAGGGGTCCGTTCTTGGACCCCTTCTATGGAACCTGGGGTATGACTGGGCCATAAGGGGCGCTCTTCTCCCCCGGACAGCAGTGATCTGCTATGCGGATGATACTATGGTAGCTGTCCGGGGGGCAGAAATGAGGGAGGCTCTGCGGCGGGCGGAGGTGGCCGCGGAGTTAATGGTGACCCGCATCCGGTTGCTGGGGTTGCAGGTCTCCCTCCCCAAAACGGATGCCATAGTCTTTGGGGGGAGGGGGTGGCGGCTGCCTGCGGGTGCAGCTCTGAGAGTGAGCGGGGAGATGGTCCAGGTGAGGCCCCACATCAAGTATCTGGGCCTCATCCTGGACCGGAGGTGGAATTTCGGGGAGCATTTCCGCCAACTTGCTCCCCGAATAGTGAGTGCGGCTTCAGCGTTGGGGCGGCTGCTGCCCAACGTAGGGGGGCCATCAGTCGCGTGCCGCCGCCTCTATGCCGGTGTCGCCCGAAGCATGGCCCTGTACGGGGCCCCGATTTGGGCGGATCGGCTCAGCGCGGCAAACAAGGCCCTGCTTCGTAGGCCACAGAGGGTGGTGGCCATACGGATCTGCAGGGCATACGTGACGGTCGCCTGGGCGGCGGCGTGTGCCTTGGCTGGCACACCTCCGTGGGAGCTAGATGCGGAGGCGCTGGCTGAGGCGCACAGGGAGCGGGTGCGGTGGAAAGCCACCGGGGAGTATCCTGCTCCCGAGGAGGTGAGGGAGGCCAGGAGGCAGACGCAGAGGAGGTTGAGGGAGAGGTGGAAAGGTGACCTCGAGGGCTCCCCCTATGGAGTCCGCACCATAGGGGCACTCCTCGGGTCGTTGGACAGTTGGCTGGAGAGGGCCCATGGCAAGGTGGGGTTCAGACTTGCGCAGGTGATGACCGGACATGGCTGTTTCGGTCATTACCTGTACAGGATTAAAAGAGAGGGTAGCCCCGCCTGCCATGAGTGCGGCGCGGAGGACGATACGGCCCAGCACACCTTGGAGTGGTGCACTCGCTGGGCCGAAGAGCGCCGCACAATGGTGTTGGCCCTCGGAGTGGATGACCTCTCGCTGTCCAACGTGGTGGCGGCCATGTTGAGGAGCGAGAGATCTTGGGAGGCGGTGGCCGCCTTCTGCGAAGTCGTCATATCGCAGAAGGAGGCCGCGGAGCGGGAGCGCGAGGAAAATGCGGACGCACTCCCGCTCCGGCGCAGACGGAGGGGTCGAAGGCGTGCGCGGTTTGCTGCCGCGGGCCGCGTCTTCCCCCAGTAGGGCCAGTGGGTTGGGGGCCCACATTGCACATGGCCCTACACGTCTGGGGGGAAGGTCAAGCGTCTCTGACCTTCCCCTCCCTTGGCGCGGGTGTCCTGGCGTAGCAGCCAGGGCCGCCGGGGGTCGTCGTGGTAAGAAATGCTGCATCCCATGACGGTCCCCTTAACGGCAGGAGAGGATGACGCCGCTGGGGTTTTAGTGGGTAGGCTCCTCCCCTCCCTCCACCTTATGCGGAGGGGGTTGCGGAAGGAGAGATCCCCACATAACCCCCCACTATGGCCTTCCCCGGGCCGGGGGGTATGTGCAAACACATTTCCCCAGCGTCAAAAAAAAAAAAAAAAAAGGTAGGATATACGACTGGCTACTTAGGCCAGTTGCTACTTAGGCGAGTTGCTATTTAGACCAGACGCTACTTAGGCCAGTTGCTACTCCAAAAAAGTTGTAGACCAATTGCTTTTTAGACCGGCAGATATTTAGACCAAATGCGACATAGACGAGTTGCCCCATAGACGAGTTGCTAATTAGACCCCATGATCCTATCCCCCTTAAAATATTCATATTCATTTATTGCGATCATGTTCATTGTCCATACAGTAGATCTTAAGATAGGTTATACAGTAGGTACATGATACCCTGTTAGGGCATTGCAATGTTCTTACGTACTAACATGCTAACAACATAATTTAGTTTTATTTATAAAAGAACACAGTATTGAAAAATAGAAGTATATCATAATAATATTAAAATTTAATTAATTGTTTATGTCATGTTATAAAAGATTGAGATGAGATTAGATTAGATTAGATTAGATTATACCACGATTTGTATTAAGCGACGGTCGCCAAAAAGCCCCACTGACAGAGCGACTTTGGTCCGGACGGACCGTGTAGACAGTTATTCCACCAAAATTTCGTTTGACCTTAGGACGCCCTTGGTCATCGAGCGCGCGCAAGCAACCACGTGGAGTGTAGCGTGGACGGCCGACCGTCTAGCCAGAAATCTCACGACAAGCCATCGACAAAAGTCGCGCCGTCGGAGGCTTAAGCCTCTGCTAGACGGTCGGCAACACGCCATTCCGACCGAGCGACCTGGGTCGGCACCGACCGCTGTAGTATGAAATTTTACTGCAAACAACTGTCTACACGGTCGGTGCGGACAATGTCGCTCGGTCGGAGGGGCGTGTTGGCGACCGTCTAGCAGGGGCTATATTGACCGCCACCAGGCGCTTTACTTCTCTTTCATCTTCAATCATGTTTCAAGTTAATCAACTAAACCTGCGCTCTCACTGGCACGCCGTTTGTCTGCGACAAATGGATGTATCAAGTGGATGAACGTCGTCTGTTGATGACATTTATATCGAACACACCACGCCACGTGCGCCACGTAGTTTGCGCAAGGTCGTGGTCAAATCAGCCAGCGTACAAACTGTGGCGGAGCGGCCATACAAGACGATTCCCACCGGCTTACCTAAAATTTATTTCTAGGCAACCCTATAGTTATATACTCTAAACCTATCGTAACTTTCTTTGTTCCGGGTTGCTCATCGAAAATTCTTACGCGCCGCCACTGGTACACATTTACGCGGATGCCTGAATAGTTTCCAACAACTAATGAAATAGTTAATTAAAACGAATCAAATCATTTTTCTAACTATTATAACCGGCGAAAGGCTGTCAGCCCTTGAATTCCTAAAAAAAATGAATACAGAGGTCGCTAGTAGCGGCAGCGAAAGTAAAGTAAAAATTCGCGGTGATATGTATCGTTCTGGGTGGTCTGGAGGTAAGAACACTGATCCGATAAAATAGGGGGCGCAATCGATTCCCGTCTTAGGCTACAATAGGTCATGGTTCATTTTTAGGGTTCCGTCGCCAGAATGGCAAAAACGGAACCATTAAAGTTTCGTTACGTCCGTCTGTCCGTGTGTCTCCGTATGTCACAGGCTCAAAAACTATACGGTCTGAAGTGGGGGAAGGGGAGCCCTAGCACTGTATAGGAAAACAACCTTATTTCTTCACGTTAGGTTTATTACTGGCTCTTAGGACTAACACGTTACATTATATCACTCTTACAACTATAGTACTTATGCATATCTCACCACAACGGTGTCTTTGAATAAAATTTGGAGAATAGGTTAGCGCGTAATGAAACAAGTAAAAAAATATTTTTAGGGGTGCACTCCATACATGTAGCAAGGCAAAAAATAAATAACCTTGTAAGTCCACGTGTGGCACATCAATCGATGGGCCTTTCAAAATAAATATAAGGTTTCCCAGCAATTTTTAGGGTTCCGTACTCAAAGAGTAAAACGGGACCCTATTACTAAGACTCCGCCGTCCGTCTGTCTGTCTGACTGTCTGTCTGTCTGTCTGTCTGTCTGTCTGTCTGTCTGTCTGTCTGCCTGTCTGTCTGTCTGTCACCAGGCTGTATCTCACTAATACCGTAATAGTTCCAGTTGAAATTTTCACAGATAATGTATTTCTGTTGCCGCTATAACAACAAATACTAAAAACAGAATAAAATAAATATTTTTATAGATAACGGTCGGAGTGTAATCGCCCCGAAAGTCACAAAAATTGTGTGTAATTATTCCCTCTAATTTTCAAACTATGTATTCAATTTGTTTTAATCATAGACCTAGTGCTTATTAAATTCTTTCACCAATTTTTTTTTAAACAAGAGCGGTTCAAAAGTTATCAAAATATTGCTGAAAAACTACCTTCCCTATAGAAAAGAATGTAAGTGCCGTAAGATTTCTGTGAAGGTACGACCTTTTTAAAAGGCAAGGAACCCTTCGCTGTGCGTAGTCCGACACGCACTTGACCGGTTTTTTCTTTGTATTTGTTCTGAGTATCCAAATATTCAGACGCAATAAATATATTTCACTCGTTCCAGTTGACTTTAATATTCTTCGAGTACTTGCACAACGAGTACAAACGCAGTTTCGTTGAGATGAAGTTCCCCAAGATTTGTGACGCTATCAACAAGGACCCTTATATTGGCAAAGCGTTCAAACTGATTGGAATGACTTGTCCACTGCCGGCGGTAAGTTAAACAAACAATAATAGAAATCAAAATAAGTATGAATTCTGCAAATAGGCCACAAGGGCACTTTTACAAGTTAATAAGTATATCTATTGTTGATTCTAAATTATACATCATTCATAAGAAATTAAATTCATTCAATCGCGGGCCCGCGTTCCATGTGTGTTTGAAGTGTAGTTTCAATGTTTTACAACTTGCGCGGGCCCGCGCCCGACGCGCGCAAGTTGTAAAACATTGAAGCTACACTTCAAACACACACCGAACGCGGGTCGTGCGCGGCGCGGGTCGGGCGCGGCGCGGCGCGGGTCGGGCGCGGTTGAAGCGGTTTATTCACACCGGCGTGTAGTAACGCGGGCCCGCCGCGGCAGCAACGCGGGCCCGTCGCGTGCCCGCGCGGGCCGGCAGCACCAGTCGACTTCAAGATGTGGAACGGTGAAAACTCCGACGAAGAAGACCTATTATTGCTCCTAGATCTTAAAAAAAAAAAAAGAATTTGGGTTCACGACCTGAATAAAGAATCTGCGAGACGCCGTTATGGGGAATACCATCGCCTGTGTAGGGAATTGGAAAGTTACGAAGATCGTTTTTTTACTTATTTCCGAATGTCCCAAAACAGTTTTGAAGAATTGCATGAGATATTGCAAGTTAATCGTTATTTATCTTCATATTTGTTTACTAGCTGTTGCCCGCGACTTCGTCCGCGTAGAACATGTTATCGTCTAAATGTTTGTTTAAGGAATGAATTTAAAAAAAACATTGAAATTAGTTTTGTAGTTTTTTAGTAAACAGTCTAAAACCGAAGTAACAAATCTCTTACCTTCAAAATGTCTTGCTCTCTATACAAACTTAGAACCCTCTTTGAACCCTCATAGTATAAGTCTGAAACCGTAGTTAAAAATTTCTTACTTTAAAAATGTCTTGACTTGCTCTCTACATAAACTTCGAACCCCCTTTTAACCTTCTTAGGCGATAACTTAATTAAAAACGCTGAAATAAGTTTTGTAGTTTTTCAGCAAACAGTCTACAACCAAAGTTACAAATCCCTTACATTAAAAATTACTTGCTCTACATACAAACTTGGAACACCCTTATAATCCCCATTAGAGGTTGAATTTAACAAAACGCTGAAATAAGTTTTGTAGTCTTTTAACAAACAGGCTAGGATCGAAGTTCCAAATCTCATACTTTAAAATTTTCTGACTCTCAATACCAACTTTGAACCCCCTATTAACGCTTTTCAAAGAAAAATTAAGAAGAAGAGTTTTTTTTGCCGTAATAAGCATTTTTTCTACAAACTATCAAGTATCTAAGCTCAATAAAAGTGTTTCCCATACGAATCTTGCACCCTTTTTAACCCCTTAAGGGGTGGAATTTTCCAAAACACTGAAAGTACTTTTTACTCAAAAAAGAGTTTCCCTCATACAAACTTTGCAACCCTCAGGGGTAGAATTTATCAACACGCTGAAAGTATTTTATTTATATTCTAATAAGTAAGCTATCTACAAAGTTTAAAGTCTCTTGCTAAAAAAAGAACGTTGCCTCCATACAAATGTTGCACTCCCTTTTCACCCCCTTAGGGGTGGAATTTTCTAAAACGCTGAAAGTCCTTTTTTGTATTTCAATAAGTAGGTAATCTTTCTTCAAACGTTTAACCTTGTATCTCAAAAAATAATTTCCCTCATATAAACTTTGCAACGATTTTAACAACCCTTAGGGGTGGAATTTTCCAAAACGCTGAAAGTGCTTTATTTTTATGCTAATAAGTAAGCTTTCTACAAAGTTTTAAGTCTCTAGCTAAAAAAACATGTTACCTCCATACAAATGTTGCACCCCCTTTTAACCCCCTTAGGGGCGGAATTTTCTAAACCGCTGCGCTGAAATTTTTTTTTTTTATTTCAATTAGTCATCTTTCTACAAACTTTTAAGCTTCTATCTCAAAAAAAGTTTCCCTGGTACAAACTTAGAAACCTTTTTTAACCCCCTTAGGGGTGGAATTTTTCAAAACGTGTTAGTGCTTTTTTTTATTTCAAAAGTAATCTTTCTACAACTTTTAAGCTTCTATCTCAAAAAAGAGTTTCCCTCATACAAACTTTGCAAACATTTTTAACCCCTTAGAGGTGGAATTTTCCAAAACGCTGAAAGTACTTTATTTTAATTTTAGTAAGTAAGCTTTCCACAAAGGTTTAAGTCTCTAGCTAAAAAAACATGTTTCCTCCATACAAATGTTGCACCCCCTTTAACCCCCTTAGGGGTGGAGTAATCTAAAATTGAATTTTTCAAAATGCTAAAAGTACTTTAATAATATTCTAATAATGCTATTTACAAAGTTTTAAGTCTCTTGCTAAAAAAAACGTTGCCTCCATACAAATGTTGCACTCCCTTTTAACCCCCTTAGGGGTGGAGTTTTCTAAAACACTGAAAGTTCTTTTTTGTATTTCAATAAGTAATCTTTCTACAAAAGTTTAACCTTGTATCTCAAAAAATAATTTCCCTCATACATAAATTTGCAATGACTTTTAACCCCCCCCCCCCCCCCCTTAGGGGTAGAATTTTCCAAAACGCTGAAAGTACTTTATTTTTATTCTATTAAGTAAGCTTTCTACAAAGGTTTAAGTCTCTAGCTAAAAAAACATGTTTCCTCCATACAAATGTTGCACCCCCTTTTAACCCCCTTAGGGGTGGAATTTTCTAAATCGCTTATAGTAGTTTTTTTTTGTATTTCAATAAGTAATCTTTTTACAAACTTTTAAGCTTCTATCTCAAAAAAGCGTTTCCCTCATACAAACTTTGCAACCCTATTTTACCCCTTAGGGCTGGAATTTTCCAAAACACTGAAAGTATTTTATTTTTATTCTAATGAGTACCTAAGCTTTCTACAAAGGTTTAAGTCTCGAACTAAAAAAACATGTTTCCTCCATACAAATGTTGCACCCCCTTTTAACCCCCTTAGGGGTGGAATTTCCTAAAACGCTGAAAGTTGGTTTTTTTGTATTTCAATAAGTAATCTTTCTAAAATCTTTTAAACTTCTATCTCAAAAAAGAGTTTCCCTCATACAAACCTTGCAACCCTTTTTATCCCCCTTAGGGGTGGAATTTTCCAAAACACTGAAAGTGCTTTATTTGTATTCTAATAAGTAACCTTCCACAAAGTTTAAAGACTCTAGCTTAAAAAATAAAGTTTCCTCCATACAAACTTTGCAACCCTATTAAACCCCTTACGGGTGGAATTTTCCAAAACGCCGAAAGTACTTTATTTTTATTCCAATAAGTAAGCTTTCTACAATGTTTAAATTCTCTAGCTAAAAAAAAAATGTTTCCTCCATACAAATGTTGCACCCCCTTTTAACCCCTTTAGGGGTGGAATTTTATAAAACGCTGAAAGTTGTTTTTTTGTATTTTAATAAGTAATCTTTCTACAAACTTTTAAGCTTCTATCTCAAAAAAGAGTTTCTCCCATACAAATTTTGCAACCCTTTTTAGCCCCCTTTTGGGGTAGAATTTTCCAAAACGCTGAAAGTACTTTATTTGTATCCTATAAAGTAATCTTTCCACAAAGTTTGAAGACTCCAGCTCAGAAAATAAAGTTTCCTCCATACAAACTTTGCACACCTATTTAACCCCTTTAGGGGTGGAATTTCCAAAAACCCCTTCTTATCCGTCGCCTACGTTATAAAAGGTAGTATGGGTGTAAATTTCAAGTTTCTAGTTCCAGTAGTTTCGGCTGTGCGTTGATGATCTGTCAGGAAGTCTTCTTTTATATATATAGATAAATGTCTACTCGTACCCGGCCCCCATGTATTTGCAATAAGTAGGTAATAAAAAATAACAATCACGTTTTTTATTAAAATTATTAATTAATACAAATGACTGATTAGGTAGGTAGTTAGTTATTTAGGTAAACATACAGATATTAGAATTACGCAATCAGCCTGTGATTTGTCTTGATAAGTATTTGTCCCTAAGTAAATAATATTTTAATGATTAAGTATTTTAGTAGTATTACCTAAAGATGTCAAAGTCGGTATCCAAAGTGGAAATACTCATTAAATAATAATATCAATAAAACACGTCGTTAATTGATATTATTTACATTTATTTTAGTTGTTGAAATTGATTCAAGTATTATTTTATATTTATAAAGTACCGTCAAATGGGGTAACTTGGAACACGACGGGTTACTTGAGACACCGGATTTCACCAGGAACAAGTGTGTGCTTGTATGTCGGAATAGCCTCTAAGTATATCTAGCTCAACATACAAACTAGAAAGCTAGATTATTCCAACATACAAAAACACACTAGTTCCTGGTGAAATCCGGTGTCTCAAGTAACCCGGCGGGTATTCCAAGTTACCCCATTTGACGGTAATATAGAAAAGTTAATTTTTTTGTTAAAACAATGAACCTACATTAGGTACAAACGTGCAATGTATCGTGCCCTTAGGTACCATAAGTTTGAGTTGAGTAACCGTCCGTACCGTACTTGGGTGCATTAGAACGCTAGCCCTGTGGTGATGTACGCAGACGCCTATAGCGAATACGGGTTTGCAAATTTTTTGTAAGTAAGGGAAAGAGGTTGTACTTATGTAGTAGGTACTTTCGATATTGATTTTCCATGACTAAAATAACAATGATTCTCGTTTTAAATAAATTCAACTTGAACCATAACTATGTTTTTTATGAATCATTATCAATTTAGGTAAGTAAATAACAAGTACCTACTGTAAGTCTCCATTTAAAATGGTACATGGTGTAATACATAGTATTCCTCATCGAGGTAGGTACAGTAGGTACAGCCAGCGTCATAAAGTTAGTAGCAGCCAGAGTAGCCAAATATTTCGTAACACACCCTTATTCTTACAGTAATAAAGACTTGTACCGAAATATTTGGCTGGCTGCTACTATAACTATGACGCTGACTGTACCTATATTTTGTAAGACGCTTTTACCTAGACCTAGAGCTTTAGCACAACTTGACTCTCGACTATAAAATAATATATAAATTTTATGCCATACGATAAATAAATAAATATTATTAGAATTAAAAGCTAATTTTAAGCGAATGTTATGAACTAGTAAGTAGTTAAGTACCGGGGTGCTATTCTAACTCGACACCACACGGGGATGTATTGTAGGTTCGATACAAATACCTAGGTTTTCGATTCGAATCGGTCGTGATGACCTATGAAGACCTTTGAGTACTGTGCCGCCAATTTTTACGCCAAACAAGATTAGGTAGACTTATCCTAAAGCGTGACCTTAGCGTGGCAAGGTTATCGCGACTGGGAGGAACACAAATGTATCCCAAAATGAAAGGGAAATTAAAACTTAATGTATGGTTATAAACAAATATGTACATAAATAACGCTTACCGCAAGCAAATGGCTAGTCTCTCTCTGGTCGGGATTGACGATCTATAATTGGTGTCCATTTTTGTTATTTTAACTTGCAATATCTCATGCAATTCTTCAAAACTGTTTTGGGACATTCGGAAATAAGTAAAATAACGATCTTCGTAACTTTCCAATTCCCTACACAGGCGATGGTATTCCCCATAACGGCGTCTCGCAGATTCTTTATTCAGGTCGTGAACCCAAATTCTTTTTTTTTTATTAAGAGCTAGGAGCAATAATAGGTCTTCTTCGTCGGAGTCTTCACCGTTCCACATCTTGAAGTCAACTGGTGCTGCGGGGCGTATTCTCTTTGCCGTTCTTGTGAACGCGCTAGCAACGCGGGCCCGCGACGGGCCCGCGTTGCTGCCGCGGCGGGCCCGCGTTACTACACGCCGGTGTGAATAAACCGCTTCAACCGCTCCCGACCCGCGTTCGGTGTGTGGAGGCCTTTACACTGAAGTTTACAGTAATCCAATTATCATAACTACTTGCTAAGTGTAACAATCACTTAAAGCTAAACACCGCATGCATTATATAAAAAAAGCCTTAATATTAACTTATCAAAATTATACATAGTTTTTGCTTAACTTATTAATATTATTGCGACGTAACTAAATAATTTAAAACTTTTTTAACAACTTTCTGCGCGTCACTCTTATAGAAAATGGATGTCACCAACTTTATTATTATTGCAAAGCCAAGCAGTTACCAGACCTTATTTTAAATTTCACGACCAAGTCAAAGAAAACATCAGACATGTGACTGCAGCTGTTAATTGCTTTACACATCCTTGGGATAGGCGAGCTACTGCCGAGGACAGTCCTTCTGAGCGGTGGGCAAAATGGCGTGATAGGTTTGCGAGGAGTTCGGGAAGGAGCTCGAAAAGACAGAAGGGCTAATAGTTGCCGTATATGATTCATTATACATAAATGAGTATGAGTAGTATGTGGTATGATTGCATCTACAATAAACTACCCTATGAATTAAAAGATATCGAAAATGATTAGACATTTCCAAATCCTTAAGCTAAAAAAATGGCTGTCTGGCGAAGCTTTTTATAGAAAATAATAATAAATATTTAAAATATATTTATAATAATAATAATTTAAATCATTGTCTAACCGTATAATTTATAAATATAACGATCTAATTGTAAACATCAAATTAATTTGACATACATAGATAACTACTAAATTTCATAATATTGTTGACATGTAAAATATTATATTTTATTAATAAACGAGTATTTATTATTATTATTATTTGTATGTTTTTTCCATATCTCGGGACCATGAGGACAGAGGCCCTTTAAGACAAAAATAATTTAAAGAGAGGTATACACATGGCGGGTACCATTTCCGACCGCACAACATGATAGAAGCGGTGATGGTCCCCGCCAGGTGCAAAGACTATTGCAGTGCAGCACTGTGACTGCGATGGAAATTAAGGTCATGGGCTATTGAGTTGAGTGTTGGATGGACTGGATAATGGGTTATGGAAGGAGACTAGCGGACACCTGCCGTGACAATCAGTCTCAAAATTGTATTAAGGCAGGCGGTGAATCGCCAGCTCGCCGGGTGGGCCCCACAAAACAGTTGCACGCACAGTGCGACAATGGGGCAACACCTCTGGGCGGCTGTGAAGTTGTCGAGAGGTGAGTCTGCGGTGCGCCAGATCCCGGTAATCCATTCAAGGGCCGCCGGCGTTATGACATTTTACACTTCCAACCTGGCGCATAGGTTCCGCTCTTGCGACTCCACTCTGGCCGGCAATAGAGTGTTAGTTACAAATTCCTTATCACTATGTTAGTTAACTTTATTTAGGACATTTACTATATAAAGGCACGTGAGTTGATACCCAGTGAACTATCAAGCCTCTCCCCTATCTCGACAAGAAAACTGTTAGAGCTGTCTTTCACTCGGCACATCTGGGAAAATATACGTTTTCGCATTATTGCATGGAAATCGTCAATGCGAGCCTCCGCAAACATCCCAGATGCACTGCAAAACCGAGGTAGCCCCATCAGCATTCTAAACCCGTTATTAAACTGGACGCACAAGGCACTGTAAGCTCGTTTCGTATATCTGATCCACAAGCTGCACGTATAAAGTGTTTGGCAATACTACCTGAACAGCGTTCGTTTCACCTCAGCCGTACTGCGTGCAAACCTGCGGACCAACATATTCGTCCTTACTGCCAGTGCCCTGCGTTCCCTGTCAATATCGGCATCGTCTGTGAGATCCTCGTTTAATACATGCCCCAGATATTTAAAATGAGTTACCCTATTCAAAGTAAGGCGGAAAGGTTCTCGAGTGGCGACCACGTACCGGAAGGCGCGGCGTGGGTAGGCCCCCCACAAGGTGGACTGATGACCTGGTAAACGTCGCGGGAGTCCGCTGGGTGCGGGTGGCGCAAGACCGGTCACTTTGGCACTCTTTGGGGGAGGCCTATGTCCAGCAGTGGACGTCTTTCGGCTGATATGATGACCCTATTCAAGGCAAGCCCTCCAAGAGTCACTGGTAGCACTACCGAAGGACTCTTGCGTCCTGCCCGAAATATGAGTAACTCACTCTTCTTGGCGTTATAGCAGAGTCCATGAGACTCAGCATAAGCCTCACACATAGAAACAGCTTGTCAATGGCACCAACTGTTGTATGAGTATAAGTATAAATGTTAATAACTTACAGGGCGTCCAGAAGCTGATGAACATAACGGTACCCATGCACGACTTCCCCAACGTGTGGCCCTTCGAAAAGTGCAAAATGGAAGCGACTCTGGTGCAAAATAAAAATGGTGACGTCATTGCCGTTGCGGATATTTTCGCACTATTCAAACAAAATTGAAATAATTAGAAATGTAACAATTTAACATTCTTCTTAACACATTGATGGATACTATAGAATAGAGTCCTTCCATGTGTTAAGGGCATTTGCACACTGCGTTTTTCAAACGCGCGTTTGTATTGATTTACACGTGATTCGATAAAAACACGCTTAGACGGCCCTTAGGTGAAATAGGCACAGGCCGATATGTTAGATGTGTTATTTATTTATTTATTATGAAACAAACAGTCATACAAAGATATTCGTACAAGCTATCTTATTAATAAACAGACCTATAGTTTCCAATATAAAACTTATAAATATAGATTATGTAAGACAAAAATCCCTATGCTTGACACCTAATAGTGGTCAATAGTTGACATATAGGTAATGTTCACTGTGGTTACTCTGAAAGTTAAGGATAAAATGTCAATGAAATGGGCAAGTGTCGAGCACTGGGATGTTCACCCTCATACAAAAACAGTTGCTGTATTGCTATTAAAGCTTTATTCTAAGACTTCAAAAATACTACAAACAGATGAAAAATAAGGTGAAAGTGGTTCTTAGACAGTATATTCAATTCTGCTTCAATACCTACAGTGTTTGTTAACTAACTACAGATTTATTAACTATATTTCATACTATAAAGTTGCTTTAATTATGACTATAACAGTCCAAAGACAAAATATTTATGTATTACTTTTACAAATTGTTGGTACTAAAGGCACTTTTGAACGAGTCTATGGTACAGTTAAATATGTCTATATCTATTAATATATTATTATGGTTGTAAAGAGCACATGCACGCTTAACAAACATGTTTTTAGAATAATTTGTTCTACTGAAAGGGATGGCAAATAAATGTTTAGCACGACACTGGCGTTCTCTTTGACGAGGAACTCTAATTATGATTTCTTAAAGCAAGCTAGGGGCATCGAGATGATTGTGAATTATTTTGTATAATAAAACAGAGTCAACACAGTCCCTACGACATTGAAGGGATTGCATGTTATGACGATTTAGAGATTCAGTATAACATGTGTATTCATTACCAATTTTAAAATCTAGGGCTCTTAAGAACTTTTTTTGTAGTCTCTCAATCCTGTTTATATGCACACTATAATGGGGTTTCCATACACCACATGCGAGCTCAAGGCGACTACGTACATAAATGTTATATAGTATTTTAAGTGTCAGAGAATTCGTAAAGGGTTTACCAATTCGCAATATCATACCTAGTTGTTTAAAAGATTTACTCAAAATGGAGTCAATATGGGGTACAAATGACAATTTGTCATCCATAATGACCCCGAGATCTCGGATCACCTTCACTCTCACTCTCACCAAGTCACTTATACATAACCTGTAATTAAATGGAGACGATTTCTTTTTTCTAGAAAAACTTATGATGTTACACTTATCGGGATTAATAAAAGGATTGTTTTCTCAGCAAAAGGTCTCAAAGTTAAAACGATCATTTTGTTATAGTTCACAATCAGCATTACTACGAATAACTCTATAAATGTTTGCGTCATCTGCATAAAGAAGAATGTTAGAATGTGAGAGAGACTTTACTATATCGTTAATGTATAATGTAAATAACAGTGGCCCCAAATGGGATCCTTGAGGTACACCAGAACTTATACATTTACTGCTAGATATAAACCCTGAGACTACAACAGACTAAGTGCGATTTTCAACATATGATTTGATCCAGCGAAACAAGGCACCATGTATACCGAGTTGCCATAGCTTACATAATAACGTATAATGACAAATTTTATCGAATGCTTTGGCAAAATCGGTATACACGGCATCTACAGAGAAACCATCATCCAAGGCCTTCAATATAACACTGGTAAATGTTAACAAATTAGTTTCAACTGAACGACCTTTGTAGAAACCGTGTTGATTGGGCACAATATGGTGTCGCACAACATTAGCTAATTGATCAGTAACAATTTTTTCAAGAAGTTTGCTAAATTGGCATAATTTGGATATAGGTCGATATTTTTCAATATCGCGACTAGTAACAACCTTCGGTATAGGAGTTATCCAGGCTTGCTTCCAAATTTTAGGAACACAACCTTCATTAATAGATTTCTTTTAAATATATAAGTGTGTGAAATTGTATTCATATTTTCTCCTATGAGGTTTTATTTTATTTTAACTTAATTGTGTCGTCTAATAATAAATAATTTGAAAAGGGTCATAGTTAAAAACGACACCAATTTTTTTTTCATGGAGAAAATTTTCAGCAGTCATATTTTGTTTTGGCTATAGTCACACAGTTAAGAATCATAAATCTGAAAATCAGTTATTACTGCTTCTTAATCTGGTATCAAGCGCGTTTAAAATTTCAATAAGTAGTACCTACATTATTGCCGTGTTGGGGAAGGAGGCATTTGCTGGCTGAGTATTTGTTTAAGTCGACGAGCTTGCGAGTCCGTTTAATTATAATACGAAGCCTGCAATTGCCATTCCGGCTGAGGCTAATATAGGTAGTGCTTTTCTCAAAAATGGGGGACTAAAAAGTACTAAATTTAAATCAAGCCTTAAGGCCGAAACGCACAGAAAGCGGTGGCGATGGCGGTGCGGTGTGGAGGCGGTACCGGTTGTAATGTTCGAGCTAATATGAAAGGGTCCGCACAGAAAACCGGCGGGAAAAAAGCGTGGCGGAGGCGGCGCGGAGGCAGTTGCGGCGCGGAGGCGGTAAACCTCTTGCACAGATCGGCGAACGCGGCGCGGTGGCGGCGTGGCGCGGTTTTGCGGCGGGATGTTGTATTACACAGTAAAGTTGTCAGTGCACCGGCGCGCATCAACAGCGGCGGCGCTGCGCGGTGCGGAGGCGTGCTGCGAGTGGTACAACAAGTTGTTTTTTTTACAACTGTCGGGTCTTGTTTTTCATTTCATTTACTTTTTTTAAATGAGTATTACGGAAAATTTTATTTCTCTTGTGAAACCACACCCGTGCCTGTACAACACGCGGAAAAAAGACTACAAGAATGCTATCAAAAGGGAAACTAATGTGGGAGAAAATTTCCAAGGAATTAAAACTAAGTCGTAAGTTTGTGCATTTTGCAGTGTATTAATTGTCATTAAAATAGTTTACCAACTTCTCTCTGATTTCCGTTGCAAAATTAGACGCCCTTTGATTTGTGTGACTGGCGGGAAGCAAGGAATTTACTTATTGTGGTTGAAAATCTACTTTGATTTCGTGAGATCTATTCTATTATTAATATGTATGTCTTTCCCGCTCACGGGACAATGATGTCCCGGACCTTTGGGAGGCGTGCGTGGGGCTAGATACCTACAAAGTACCAACTGAGCCAACACGTAGAGGCCCTTTTGACAATTTAATGAAATGCAAGGAGTACACCGAGCGGATGCTGTCCCTGCCCGTGTCATGAGACGCACACAGAGACAGCACCCGCTGTGGTGTATAGGGACTATTGCTGGTTGATGGAATCTAAAGAAAACGGGTTATTGGGTGAAAATGATGGACTAGTGGCTGGGCTATTGGGTGAAACATCGGACGCCTGCCTAATAAACTGTCTCATTTTTTATCTCTGGCAGACGGTGACTCGCCAACTGCTAGATGGGCCCCTATTAATAGCGACATAAAAAAATGGCCTAAGGGCAACACCAGTCAGAGAGGCTGGGGGGGTAGAGAGGTGGCACTGGACTTTAAACACATAGCCAACTCGCCACTTAGGTGTCCACATCTACCCTCGAGCAACAGCTCTGGCGACTCTACTCTGGACAGCCAGTTAAGGCAAGCCAGAGGTCGGGGGCCTGTCCAACCACCCAGCCGATCGGCTCAGCCTGACCACAGGACACCCCCAGGAGCACTCAGGTAGGGTCGCTACTCCCTAACAGCCCGCTACAAGCTGCCTTACGTTGTTATTAATATTATTATTAACGGCGTCCGTAGCCCAGTTGGTAGTGACTCTGCCTACGAAGATGGAGGTCCCGGGTTCGAATCCCGGTCAGGGCATTTATTTGTGTGTTTATCACGAATATTTGTTCCTGAGTTATGGATGTTATATATGTATAAAAGTATCTATATGTATTTATCTATTATATATATCGTCGCCTAGTCCTACCCACAACACAAGCCTTATTGAGCTTACCGTGGGCCTAGGTTGTGTAAGATTGTTCCGTAACATTTATTTATTTATTTATTCGCGTGCTTAGTTTTAATAAAGTTGTGTAAACAACAAGTAGCTTTTACCACATCAATGGCAGTTTTAACAGAGCACTGCATGGGTAGTTAAAAAACTTGAAACTTTTGAGTAAGCTGACCAAATACATTTTCTACTACACGCCGGGCGCGGCTAAGTCAAAAGTTGAATTTTCTTTTTCTTTTATCTACTATGTATGCTGACTGTCTTAGGATTAACCCAAAACATTCATCACCTATAATCACATGTGGTGCCAGGTCATTAGTATTAGGCAGTGGCTTTGGTGGTTATAAGGTTCTGTTAATCAGATATGTTTTGTAGAATTCAGAATTCTTAAATATTCCACTTTCATTATGTCACCCATAACTGCCTATGTCCACAACAATAAATTTGTAGTATGGATCCACGACGGATGGAAACTTGCGCTATAGAGATTCCAGATTTAAACCTGTTATTAATAGTTTTATATTGGAATAATAGAGATATTGATATTTTTTATGCCCAATTGAAATCAATTTTAGAATACCTCCAAATAAAATTCAAAATAAAAAAATAATTATTGTTGCTGACTTCAATACCAACGTGCTAGAAAAATCAAGACAAACAATGAACCTATTAGATTTAATGCTTGAATTAAATATATACAAATCAATATAAAATTATTTAATACAACAAAAACGCACTTTAATTGTGATGTGCTACGCAACATCGTGGTGCTGCTGTCACGTATCCGACCTCCAAAACGCCGCAACTTGACTACACAGTCAAGGGCACCAATATGTCTTCACTCAAAATTTCATAAATATGTATACTACAACCTTATTGTTGCAGAAATAAGGTCTGTATACATATTTTTAAGACTTTGTGGTGTATATGTCACCGTTACATTGTGAACACCGTCAGTTTATAATCTTACTCGCGATATTATAATCAGTCGAAAAATTGTGAACTGTCCAAACCGTTCACAATTTAACGCAATATTTTTCGTTAGTTAATAATCTTTCAATGTCGAATCGTCAAATTGTGAACTGAGATCAAATCGGCTTGCTACGGAACGTACCCAACACTAGGTAGGTTAGGATAGTTAGGTAGCTTCAGTTGCCCGAAGGGCAAAGCGCCCAGAAATAAGAGCCCCGCGCAGTGGGGCTCCGTCGACACTGGTGGATGCCGAAATAAATGGAATAAAATGTCTGAATAACAGAAAAAAAAACAATTATGTTCTGTCGTAAGTGGAAACTGATGCAAGTGGAATAACTCGCTCAACCAAACAGCGCACAGGTTGCGTTCCGAATCAGAAAAATTTGATTCAGTTTACAATTTGTCGATATGACATTGTTATTATCAATATCGCGTTAGACTCGGATTAAACAGTATTTAAATATGACATTGTTAGTTTATAAACTAACGAAAAGGAATGCGTAAGATTATGTATTATTTTGACAGTTCACAATATTCCGTCAGTTTACAATATAACGGGTAAGATTATAAACTGACGGTTTTCACAATCTAACGGTGACATATACATATTGGGGCCTTGACTGTACCTTCGGCCAAAACGGTTCGTGGCGGTCGGATCGGCCTTCGGACACATTCACGGTGACGCCTCGGACGACGCATTTGGCGCGTTGCAATGCCTTTCCAATTTCCATTCGTTTGGATGTCCAACGGCCGGGTCAACTATTTTAACGTCATACCTGGCCATAAAACATCTTCCGAATTCTTCTTTTTTTATTAGCCTATATTGTGTCTCGGTCCTAGCCTTGATACTGTGGGGGCTCTCATCAGGACTCTCCCTATGACCCTACGTTACTACAGAGCAGACAGTAAAACCTCGTATTCGTTCAACCTGTAAATAAACGTTCTGGCCACTACGCCGCGATATAGGTTTTGTTGCTGTTCTGCTAGCTGAATTTCTTATGTCAAATGATTAAATAATATTTTACCTTTTATTATTATTGTGGGTTTATAAGCTGATCCCACAATACATTTTATACGGATTGGTAAGGACTAGCAAGGCCAGACTAAGGACTAAGTAAAACAAATGTGTTTACTATACGCACAATGTAACCGACATTGGTACTCTTTGGGGGAGGCCTATATCCAGCAGTGGACGTATTTCGGCCACACATGCGTGGTGATACGCACATGCCGTATAATTTAACTGAGTCGATTACTGCAGTAGTTGTGGGGTTTGGGTAAAACAAAAAGGGAGTAAGTTTCGATTCCCACCACAGGCTACAGGCTACATTCGATATCGGTTCATTTTTCATTGTACTTCTTATCTGTATCAAATGAATAACTCCTTGCACGTAATAAATCTATTGAACTTCTTCCAGTTGAATTTAATATACTTCGAGTTTTTGCACAACGAGTATAAACGCAGTCATGATCCTGATCCTGTCATGGCGACGGAGCGGTGACATGTAGTTCCGTATTTTTTATTTGTTTACAAGTAAAATGAGCAGTTTTGAATCTTGAACCGAGTGCCAGTTGGTGTATATTGGGCTGATTTACAGTCACAATTGTTGGTGATAAGTGAAGATGTGAGATATCAGCTTTATACATGTTTTGGGGACCGGCAACTTTGTTTGCTGCGTACTTACTCGCACAAACATTAAGCGTAGTAACTGCGGTTACGAGTGGAGTGACAGTGAACGACGTGGTGTGTTATGTCTATGTAGTGTTAATACCCAGTAATTTGGTTGTTATTTGGTAAAGATCGAAAGTTGCGTGTTAATAAAATTGAATGAGGGTAAAACACAACCGCAGAGCGCATAGTGTTCGTCTACCGCGAATAGAACCCAGAGGGTCAATTGAACGAGATGGCTCGTTTCAACGAATTCGCCATGGACAGGTTGGTCGAGGGGCAACTGCGTCGGCTTTAGATGTGACGACTGTGAAGTGAGTTCAAATCTTGTCAAAGACACAGAAACTATTGTTTATTCTTTTTACTTTACGCGTTATTCTTTTTACTTTTTTGACATATTTTGCTTAATTTTTGCGAGCACTGTTCATATTTTAGATTTTGTTTTTATGTTTAACGGAGTGCTTTATGCTGTTTTGAATTATTAGTTATTAAATTTGTTTCCCTTTTTTTTTTTGTTACGTACCTGGATATTATATTATTTGATGATTATTATTATTTTACTGATTTGATTTTGTAATTCGGCTTTTTAAAGTTTTAACAAATTTTGTTTTTGTATGTTTTTTTTTGCTTTTTAGATATGCGCTTTTTAGATGTTGACATTATGTTTATAATTTATTCTGTGATTGTATGACATTTATTTTTACGTGCGGGATTTTGTATTGTTACTTAAACATCTATTTTATTTTACTTTAATTTTTGTGCTCAATTTTTTTTTTTTTTGTAATTTTGTTATGCCTATGTGCGACATGTGCGTGACGTAAAAGGGGTTTTTTTTAATGTTTAATACTTGTTGTCAATACTTATTATTCCATTGTTTTCATTTAACATCATGAGCAGCCCCGCCGGATTACCCTGCCCTCACTGTTCAAGAATTTTTGCCGCATCTAGGGGTCTTAATGTCCATATTACTAAGGTTCACAAAGGCGTAGGTGGGTGTAGTGGCTCTGGGGCCGCAGTAACGGGGACCCAGAGTGCGGGACCCTGTGCGGACGGTTCTCAACTACACACTCTGCCTATTCTTAAGAAAGATGTCCGTGTGCTTAAGCACATACCTAAGGGGGCTAGGGTTTTGGCAGCGGGGAAGTTAAGCGGGGTAATAGAAAATTGTCTGAGGACTAACAGTTTGGAGGATTGGTTCGCCTTGCTGTCATTTTCTTTCACTGCGCTTAGGGTTCCTGAAAATACTGACCGTAAATCGTTAACTTCTAAGGTGAAGGAAAATATTGAGTCCATACGTGTGTACTTTCCGGATAAGAACTGCTATAAACCGCAGTCACTTTATCGCTCCATAGAGTCGAAGGTGCACGAGGGGGATTTACGGGGCGCTGTCCGTCTGTTGATGTCTGACTCATCGTTGGCTCCCAATAACGATGACACTCTGAGAGAATTACATTTGAAGCATCCCTCTCCATCCAGGCAGCTTGTGTTACCTCCAGAGCCTGACCTCACCACCGCTTATTTGTGCGTTACATCTTCTGATGTGTTGGGTGCGTTGGGAAGTTTTTACAATGGGTCGGCTGCTGGTTTAGATGGTCTTCGACCTCAGCATCTTAAAGAGCTAACTTCGCCTTCTGCAGGGAGTAATGGAGCTTGTTTATTGGAGTCGTTAACCAAGTTATGTAACTTTCTTCTCAGAGGCATGGTTCATCTACAGGTCTGTCCTTACTTGTATAGAGCGTCTTTGTGTGCGTTGTCTAAAAAAGATGGAGGCATTAGGCCTATTGCGGTGGGAAATACCATACGTCGGCTGGTAGCTAAGTTGGGTTGTCACTCAGTAAGAGAGGTCATGTCGGCTCACCTTCAACCTCATCAGGTGGGTTTTGGAACGCGCTTGGGATGTGAAGCGGTAATTCATGCCACGCGTTCCTTTGCGTTAGCACAGACCAACGCTGATAAAGTGATCTTAAAAGTAGATTTAAAAAATGCGTTTAACAGTGTAGAAAGGGACGTGCTGTTGGAGGAGGTAAAAGATTTGGTGCCTACTTTGTACCCCTTTCTCTATCAGTGTTACGCTTCGTCTACCAGTCTTTTTTATAACGACAGTACTCTCTCATCACAGGTCGGTGCCCAACAGGGAGATCCTTTGGGTCCTTTGATTTTTTGTCTAGCCATACAGAAACTGATAACTTCTTTGGAATCACCATTAAACGTATGGTATTTGGATGACGGCACAATTGGGGGGACGCCGGACGAGGTTCTCAGCGATTTGAGAAAACTTTTACCAGCTTTATCGGCATTGGGATTAGAGGTCAGTGCAGAAAAGTGCGAGCTGTTCCTGTGCAGCTCGGCGGTGTCTGCTTCCGAATTTGATGTTTTGTTACCTGGTATAAAGGTGGTAGACAGGGCGTCTTTTTCTCTTTTGGGGGCACCTATTTTTACGGAGGGTCTTGCCGTATCAATGCAGAGAAAAGCGGATGCTTTGTCTTTATCAATAACGCATTTGCAACAGCTTTCGTCTCACGTGGCTTTAGTTTTATTACGTAACTGCTTTTCGATGCCACGTATGATTTACTTTTTGAGGACGGCACCTTCTTGGTTGTCGCCGCAACATGTTCAAGACTTTGATTTAATTACTAGGCGAGGTCTTGAAGTTATCATAAATGTCCACTTGGATGAACCACAATCAATTCAAGCAACCCTGCCTATTCGATATGGTGGTCTCGGGGTTCGTCGGGTGCACGATATCAGCCTGGTCGCTTTTATAGCATCTGCTCACGGAACTAGAGAACTTGTCACTTGCATGTTGAACACAAATGGTGGCAACTATCAGGTTCCGTTTTTGCAGGAGGCTATGGTTGAGTGGAAGATTAGGTGTCCCAGTGATACGGTACCTGACGAGTTGGCGTCACAGCGGTCCTGGGATGACATAATGAGTAAGCAGACTTACGATAGCTTATTGGGGGTAGCTTCGGGAGCTGACGAGGCCCGCTTAAAGGCTGTTTTGGAGCCAGAATCTGGCGCATGGCTTCATGCGTTACCCTCGTCACACTTAGGTACGCTATTAGATAATGACTCGCTTCGAATGGGGGTAGCGCTGAGGCTGGGATGTCCAGTGTGCGAACCTCATCAGTGTGTTTGTGGGGCCACAGTCGAAGCAAATGGTCATCATGGGCTAAGTTGCTTACGTTGCGCTGGTAGGTTTTCTCGGCACCATTCAATAAATGACGTAATTCGGAGGGCAATGGTGTCTGCTAACTTACCGTGTGTGTTGGAACCTCAGGGTCTAAGTAGAACAGACGGTAAGAGACCGGACGGGTTGACACTGGTTCCGTGGGCGAGGGGTCGTAGTCTCATTTGGGATGCAACATGCGTAAGCACATTTGCCCCCACACATCTCGCTCACACAACGCGACGGGCAGGAGCAGCTGCAGAAACAGCGGCTAGGCTAAAGCACGCGAAGTATGCGAACTTGGAACCGGTGTACGATTTTGTTCCGGTCGCAGTGGAGACATCTGGGCCGTGGTGCGAGGAGGCAAAGTCGTTGGTGAAGGCGTTAGGACGACGTTTGAGGGAAAGGGGCTGCGGTCCCAGGTCCGGTTCGTACTTGGTACAACGGATTTCACTGGCAATACAGAGGGGAAATGCTGCCGGTATATTAGGGACGTTTACGCCAGGTACTTATCGGGCCTGGAATTCAATACCGTAATATTGTTTTTCTTTCCCATGTATATATATTTTTGTTTAATTTTTGTAACCGAGTCTTGACGAAGCATGTTGCTGATTATTGGTTGTAAGTATTTAATATTAGACGAAGTTTGTTGCGGAAACTCACTCTGTGCTCATTTTTGACGAAACCTGCGCTGTGGATATTTAACTTTGTGGATTGCTTTGATTAAGTATGCTTTGAATAAAAAAACGCAGTTTCGTTGAGCTGCAGTTCCCCAAGATTTGTGACGCTATCGACAAGGACCCTTATGTCGGCAGAGCGTTCAAACTGTTGGGAGTCCCTTGCCCACTGCCGGCGGTAAGTTAAACTGAATTTTTTTTTAAAAACGATATTTGAAAACAAAACTCAGGGTAAATATTATGCAAGGAGGTCAGTAAGAGAAGACCCGACGCCGAAAGCAAAATGTTTTTTATCTTATTTACGAGAAAACAAATTCAATTGAAATAAAATTAATACTAATGAGTCAAAGTTAGGTTTTTTATCGTGTTAAATATAAAAACAGTTTCACTGGTTTGAATTCCTTTTGATAAGTGATAACCAACTTGGCCTAGTTGATAGTTAATTTAGTGATCCTAATTATGAAGCTGGAGGGCCCGAGGTCTAATTTAGTCCAGTCAATGAACTGACAAATGGAAAAAATACAAAATTGGAAATAATTTATAATGGCAGATTTCTCCTATGTAATGGATATATTTTCAATTAAGTAGTTATCTAGAGGCAAAATCCGACAAAATATTACATAAAAAAAATTATAACTTAATTAGCTCCTGAAAAGTCAGTATGAATATTAATAAATGTTTTAATTTTCGTTCATTCAAATTTGCTTAAATATTCAAGATAATGTTGGATTCTTGAATTATGCATCTTAGAATATCGTTTTGAAATGAAATAAACCAACAATACGCTTCGCGTTACTGTTTTTCAAAACCGTATTTTGCCTGGAGTAATTCCGGTACAAGCACTGTTTTGTACGAAACACACGAAATATTTGCTCCTCAGTCACTTATTTTATTTCATTGATATTTTCTGTAAAGGGAATAAATAAATCATTTATCTATGTAAGTACTTGCTGACTTTTTCCTTCTCGGCCTTCATGAAGGTCATGGATCTGCCAATGTGTTATTATTGTTATAAAACATATATTCTTAAGAAATCGGTGATTCACGTGTTATAGAGATATAGGTCCACGTGTTTGTGTGTGTGTAAATTGAGATTGTCGGTAATTGGACATAATATGCCTTTTATAAGGTTACTGAATTATGTAATTTTAAACATGTATTATTATCATTAGGTGAACCTAATTGATTTTATTCGAGAATTAAAATTTTTATTAATAATTAAATTAAATTTTATCTTGAAAGAAATATGTTTTTTATTTGATATAATTTTTACAATGTACGGTGGCGGGATGAAAAGGTTGATCAGTTTTCAAATCAAATCATTTACGCGTTGCAAGCACATGTTACCTTTTAAAACTGTGTATCAGACGAGAGTGATGTATTGAAAATTATGTTCAACTGCTTGACAACAAAGTTCAAATTTACTTAGACGAATTTTCCTTGAACTATCCTTGTAACTTGTTTGAACCTCGCCTCACCGTTCACCCACAAATAAATCTTGATGCCGCGGTTCGTAGTAACTAAACGTAGGCAGAGGTCTAGTTTCGTTAGGCTTGACGGGTGAGGTGAGGCGCACACGCTAGTTTTCCGAATAACAACCCAGAGGCTTGAGGCGCGCAGGAATGAACTAAATAAATTCCGTCCGGCTCGCGGGCGATGTCAACGGAACGGCGCGCAGCAAGAGAGTGCTCGCGTCTCGCGCCTGTGTGCGTGCGTTCACACATAGACAGCCCCCGCCGCCCACAACAGCGCGACAGAAATATTACGTCAAAAATTTGAGATATAAAAAGTTGCTCAGCTAGGCATTGCTCTTAAGTATTTGAACTATTTTGTTTTGTTAATCTGTTACGTCAATGGCATCACAAATATGCCAAAAAGAACGAAAAAATCCATGCTTACTTAATAGGCGGTACCGTAAATTTATCGTTCACCTGAGCGATTATTTAAATACCGTTACATTTCCCAACAATAATATACCGTCGATACTTTAAGCACTAGGTATACACTTCATTCGAATAGTATCGATAGTTTGCAAAACAGTGGTAGCACCTCTAGTTACGTCAGTTTGCCATATATCATTCTAATCTTGCTAGAAAAAATATGGTATAGGCCATCATAGAACCTTGCCGTTGTAAATGCTATGTCAATACGGGTTACTAGGATTATGACGTCGCTATTTGTAGCAGTTAAAATTACAGGGTGGGTCTACGGTGGCCTAGGAATCAAATTGGTTGACTTTACGCGGGAGGAGCCGCGCGGGCAGCTATATGTAGTTAGGTTAGGTATTATGTGCATGAATATGTTTTGCAAAATGTAATTATCAACACTATTTAAGTTGCACTTGTCAATGGAGCTATATCCATTCCTCTTGTATCTCTGACAACCTGATAGACAACCTGCGAGAAATTTTGCACCACATCAAATAATGAGAAATGCTCTAAAGTTTAAAAGCAGTTCACGTTAACCACGCCCTTTAGCAAAAGACATGCTTATGATTTCTGCGCACGAGAAAACGAGATGCAAAATTTATCGTGTAAGTATGGCTTTTTGGACAAATTTTAATAAATACCTTATTGTGTGATATTTTAGCCTTATTTCCTCCTATTAGATTTTATTTCAGGTAAAATAACACTTCAACTTGATTGTGTCGTCTAATAATTTATAGATTGAGTTGACTCAGGTAAAAATACATCAATACCCACTGAACCCTCGTCACAACAAACATAACTAAAACCATAACGACAGGCAAGGCTTGTTGTATAAAAAAACGTAATTTGATTGCGTTTTTCAGATTGAAATAATTGACAGGGACTATCATAATAATAATCTAGATGTAAAATAACGGCTGAATATTAGGTACCACTGAATGTTTCAGGCAATTAAAGTTAACGAGTGGTATAAAGTATTGACATCCGCCTGTAAATCAGGCAGTTTAGTTTCGGTAATCTTTACAACATGTACTTCTGTAAAATTATGATATTGACGTCGGTGTTTGTGATTATGGGTTGGAAACATATTTTAGTAAGTACTAAATTATTATCAAATAAGTTGAATTTTTTGTACAAGCTTTTGTTGCCGACCGTACTTTTTTTGCACAGTCAATAACTACTCGTTAAAAGGGTTCCAATAAGCCCAAGCACGGGTATATCTAGTACAATCAAGTGCTAAAATATGTATCGAGATAATCCTCTTATAAATAGTCGCATCCAAAACACCCTGCGGCGCACTACAGCCCTCCACAAAGTATAGGGTGTAGACACCAAATAAAATAACCAATAATGATGAATTTTCTCAAAAAAGGATTAAAAATATTGTCAAATGGAGAAAAAAGTAAAGCAGGTGATTAAATAATCACAAAGTTATGAGTGTTTAAAGTTTTAAGAGGGGGTATATTCTGTCCCTTTTCCACAAAAAGCAACTTCATATGAAACGATTGACATTTACTGTGACGCTCGTGGATCGCTGTTTTTGTCTCATATAGTTTTTTTTTGCCGCCACTAAATAGGCATTTCCCTGGTGTAGGGCAGCAGTGGCATCAGTACTGGATAGAGGCTGAGGAAGAAGATTCTGGTAAGGCTCTAGACCAGACATCGAAGAGCGGGAAACCGGTTTTTGAGCTGCGGTGTGGAAGGCAAGTGGGAAACCACCACACTATTTTCCCAGAAAAGGAGTATATGGAAATGCAAAGTACACAGAGAAATGTTCTTGACAACGGGCTTCCACGATGTAACATTCCGTGGCGGTCTGAGTCCGGCAGGGTTAGGAACAAGGCTAACTCGGTCGTCATCCTGCGAAATCCTTGTAAAATTGGGACTTGGAATGTACGGACAATGCTTGTACCAGTAAAGATAGAAGAGGTAATCTCGGAAATGGGAAGAATCGAGATAGATATATTAGGATTGTGTGAAGTGAGATGGGAAGGCAGTGGAGATTATTGGATCAATGACTATAGAGTAATTTACACAGGAGAGCAACAAGGCACAAATGGCACAGCAATAGTGCTGAACAAGAAATGGGGTTCCTAGGTAGAAAACACTATCCACCGTAGCGACAGAATAACCGCAGTAAAGATCAAGGCTAAACCAGCAGATATTATCATAGTGCAAGTTTACATGCCCACAGGCAGCCATCCAGATGACGAAATAGATGAGGTGTACAACCATTTAGAATATATCTTAGACTCCGTTAGCAAAAATGACAGCTTAGTAGTAATGGGAGACTTCAACGCAGTGGTAGGAGAAGGAAAAGAAGGGAACATTGTTGGGAACTTTGGACTTGGACAGAGAAATAAAAGAGGTAACCGGTTAGTCCAATTTTGCATGGAGAACGATTTAGTAGTAACGAATACATTATTCAAACAGCATACAAGAAGATTGTATACATGGAAAATGCCAGGCGATATTGGCAGATATCAAATAGACTATATAATGATAAAGAATAGTTTCCGTCGTCAGCTCAAGATATGTAAAGCTTTTCCTGGCGCATATTTAAATACTGATCACAACTTATTGCTCAGTTCACACAATTTCACAACAAGTACCACCAGAAAAAAGTCAAAGCCAAAAAATATTGATCTTAGTAAACTTAAGGATTTTAATAGCAATTTTAGAGTGCAATATAGTAATAATATATGTGCAGTATTAATTTAGAGGATAGATGGAATTATGTTAAGAAAATAATAAACCAAGGAGCACAGGAAACTTTAAAAAAAGAAAGAATTGAACTTCTAGGAAGAAATGGTTAACCGGAGAGATTATAAATTTAATGATAGAAAGAAGAAATTATAGAAATAAATCCGATGATGGTAGTATAAAAGAATACAAAAAACTGACCAATCAAATTACATTAAAATGTAGAAAAGAGAAAGACAGAGATGTGGTTGAATCTTGTGAGGCAATAGAAAAACTAATGAGTAAGGGAAAGGTAGATCAGGCATATAATATTATACGGAACATGAATAAGAAGCATAGAAGTAGAAGCACAGCAATAGCAGATGAAGAAGGGCAAATCCTGCTTAATAACATAGATATAGTCAGCAGATGGGTAAGGTACTTGGAGGCTTTGTACAAGGGAGAAGAGATGGCAGAAGGCGATATAGAGCAGGAAGAACTGGTATTAGGGGATGCAGTGGGGCCAGAAATACTTAGAGAAGAATTTGACAATGCACTAAATAGAATCCAAACTGGTAAAGCTGCTGGTATTGACGATATCTATATTGAGTTAGTTAAATACGCAAATTGTGAACCAATAATTGATGAAATATTCTTAATTACTAAACAAATTCACTCAACCCAACACTCTACTCTGTGAAGAGCATAGGACACTTAGTTTAGTTTCACAGGCAAGTAAAATTGTTTTGAAAATAATTCAAAACAGGATCAGACCCATATCAGAAGATTATATAGGACCAGACCAATATGGGTTTAGAGAAAGCAAAGGTACCAGGGAAGCAATACTCGCTCTTAGATAAGCCGTGGACAGGCGCCTAGAACTTGGCCTTGAAACTCATATCGCATTTATAGACCTAGAGAAGGCATTTGATAAAGTGAACTGGAGGCAAATGATGGGTATTTTAAGAGAAGCCGGACTAGATTTTAGAGACAGGAGAGTTATTTTTCAATTATACAAGGAACAGGAAGCTTGAGTGGAGATAGGAGATGAAAATGGGAATGCAAGAATTAGGCAGGGTGTCAGACAAGGGTGTCCACTTTCACCGCTAATCTTTAATATATATATAGAATATGCAATTAGAAAAATCAGAGAAATTGGCAAGGGAGGGATCAAAATTAATGGGGAAAAATACATTTTATTCGATTTGCAGACGACATCGCAGCATTTGCAGAAACACCAGATTAGTTGACGGAATTAATTTCAATTATGGATACAACTTTTAACGAATTGGGTTTGAGAATCAACATAAAGAAAACGAAAACGCTGACCACCTCAAAACACAAATTACACCATCCACCAATAGTTATTAACAACATACCCATACAACGTGTCGATAGTTTTAAATATCTAGGCAGTCTGATAACAGGAGACTCCAGATGTACACCAGCGGGGCTAGCACAACTGACACAACAAGCGCGACGCGAGTCGAGAGAATCCACCCGCCTCTTTCTAATTTGCACAATACGAGTGAGACAGGAGACGCTTAGTCGCGCGCGACACGACTTATTAGCAAGGTTTTGCTAGACGTACAGACATCGTCGCGCGAGTAGCCATGGCGAAAAAAGCTTTTAACCAAAAGAGACAACTCTTAAAATCCAGTTTGTCAAGTAGGATCAAAAAGTTGATAATTAAAGTGTACATTTGGAGTATTGCCCTGTATGGCAGCGAAGCGTGGACAATGACACAAAGGGATCGAGAGAGACTGGAAGCGTTTGAAATGTGGTGCTGGAGACGGATGGAAGGCATAAGCTGGACTGAGAGAGTAACAAATGAGGACGTGTTAAGAAGGGTAAAAGAGAAGAGAGCGATCCTGAACACCATCAGCGCTAGAAGGGGGAAAATGATTGGACATTTGAAACGGCACGGCAACTTCTTTAAAACCATAATGGAAGGAAAGATAGAAGGAAAGAGAGGCAGGGGAAGACCACGGCGCAGTTATATGGACCAAATAAAGGAAAAAGCTGGTGTCGTGTCGTATCAGCGAGTCAAGGAGATGGCGTACGACAGAGAGAAGTGGAAAATACTCAACCGACAAGAGGATAACTCTTAAATTTAAAGAAGAAGTTTTTTTTACAGAATTGATTAGCTTTTGTTATTTAAATCACTAGACTGAAAGTCCCACATTGATATCTTTTCTAGTTTATTTAAAAAAAATCGCAAAGTTTGACTTTATCTGGGTTACCCGAAACACAAAAACAATTTTGAAAAATAAACTATGAAATATAATTCAATTTTAATTTCATGGGTAGAATGCACATATAAAGACATGTATTTGTATCAATTTACGTACATCAACAATAAACAGATACTGAGATATTCTAATTTTTCACACTTTTCGTTTTTATTTTTTTATTCCCGAATAATCCCGTATTAGATCGAAATGTTTTGTATATAGGTAAATCAGACTCTCTTCTATCATCAATTAAAAAATTAGACTCTAATACCGCGTTATTCAGAAATAATAAGCAATTAAATGTATATCCGGATTTCTTTGACCTAGGTTTGTCACTTCTCTGAATATTTTTCTCAAACTTTCAAGATATACGTTAAACCCCCAACATAAACGAATCTGTGCCTGTCTGCAGCACTTTTGTATCGAAAGTATTGTCTGGCGATACAGTTCGAAGCTATTGTCGTGAATGGTCATGATTCACGATAGTATTTACATTGGTGTTTATAATTATGTCTCAAACAGCCGATTTATCTTATGTAGCAACACCTACAAGGAATCATTTTTATAACAAGGTTGACGGGTAGGCGGGCTGGCAGAGTTCCGAACGGCTATATTGGGAACGAACAGTTAAGTGCGGTTTGTAGTGGTTGATTTGGAGGAAAACCAGGGTGAGCTCTTTCCATAATCACTTTCGATGCGTCCTATGATATTGTAACGATTGGGTATCATTTACACGTGTGTTCATTTGCTTTCACAGATCGGACGATGATTGTTTATGATGCGATGTATTTATGTGCGTCCACAGGTCTCATTCTCTTTGGGAGGCGTATTGGTATATCATGTAGATGAATAAGGTTTTCCTACAGGTCGCGCATGTACGTGACCTGTAGGACACACATCACAGTTCTTAGTTGTGGAGTTCTTTAGTGTTAGAGGATTAGTTACAAGTGTAACAACAGGGTAGTTCGGTAGTCTCGGCTTCAGGCCATATCATCATCAGTCAAGGGTGCACCCGGGTAACTGGAACAATAGCGTGTGAATTGGGACAGTATCAATGGTGGTAAGGGATGTCTAGAAGGGGAGGTTGGAGGACATTCTTGGGGACGAAAGTCCCCACACGTCATAGGGAGCTGGCACGCACGAGGCGGCAGCCCCTATGTCAGATATATAAAGGATTCCGCAAGTTGTAAGGGTATGTTTATAGTTGCATATATGCTAATACGGGTCTTAGCTTAAGTGCTATAGGTTCTCATTCGCGGCCATGAGAGTGACCAGAAGTGGCTTCGCGACATGGTGGAGCATGCTGGGATCTAAGCCAGTCTTCATCTGTTTAACACTTTATTTGCCCCAATTTCCTGCTAAACCAATATTAAATGTAGCATGTGCATGATTTACTCAAAAACAGATTACTGTTCATAAAGTTAATCAAAAGATTTTTAAAACCATCCACGAGAAAGAGATTAACATTATTAAAATCCTGTCTTAAGGCCCCGCACGTTCATGGTCTTCTCTCCCTCTCACTGAGCGTGAGCGTGAGCGAGATGGAAGTGCGTGTTCAAAAGCGCGGATATCATGTTTTTCGGAATATTTTAGAAACGAGACGAAATTTAAGAAAGTAAGAAAATTAAGTTATAGTTCATTACCTTATGAAGAAGATTATTAAATTTCATCTCTTTCTGATAAAAAATGGAGCAGTAAACTGGTCACAAGTGAAAAAATAGGGTTGACTTTAGATTTATTTTTCTCCACTTTCTTATGTTAAAATGGATTTCTACGAAAACAATGTCACTTCTTATATCTTGCAGATTATGATATCTATTTTCCAACACGAAAATTGTTACGTTATAAGGTATAAACTGGTTACTAAACAACTCACTTTTACCAAAATTTGAGATGCCAAGCCTTAATCGGTTTAAAAGTTTCCGACTTTTCAGAAAACATACTTACAGCAAACTATCACTGTATTATGTCAGAGGTGCTCCTTATGCAAAGATTACAGTTAAAACCAAGTTATATAACAGAACCATACCATTCATCAATGTTTAGTGTGGTGCAAACATTTAAGACCTTTTAGACATCATAAGGAATTAACCTTCCATAAGTAGTACATTTTAATGTCATCTTACGATAAATAGGGATAAACAGCGCATCAGATTTCAATGCAATTTATTTACTACACGGGTTTACGGAGGTGAAAAGAATCAACTCCCGTTCTTTGGAAAAAACAAAGAGCAAAGCCTGTTCTTTCAGGTACTATATTTGATGGTTACTTTTTTATTGAAAACATGACCTAAGTAAATGTTTTCTGGTGAATCGGATTCATTCAGAGGTTCAAGGGTGTACGAACTTAGGAGACTATAAGCTGCAGACACAAATAATAACCTTTGGGAGCAATCTGTGGTTTTCCTATATTTTTCTTGTTGTCAGGAGGAGGAAGTTTTAGACAGTATGATGTTATTCTCAAGTTGCGTTCTGATTTCATCAGTGTATTTGTTTATAGGTACATTTATACCGAATAAATTACTGAAATCGGTATACGTTGCTCATATCTATTCTACCATATTATTGAGATCAAAAGAATGGTAGCATCCTGGGAATTCACTTGTTTTTTGTATTATTAGTATGTGGCAGTAGGCTTTTGTGCAGATTCACTTTTATTTCGGCGGTTATTGTCAATGAGAGATCTGACAGCAGTTCGATGGATCTAATTGATGTTGACTTCATTATTGTTTGGTTACCAGCAACTTATCTCAAGACCACTAGTGTACTTTAGGTCTGACTTCCGATCACGCATAGTTGCTATGATTTCATTACCAGGTTATGCCGAGAAGGATTAACTTTTAACGTAAAATAAGTTACTCGCAATTTTAACTGTGTCATTATCATCTTCTCCTAGCCGTATTCGGCCTCAGCGACTGCTAATCAATGCGGAGAGCGTCGCTGGTGCGCCCTCAGGTGACTGACATAGCCAATTTTTGCGGTCTGTCATAGAAAATCAAGGAAGTGTTATTTATTGACAGTTGTGATATATCAGATAATGCTGGTTAATGAGTTAAAGAAGTGAGTTCAGACATATTATGAGTCGCATAGTGAGTATACTGTGTTGGGTCGCGCGTGATGCTCAGCTGTGATGAAACAGGGGATGGAACAATGTTGTCAGTATGATACACAAATAGTATACCTACTCCAAAATAATGTGTGGAGGTGGCTGGTGGCCCTCAGGTACAAGTCGATTGTTAGAGGGCAGGGAAAAATTCATTTATTATAAAAAAAATATCATCATCACGTATCTGTCACTCAATAAATCAAGTGGAGTCTTGAAATATAAACCAATGAAGATTCATCGGATACCTACGTGATACGTTGACAATATTGTCAATTGCAATATTGACCATAATCAGCAGGTATTAATCATTTAAATGCTTTCCATACACAACGATAAATATAATAGTAACATTACTTACAATTTAATCATGAATATATCCTACATGCGTAACCATAGCTACAACAAGTTAGTAAATACAACAAGATGTACACCTAGAAATCGTAAACACTTAGCTTTGTTGACTCCGATACTATGCTCTGAATCAGAATGTAAAATGGGTATGAAAGCTTTGGTGCTTAGTTTCTTTTAATCCTTTAGCTATAAACCATGACTTACGCAGTAGTGTCCAGAATTCTTGTATAAGTAAATTCATTTGTGACTTGAAAGTAAATAGTCAGATAACTCACGTGACTTCGTTAAGTGAATCTCGCGAATCACGAATACGTTTTGTAGGTGCAACCGAAAGGTTCGGCTCGTAGATAGAATACGTTTAGACTTCAGACTTGAGTATAATGAAGTGTTATGGTTAAACAAAGATTTGTAATTATGATTGTTTTAAATATTTCGTAATTGGACTCTTAAATGTTAGATTTTAGATTATTTATTGAAAATTGTACATCTCATTTACATGTCTAAATATAAAGAATTTACAATTTTTGGAATGTGCTGGGGACAATGATCATTCTGAAGAACCTCATTTACAGTGTAGCACAAAGGGTCAGTAAACTATACTTAAGTTCCTAAAGTTTCTTGTAAAAAAGGCAGTGCCGTGCGAACCTTTGCCATACACCGGCGCGAAGATTTACCCCTTAAATAAGAATCAAATAGATTCAATTTACTGAGAGACAATATAAGTGCGAGTCTAGACAGTGCGTAGCACGCGGCGGATAGCTTGTCACATACATACGAGTAGTCAATATATGATGACCTGATGAGACCCTGAATCGATCATGAAGTCAATAGATAGATAGAGAGATAGATCGTTTATTTGCTTGAATCATGGTCATTATAATAAATAAATAATAATAAATAATAAATATTACGGGACAATCTTACACAAATCAACCTAGGCCCACGGTAAGCTCAATAAGGCTTGTGTTGTGGGTACTTGGCGATGATATATATAATAGATACATACATATAGATACTTATATACATATATGACATCCATAACTCAGGAACAAACATTCGTGATAAACACACAAATAAATGCCCTTAATTATAAGTGTTACATTTCAATTTTATAGTCCAGCACAATTCTGCCGGCTGATGGCGTGCAAATATTTAAAGAAAATCGTCACATACATTACAACATTTACAATTCAATAATATTCAACATATTAACAAAGTCCAGTATAATAATGACTAAAATAATTCCATTGTCATAGTATTATATTAATAGGTACTATCAAAACGAATTTTACTTAACATTTACTGTGCGTACTTAGTATACCTACAATTTGTTGTTTTAAGGAAATCTTGGACCGAATAAAAGCAATTTTCGGTCAATCAGGTGCTCAATTTCCTACAGAAACTATTGTAAAACATGTCCGTAATTTCTTTCGGTATGGAGTTATAAATTAAGCAAGCTATGTAGTAGCAGTTTTTGCGGTAAATTTCTAGTCTTGGAGCTGGCATAGACAAGGCCGTATGCGTAACTGCTCTACGGTAAGAGTTGTCATTTAATTTGAATAGTGACACATTGGACTTTACTAATTTGGCAGTTTCAAAAATATATATACTAGGCGCTGTCATAAACTTATTTTTTATAAAGATTTGTCTCCATGAGTCTACATTTCTCAGACCCCAGATTGCTCTGAGGCATTTCTTTTGGGCAATGAATACTCTATTTGATTCGGAGCAACTTGCCCATAGTACGATCCCATATCGTATTTGGGAGCAAATATAGGCGTGATAAACCGAGATGGCTGTCACTATTGAGCTAGTATTCAAGGAATCGGGATGCGTTTACCTGAGGCACAATGGTGTAATTGGTAGTTATGTTACTAAACACATGGCCCACTAGGGCCATGTTTTAGTTTTAAAAAGCATTAGTGTAAATGTATAATGTTCATTATCAATCAGGTTTATCAGACACAGTTCACACAGTCAATACACGATGTGGAGGCCGATGAGTCTAACGCCTCTCTGAGAGGCAAATCATAGAGCCTAGGTGATTCTGCATCTGACACTTGCAAAGCAATTTGTATGTCTAAAAACATGGCTATTCGGGCACCTGATAGTTAGAAACACTTAGTAATATCCTGACAACAGCTCAGAAGACTCAAACCTGGACATCCGCAGACAAATAGCCTTGGAGCTGGAACTGACCACTAGTTTTCAGTGTTACCTCAAGTAGCTAAACTTACGAAACATCACGCTTTCTTCATCAGAAGAAAGTCAGCAGACCGCGATGAATAACAGAAAGGAGTTCAAGTTTGGGACTTCATTTCTAAAATACAAAACACGATCAACAACGGCATTAAACATGAACTTAAGTAACTAAGTACCTGACTGTCCCCATGTTACTACACGTCATACATAAGCATCATATGGCGAACTAGCCTTTCGATATGAATATACCTGCTCGTAGAATAAGCTGACGCCGACTGTATGCAAGGATCAAACAAATTCACGCGTTAATATCGATGAATTGTATCATTTGTTGTACCTTACGAGTTGGTACATAATTCTTTTATGGACAACTACGAGCTAGAATTAAATCAAGAAACATTATTCCATCATTCCTAGAGATGTTCTTTAAATGATACTCAAACATAATTCATTCGTTTTATAGATTTTGAGAAGGCGTTCAATCATATCGCTTGTGATATCTCACGAGGCAGTACTAAGGCAACAATATCTAGGTACCAGGGTACCAGTGTTGGTATATCAGCCATAACAAAAATTACATGGTTAAGTATTAAAAACAGTATTGAAAATGCAAAAACTATACACACATAAGGATATAAATCTAAAACTGAGATGGAGATTAGTTAAATGCTATGTATTGTCAATCCTTGTGTATTGTGCAGAGGCTTGGACTTTAAATAAATTGACAATTAAAAAAAACTGAATGCATTTCAAATGTGGCTATATAGGAGAATGTTGAAAATGTTGTGGACAGACAATGAAAGAGTATTGAACAAAATGAAGAAGTATTAAAACCCGATGGTAAAGGTAAAGGGTTCGAAATCGGTGTCCCGGTGCATGAAGCTACCATCCTCAACCTTAATTTAAACAGCATCATGGATTTCTTTAAAACCGACATCAAAATCATCGCATTTGATTATTGATTATAGCAACGACTGTTCTTCCAATCTTAGGAACTGCATAAAAACTAGTAAAATTTTTTTGGCTCCTGGATGATAACTCAGAACAGATATCATGTGTGCACGGCAAGGATAATGACATTAATAACATAACTTAACGTTCACGGAAGTTTTTAAAGTAGCTTCAATCAAAGACTGCGATGGTTCGGACACACTCAAAAAGGAGGAAAAAACCATAATAATATCAATAACATTGCACTTCGCCTTCCCAAACATTCCAGAGGAAGAGGTATACCAAAATCCACGTGGTAGTCCAATATTAGAAAAAATGTAATGTGAAGAACCTGGTCGAAGAAAAGACAACTCATAATCGATCGCGCTGTCGCAAACTGACTAAGAGACCCGACCTTACATAGATGTTAAAAGGGAAGGAAAGGAAAGCGAAACTAATACAATTAGTATAAAATTTAAACGGAGACTTCCGTTTAAATTTTATACTAATTGTATTAGTTTCGCTTAAAATCAGATTTTAAAGATTTACACACTTTAAAGATCAGATTTGAGGCTGAGAAAAATATTTCTCACGGTCGGTAAATGCTTGACTTGACCACTGATAGTGGAGCATTGGAGTCGAAAATCACCGTAGCATACTACTTTCATTGTTGAATTAAAACGTATACAACTGCGCGTAAAAATAGGCAAGATCTGTGCAGATATAGCCAAATGTGTACAGTTAAACTTTGACATAACTGGGACTTCAAGGGACCGGCAGATGTGTCTCGCTTAAAGAAGTATTCCACTTAACAAGTGTCTCAGATATCCAAGTGTATTAATATTTGTCTCATTTACAGAGGGTTCCATTAATACAGGTGAGATAAGAGATTATTTTCGTTACAGAGAGGTGCGATTATTAAATGTATAATAAAAAAGTTAGTAAACAGAAATAATTAAGCACGTTTCTATTAACAGTACATAAAGGCATACATAATCCTTCAATCAAAATAGAACACAACATTTTATTAAAAAACAAAAAAAAACATTTATAAAAATTAAAATAAACTGTATATTTGTTTTGTGTACTTTGGAAGTAACATGAGGTCATTTAGCCAAGAATGATGAAACAAGACGAAAATGAATCAACAATAAAGTACGAGTTATACGAGGTAATGAATTAACGTTATTTCAGTTATCGAGGTATACGTCGTATGAAATAAATCAAAAACTATTTTACAAAAGTATTTTTTTAAATATAGTCTTAGTAAAAGAGGTTTTATATCAAGTATGAGACATAATTCATTTAATTTATATTGAGACTGAGTGCTCACTCCACCGTCAAACTTAGTTTGTGGTGGATCACATTTTATTTAAGAATTCGATTAATTTTCGGTATTATATAATAAATAATAATAACCAGGTCTTAGGAAAAGAAAAGAAAAAACAACGTCAAGCCATAGGGCAGCCCGTTGTTTGCCTCTACTTTCAAGCTTCATGTTCTATCCTATGTTATTTTTTTAGGTGATCAGTGGAGTGTATTCGTATTGTATAAACAAGAAAACGCTTTAAAAAAAAAAAAAAATAAAAAAAAAATCACACTGACCCGCGCAGAATAATTTTTAAATATTTATAGTAGGTCGAGGAGGAATCAGGGAAATCAATAGATAAACAGATAAATTAACATTAGTTGTGGTAATGCTTCGTGCATTCGTTTAATAACGTAAGCAATTTTGCCCGCGGGGGAGGATTCCATTCCATGGAAAAAGGAAACAAGTATAAAGATGATAATAAAATCTGGCCAGATATTCGTTTCAATCTAGCAAGGCAAAGCAAATCCTATTGCGGTAACCTAAAAGTATGTACATACATGAATCAGCAATGCACAATGTATAGAAGTATTGTAACGAGATAAACCGTGTTTGATGGTATGCGTAGACGGCTATCACTTACCTATGTGTGTAACAGCAACCTGACGAACTCGAAGAGTCGTCCACACCTGATTTTATGCACCGCGCTAGTCAGTCAGATAGATTTCTCACAGAGGTGGGTATGCTTTGGGTTCACGGTCATAGGAGCAATTAGTGCTTTCTAAAGAGGGCGCCATGCATTTCAATTTATACTCTAAAATGCAAAAGAGTTGTATGCAGGAGACCTATTTAGTAACTAGCCACATAGAAATATGAACAAAGATTCAATTACAGAAAGCAAGTTTATTACAGTTCTCACAATCGTTTTAAATATTTACTAAACCTTAACTCTACTGTAGGGATAGCGGCGTGGCTCTCTCAGATGAGATTAAAATATAGGTCCCTGACCGAGGACGAAGTTTGACTCTAAAGTTAAATCTTTATATATAAGTAGGCTTTATTATTACGCTTAGGTCTGTGTGAGGCTCGTTTGCATTATTAAATTACAACATTAATATCTCATGGCAGATTCCATGAATGACACCAAAAAAAATGGAGGGAGGTCACCTCTAGAAACCCGCTACACGTGCGTCACGTCCCGCTGCGGTCCACTGCGTCTACCCAGGCTCCCAGATGAGAAACTGCTCGTGTCGGCATCCGCATGTGAAGTACAAAAGGGGCGTATCACCGCGCGCGAATTCTTGCGCCCGCTCAATTGCCTGTCCGCAACTGGAGCCCCCGCAAGGCAGCCAGCACGTTGTCGCTGTAAATCACAATCAACATTTAAGACTTGAACGAACAAACAACTATCACTTTCTCTCCGACCACATTTCGACAGAAATTACTAGAACTAGCTTTACCTGGCAAGAGTTCAAAGCTAAGCGTTGGTGATTTTCCGCCTCCCAGATATCTTCTTTAAGAAGTAGTGTGTTACATCTGAAACAAAGCAATGTCCCTCCTCTAAAAAACCGCCGCTTGAACACGATAAATATTTCTTCCGCTAGATCGGCGACAATTTCATTTCACTCACCGACATTTCCAAAGCGTCAAAGCATCTCTGTGTCACTGGATGTATGCTGCTACATTTAAGTTAAACAAATGGCCTCCCGGCCGAAGCGAGCACTTCTCAAAAATTGCGACCTTTTCGCTCAACGCATTTTCGAAGAAGAACTTCTCATTGCTTTTGACAGCCGAAGAAAAAAAAAAGAAGCTACCATAGACAATCCCCATATTCTGTTCAAATACCATAGAGGTATAGACCTGTAGTTATGCCTTGGATGCATGACGACAAATTATTTATCAAAAATCAAATATGATCATATTTTCTAATAGCTTGTTAAAAGTTAAGGATTATTCCTAGCGCTTTGACAACACACAAAAAAAAGACTTATATCGTTGCCTTGAACGAGATGATAAACGCTCTGGCGCAGTTCCTCCGTTGGTCAACAGATGTCGGAATCGTCGCTTGCGCCGTTCTGCAATAGATGGCGCTGTGAGTCTGAAAGTTAATGTGTCGATGCCGAAATTACACCGTAACATTACCGCTTCAGTTAGATAAAAAAAATTTTTTTTTTTTCAAAAAAAAATTTTTTTTTTTTTTTTTTTTTTTTTTTTTTAAAATTCTATGTCAATATAAACCTGTAGAGAGAGAGGATATACATAACTCCTTGTCCAACCATCCCACTAAGAAAGCGCACTGCCTTCACTATACATCATACGCAGCTCAGCCTATAGTACGACCATGCCGCATACGAAAGGTCATCGACCCCTGACCTACACAAGAGTTCCTCCTTCAGGAGCAAAATAAATCCAAAGATGTACGTGGCGATATGACAGGTGTCATAGCGTCTCGTTAGAAGCTAAAACTAGCTTTCAAAAGTTTGAAAAGTTCAAAACGATAAAATGCCGCTGACTGCTCGTGAAGCTTCCAGCTTGCTGCCCATAACGTTCTGAAATATTTCAATTACCATAACAAAGCAACACTAACGTAAAGTTTTAGGAAGTACTGTCTATGATTAAAACCAGCGCTTGCATATGTTGATAAGACATATACCCGTGATATATACCTACTCACTTTAGTGCACCAAGTAGAAATCGTAACAGACTAAAAAATAACAACCCCTTTTTCACACAGAAATCTTTAAGTAGTAGATCTTAAAAGTTATACTAGATATGTCCATATGACAGAAGCAGAGATAAGAAGACTTATTGTCCTTTTAGAGAAGTACCGAATTATTTCGTTCAGCAGTAGAATAATATCAAGTGGATACAGAAGTTCCAAGTAGCTTAAGCCTAACGTCGACAGTTATTTACCTAAACTAACACGCGCGTTCCTATCATGCGACTTATGCCATACGTATGCGTATGCGTATGCCTATGCTATGGTATGCTATGCTATGCTATGCTATGCTATGCTATGCTATGCTATGCGGGCGTCCCCACTTCTATGAACTTAACTACAAACCTAGCTATCTATACGATGCGCTAGTTCTACGCTACGTTACTTACCTATTTATTTACCTAACAAACCACACTTAAAGCATGCACTAGTGTGTTTGATATTTATCGTATATTGTTACCTAACACAATCGATGGCCAACTCGAAGGTGTATCCTAATATCGAGGTCAACTGTACATTCCGGGAATTTCGATTTGAGTGCATAATAATTACCTACAGGCATTTACCTAGGAAATACTACGTTCCTATATCTGACTCAACGAATAAGGGTTACTCAAACTGTAAAAAAAATCCATGTCTGGTTTCACATTGACAGACGTAATGGCTACTTACGGTTCGTTTATTACCTAATATACCTACATGAATTCTTCACCAATCAGTGGTTATCCAAAATAAGCTTGAAAATAAAACATGAGTCTACCTAACAAATAGGTCAAGGTCATTATCATTAACCTCATAGTAACTCTAATGATTTATTCGAATAGCATTCTGTCTGACTGTATCAGTCTGGTTGTGACTTTACAATGTCTTTAACATGCCAAATACCTAGAGACCTCTGAGTACTAAAATTGCTAAGTTCATATGTCACTGGAGATACTTTCCTAAGGACAATGCATTTCTTGAACTTCGGAGCTAGTTTGCGAGCGAAGAATTTACTTGCGTCGGAGAGAGGAAATTCTCTTTTCCAAACCACTTGACCCAGGTCATATTCTAAGCGTCTCCTACCTCTATTATAGTACACTCGGCCACGCTGATAAGCCTTCTGTAAACGTTCATTGACCTTTTCAAAAATAGGCTTAAGATGTGACCGCAACGATGAATATAGGTCTCTATTTGTAAATTGCAAATCATTGCCACTAAGAGGTCCTGAAGGGTACCATTCGCCAGAAAGAATGGCCTCTCGCCCACTATTCAGAAAATAAGGGCTATAACCAGTAACCTCGTGAACAGCTGTGTTTATAGCAAACTCAATCGCACTGACCTGTTGATCCCAAGTGCGATGATCTGTACCTACATAAGATGCGACCGCGGTGCCTATAACTTTCAGTGACCGTTCAGCCGGGTTGTTCTGCGGTGTAAATCTACAGTTATAAAAGAGTTTAGGTATTTTGTATTTTTCCTTCAGTGACTGCATGTGGTGAGACACATACTGCGGGCCATTGTCCGAGATAATGCACTGAGGGACACCATACTTCAATATAACATTATTTTCAATTAAGCCTACGACAGTTTTCGCTAATGAGTTTCTCATCGGAAAAATACAGGTATACTTCGTGAAACAATCACAGACTATTAGAATGAATTTGAAACCTTTATAACTTCTAGGCAGAGGTCCGAGGATATCGGTACATACTACTTGCCAGGGTCGTTGAACCTTCTTAGGATTCTCCATTAGCCCCGCAGGTGCTTCATTAGTGCTCTTGTAAGCTAAACAAACCTGGCAACTTTTTACATACTTTTTAATATCACTTAGCATTTTAGGCCAAAAATAAGTCTGTGCTACCCGTTTTAAAGTTTTAAAAATACCTAAGTGTGCAGCGTCCGGTCTGTCATGACATTGCTTAAGTATATCCTGCCTTAAATCATTGGGCACTACTCTCTTCCACTCCGAGTCCCCAGATAACGGATTTTTGTTTCTAATGCGCTTGTAGAAGCCATCATTAATGATTTTAAAATCAGGAAATTTCTGAGGAGCTTTCTCAACCCGATTGTATGTATTAGTATACCACGCATCAGTTACGTTATTTATCGGACAGATGAGTTCGACTGCTTCAGACGATACTGGAGCTCTAGAGAGTGCGTCTGCTAGTTTATTTTCAGTTCCTTTTTTGTACTGTACATCAAAGTTAAATTGAGATAGTCTGAGAGCCCACCTAGCCAAACGTCCAGTTGGTGACTTTAGACTGACCAGCCACTGCAGACTGCTGTGGTCGGTGTAAACCTTTGTTTGGAAAGGAGAACCTTCTATATAACCTCTATATTTTTCTAATGCAAAAATAAGGGCGTTTAGCTCCTTCTCACAGACAGGTAGCTTCCATTTCCGTAGACTCCCATTCGGTTTGGTAAATTCTAGTGCCCAACGGTGTAATTTCGGCATCGACGCATTAACTTTCAGACTCACAGCGCCATCTATTGCAGAACGGCGCAAGCGACGATTCCGACATCTGTTGACCAACGGAGGAACTGCGCCAGAGCGTTTATCATCTCGTTCAAGGCAACGATATAAGTCTTTTTTTTGTGTGTTGTCAAAGCGCTAGGAATAATCCTTAACTTTTAACAAGCTATTAGAAAATATGATCATATTTGATTTTTGATAAATAATTTGTCGTCATGCATCCAAGGCATAACTACAGGTCTATACCTCTATGGTATTTGAACAGAATATGGGGATTGTCTATGGTAGCTTCTTTTTTTTTTTCTTCGGCTGTCAAAAGCAATGAGAAGTTCTTCTTCGAAAATGCGTTGAGCGAAAAGGTCGCAATTTTTGAGAAGTGCTCGCTTCGGCCGGGAGGCCATTTGTTTAACTTAAATGTAGCAGCATACATCCAGTGACACAGAGATGCTTTGACGCTTTGGAAATGTCGGTGAGTGAAATGAAATTGTCGCCGATCTAGCGGAAGAAATATTTATCGTGTTCAAGCGGCGGTTTTTTAGAGGAGGGACATTGCTTTGTTTCAGATGTAACACACTACTTCTTAAAGAAGATATCTGGGAGGCGGAAAATCACCAACGCTTAGCTTTGAACTCTTGCCAGGTAAAGCTAGTTCTAGTAATTTCTGTCGAAATGTGGTCGGAGAGAAAGTGATAGTTGTTTGTTCGTTCAAGTCTTAAATGTTGATTGTGATTTACAGCGACAACGTGCTGGCTGCCTTGCGGGGGCTCCAGTTGCGGACAGGCAATTGAGCGGGCGCAGGAATTCGCGTGCGGTGATACGCCCCTTTTGTACTTCACATGCGGATGCCGACACGAGCAGTTTCTCATCTGGGAGCCTGGGTAGACGCAGTGGACCGCAGCGGGACGTGACGCACGTGTAGCGGGTTTCTAGAGGTGACCTCCCTCCATTTTTTTTGGTGTCATTCATGGAATCTGCCATGAGATATTAATGTTGTAATTTAATAATGCAAACGAGCCTCACACAGACCTAAGCGTAATAATAAAGCCTACTTATATATAAAGATTTAACTTTAGAGTCAAACTTCGTCCTCGGTCAGGGACCTATATTTTAATCTCATCTGAGAGAGCCACGCCGCTATCCCTACAGTAGAGTTAAGGTTTAGTAAATATTTAAAACGATTGTGAGAACTGTAATAAACTTGCTTTCTGTAATTGAATCTTTGTTCATATTTCTACGTGGCTAGCTACTAAATAGGTCTCCTGCATACAACTCTTTTGCATTTTAGAGTATAAATTGAAATGCATGGCGCCCTCTTTAGAAAGCACTAATTGCTCCTATGACCGTGAACCCAAAGCATACCCACCTCTGTGAGAAATCTATCTGACTGACTAGCGCGGTGCATAAAATCAAGTGTGGACGACTCTTCGAGTTCGTCAGGTTGCTGTTACACACATAGGTAAGTGATAGCCGTCTACGCATACCATCAAACACGGTTTATCTCGTTACATTTTGTCGGCCCAACGTGATGCTTTGGGGTTGAGGTTTCAACGGTTATCGGTGCATGGTGTTTTTTTTTGATAGTAGGAATTACCTGTATTAGATGCGGTCTGAGTGGGGTTGTGTGAGGCTTATCTTTTGTTGAGTTACATAGTCTTTATCAAATATCTATATCTACTGTTCATGTGTCAAAGCATTTTACTATTTGTGTCAACGGGTGTAATTTTTTTTCTCATCACTCTGTAGAGTGAAATATAAATTTTGGTGTTCCAACTGGACACAATATAAGGTACTGTTTGTAACTATTATAAATTAACTGTCAAACTTGACATTTCAATTCTCCTGAACTAAACTTGGAATATTTTTTTACTGCTTTGTGTGAAAGCAAAACTATACACTGCAATATACAGTTACTGGCACATAGAATACTTATATATAAATGGTTTTACCATGTTTATTTGTATTCTATGGAATGGTAAATTCATGTAACACTTCTCAAAATACTTAAGGCAATAAGCCAATCATTAAAATGCTTGATAATAAGTACTACTTATTTGTTAAATTAATTAATTAATTAAATGGCATTAGGCCATAACTTTATTACATATATATGTATATGTCATCATTTATTCTTGGAGTGGAAAGAAGTATATCTCACTCATAACTTTAAGTAGGTATGAAGGTTCAAGTAAGAATTTTACTTTTATGTTAATAATAGCTTGCTACTTCTACTCTGCTCTTTTAAAACTGTAATAGCCACAATGCAAGATGGTGGTTTTATTTTGTATGTTACTATACAACATTACTGAGTCAGTATATTTATAGGATTTAAGCTTAATTAATGGTAAAAGAAATACTCTTCTTTTTATCACTGTAATACTCAAAGGAGTATTCTCTTTCTTTGTTCAGAAAAGCTGAATGTTATCTTGTGTAACTTATTATTATAATTACTCAGGGTTAGATAACATGACCAAAGACGAACTGTTTTATTTGTATTGCAAGCGAAAGGCTTAGAGGTAGATCCTATTAGCACTGTGGATGAGCTCAAACAACAATTTAAATCTGCTAACTGCGCTTTATACCATAAAAGCGAATTCTTTTATCTCAGGCTTGTCCATTGATGACGAATTTCAGGTCTGCGAAGGAGATGTTTGTCGAAGCTGGCTCATGTCATCTTAAGGTCAACAACTGTTACTGCGGGTTGATCGCTTCTCAGCTTCGTGTTGCAGCGGTCGTTGGGTATGACTGGCTACCTTTTCAAGGTGTTCACTAGTGTTTGAGGTTAGACATTTTATCTTTCATATAATTGTCGTAGGATTCTCTTGTTTGGGGTAACTGGCATTTAATCCGTATTTTCTTAAATATTGGGTGGGAGTCTATTTCTCCTCTGAGAGTAGTATTCTACAGTACCACATGAAGGGCATTCTATGTTATAGTTGTACAGATGGATGTTGTCTCGTTGAAGCTAGCGACATCTTTTGGATAGTACTAGATGTGAATCATATTAAACAAATGTAACGAGATAAACCGTGTTTGATGGTATGCGTAGACGGCTATCACTTACCTATGTGTGTAACAGCAACCTGACGAACTCGAAGAGTCGTCCACACTTGATTTTATGCACCGCGCTAGTCAGTCAGATAGATTTCTCACAGAGGTGGGTATGCTTTGGGTTCACGGTCATAGGAGCAATTAGTGCTTTCTAAAGAGGGCGCCATGCATTTCAATTTATACTCTAAAATGCAAAAGAGTTGTATGCAGGAGACCTATTTAGTAGCTAGCCACATAGAAATATGAACAAAGATTCAATTACAGAAAGCAAGTTTATTACAGTTCTCACAATCGTTTTAAATATTTACTAAACCTTAACTCTACTGTAGGGATAGCGGCGTGGCTCTCTCAGATGAGATTAAAATATAGGTCCCTGACCGAGGACGAAGTTTGACTCTAAAGTTAAATCTTTATATATAAGTAGGCTTTATTATTACGCTTAGATCTGTGTGAGGCTCGTTTGCATTATTAAATTACAACATTAATATCTCATGGCAGATTCCATGAATGACACCAAAAAAAAATGGAGGGAGGTCACCTCTAGAAACCCGCTACACGTGCGTCACGTCCCGCTGCGGTCCACTGCGTCTACCCAGGCTCCCAGATGAGAAACTGCTCGTGTCGGCATCCGCATGTGAAGTACAAAAGGGGCGTATCACCGCGCGCGAATTCTTGCGCCCGCTCAATTGCCTGTCCGCAACTGGAGCCCCCGCAAGGCAGCCAGCACGTTGTCGCTGTAAATCACAATCAACATTTAAGACTTGAACGAACAAACAACTATCACTTTCTCTCCGACCACATTTCGACAGAAATTACTAGAACTAGCTTTACCTGGCAAGAGTTCAAAGCTAAGCGTTGGTGATTTTCCGCCTCCCAGATATCTTCCTTAAGAAGTAGTGTGTTACATCTGAAACAAAGCAATGTCCCTCCTCTAAAAAACCGCCGCTTGAACACGATAAATATTTCTTCCGCTAGATCGGCGACAATTTCATTTCACTCACCGACATTTCCAAAGCGTCAAAGCATCTCTGTGTCACTGGATGTATGCTGCTACATTTAAGTTAAACAAATGGCCTCCCGGCCGAAGCGAGCACTTCTCAAAAATTGCGACCTTTTCGCTCAACGCATTTTCGAAGAAGAACTTCTCATTGCTTTTGACAGCCGAGAAAAAAAAAAAAAAGAAGCTACCATAGACAATCCCCATATTCTGTTCAAATACCATAGAGGTATAGACCTGTAGTTATGCCTTGGATGCATGACGACAAATTATTTATCAAAAATCAAATATGATCATATTTTCTAATAGCTTGTTAAAAGTTAAGGATTATTCCTAGCGCTTTGACAACACACAAAAAAAGACTTATATCGTTGCCTTGAACGAGATGATAAACGCTCTGGCGCAGTTCCTCCGTTGGTCAACAGATGTCGGAATCGTCGCTTGCGCCGTTCTGCAATAGATGGCGCTATGAGTCTGAAAGTTAATGTGTCGATGCCGAAATTACACCGTAACATTACCGCTTCAGTTAGATAAAAAAAAAATTTTTTTTTTTTTTAAAAAAAATTTTTTTTTTTTTTTTTTTTTTTTCAAAATTCTATGTCAATATAAACCTGTAGAGAGAGAGGATATACATAACTCCTTGTCCAACCATCCCACTAAGAAAGCGCACTGCCTTCACTATACATCATACGCAGCTCAGCCTATAGTACGACCATGCCGCATACGAAAGGTCATCGACCCCTGACCTACACAAGAGTTCCTCCTTCAGGAGCAAAATAAATCCAAAGATGTACGTGGCGATATGACAGGTGTCATAGCGTCTCGTTAGAAGCTAAAACTAGCTTTCAAAAGTTTGAAAAGTTCAAAACGATAAAATGCCGCTGACTGCTCGTGAAGCTTCCAGCTTGCTGCCCATAACGTTCTGAAATATTTCAATTACCATAACAAAGCAACACTAACGTAAAGTTTTAGGAAGTACTGTCTATGATTAAAACCAGCGCTTGCATATGTTGATAAGACATATACCCGTGATATATACCTACTCACTTTAATGCACCAAGTAGAAATCGTAACAGACTAAAAAATAGCAACCCCTTTTTCACACAGAAATCTTTAAGTAGTAGATCTTAAAAGTTATACTAGATATGTCCATATGACAGAAGCAGAGATAAGAAGACTTATTGTCCTTTTAGAGAAGTACCAAATTATTTCGTTCAGCAGTAGAATAATATCAAGTGGATACAGAAGTTCCAAGTAGCTTAAGCCTAACGTCGACAGTTATTTACCTAAACTAACACGCGCGTTCCTATCATGCGACTTATGCCATACGTATGCGTATGCGTATGCCTATGCTATGCTATGCTATGCTATGCTATGCTATGCTATGCTATGCTATGCTATGCTATGCTATGCTATGCTATGCTATGCTATGCTATGCGGGCGTCCCCACTTCTATGAACTTAACTACAAACCTAGCTATCTATACGATGCGCTAGTTCTACGCTACGTTACTTACCTATTTATTTACCTAACAAACCACACTTAAAGCATGCACTAGTGTGTTTGATATTTATCGTATATTGTTACCTAACACAATCGATGGCCAACTCGAAGGTGTATCCTAATATCGAGGTCAACTGTACATTCCGGGAATTTCGATTTGAGTGCATAATAATTACCTACAGGCATTTACCTAGGAAATACTACGTTCCTATATCTGACTCAACGAATAAGGGTTACTCAAACTGTAAAAAAAAATCCATGTCTGGTTTCACATTGACAGACGTAATGTGCTACTTACGGTTCGTTTATTACCTAATATACCTACATGAATTCTTCACCAATCAGTGGTTATCAAAATAAGCTTGAAAATAAAACATGAGTCTACCTAACAAATAGGTCAAGGTCATTATCATTAACCTCATAGTAACTCTAATGATTTATTCGAATAGTATTCTGTCTGACTGTGTCAGTCTGGTTGTGACTTCTGAGTGAAATTGTAAAGTCAAATCCGATTAAATGAATTGTGATAGCATACAGTTCAGATACTTATAGTTATTAGGTTTCCATAAAAGTTTTCCAACTCTTTCCTATTTTGTGTCTATATGTATGCGAACATACATACCATGGAACTAAATTCCATTAAAGCGACCCCAAAGAAAAGAAACCACCATAACGTCAACAGAATGATTCACATCTAGTACTATCCAAAAGATGTCGCTAGCTTCAACGAGACAACATCCATCTGTACAACTATAACATAGAATGCCCTTCATGTGGTACTGTAGAATACTACTCTCAGAGGAGAAATAGACTCCCACCCAATATTTAAGAAAATACGGATTAAATGCCAGTTACCCCAAACAAGAGAATCCTACGACAATTATATGAAAGATAAAATGTCTAACCTCAAACACTAGTGAACACCTTGAAAAGGTAGCCAGTCATACCCAACGACCGCTGCAACACGAAGCTGAGAAGCGATCAACCCGCAGTAACAGTTGTTGACCTTAAGATGACATGAGCCAGCTTCGACAAACATCTCCTTCGCAGACCTGAAATTCGTCATCAATGGACAAGCCTGAGATAAAAGAATTCGCTTTTATGGTATAAAGCGCAGTTAGCAGATTTAAATTGTTGTTTGAGCTCATCCACAGTGCTAATAGGATCTACCTCTAAGCTTTTCGCTTGCAATACAAATAAAACAGTTCGTCTTTGGTCATGTTATCTAACCCTGAGTAATTATAATAATAAGTTACACAAGATAACATTCAGCTTTTCTGAACAAAGAAAGAGAATACTCCTTTGAGTATTACAGTGATAAAAAGAAGAGTATTTCTTTTACCATTAATTAAGCTTAAATCCTATAAATATACTGACTCAGTAATGTTGTATAGTAACATACAAAATAAAACCACCATCTTGCATTGTGGCTATTACAGCTTTAAAAGAGCAGAGTAGAAGTAGCAAGCTATTATTAACATAAAAGTAAAATTCTTACTTGAACCTTCATACCTACTTAAAGTTATGAGTGAGATATACTTCTTTCCACTCCAAGAATAAATAATGACATATACATATATATGTAATAAGGTTATGGCCTATTGCCATTTAATTAATTAATTAATTTAACAAATAAGTAGTACTTATTATCAAGCATTTTAATGATTGGCTTATTGCCTTAAGTATTTTGAGAAGTGTTACATGAATTTACCATTCCATAGAATACAAATAAACATGGTAAAACCATTTATATATAAGTATTCTATGTGCCAGTAACTGTATATTGCAGTGCATAGTTTTGCTTTCACACAAAGCAGTAAAAAAATATTCCAAGTTTAGTTCAGGAGAATTGAAATGTCAAGTTTGACAGTTAATTTATAATAGTTACAAACAGTACCTTATATTGTGTCCAGTTGGAACACCAAAATTTATATTTCACTCTACAGAGTGATGAGAAAAAAAAATTACACCCGTTGACACAAATAGTAAAATGCTTTGACACATGAACAGTAGATATAGATATTTGATAAAGACTATGTAACTTAACAAAAGATAAGCCTCACACAACCCTACTCAGACCGCATCTAATACAGGTAATTCCTACTATCAAAAAAAAAACACCATGCACCGATAACCGTTGAAACCTCAACCCCAAAGCATCACGTTGGGCCGACAAATTGTAATGTAGAACTGTAATAAACTTGCTTTCTGTAATTGAATCTTTGTTCATATTTCTATGTGGCTAGCTACTAAATAGGTCTCCTGCATACAACTCTTTTGCATTTTAGAGTATAAATTGAAATGCATGGCGCCCTCTTTAGAAAGCACTAATTGCTCCTATGACCGTGAACCCAAAGCATACCCACCTCTGTGAGAAATCTATCTGACTGACTAGCGCGGTGCATAAAATCAAGTGTGGACGACTCTTCGAGTTCGTCAGGTTGCTGTTACACACATAGGTAAGTGATAGCCGTCTACGCATACCATCAAACACGGTTTATCTCGTTACATTTTGTCGGCCCAACGTGATGCTTTGGGGTTGAGGTTTCAACGGTTATCGGTGCATGGTGTTTTTTTTTGATAGTAGGAATTACCTGTATTAGATGCGGTCTGAGTAGGGTTGTGTGAGGCTTATATTTTGTTGAGTTACATAGTCTTTATCAAATATCTATATCTACTGTTCATGTAACCACTACACTGATATATCTGAACTGTATGCTATCACAATTCATTTAATCGGATTTGACTTTACAATTTCACTCAGAAGTCACAACCAGACTGACACAGTCAGACAGAATACTATTCGAATAAATCATTAGAGTTACTATGAGGTTAATGATAATGACCTTGACCTATTTGTTAGGTAGACTCATGTTTTATTTTCAAGCTTATTTTGGATAACCACTGATTGGTGAAGAATTCATGTAGGTATATTAGGTAATAAACGAACCGTAAGTAGCCATTACGTCTGTCAATGTGAAACCAGACATGGATTTTTTTTACAGTTTGAGTAACCCTTATTCGTTGAGTCAGATAAAGTAACGTAGCGTAGAACTAGCGCATCGTATAGATAGCTAGGTTTGTAGTTAAGTTCATAGAAGTGGGGACGCCCGCATAGCATAGCATAGCATAGCATAGCATAGCATAGCATAGCATAGCATAGCATAGCATAGCATAGCATAGCATAGCATAGCATAGCATAGCATAGCATAGGCATACGCATACGCATACGTATGGCATAAGTCGCATGATAGGAACGCGCGTGTTAGTTTAGGTAAATAACTGTCGACGTTAGGCTTAAGCTACTTGGAACTTCTGTATCCACTTGATATTATTCTACTGCTGAACGAAATAATTCGGTACTTCTCTAAAAGGACAATAAGTCTTCTTATCTCTGCTTCTGTCATATGGACATATCTAGTATAACTTTTAAGATCTACTACTTAAAGATTTCTGTGTGAAAAAGGGGTTGCTATTTTTTAGTCTGTTACGATTTCTACTTGGTGCATTAAAGTGAGTAGGTATATATCACGGGTATATGTCTTATCAACATATGCAAGCGCTGGTTTTAATCATAGACAGTACTTCCTAAAACTTTACGTTAGTGTTGCTTTGTTATGGTAATTGAAATATTTCAGAACGTTATGGGCAGCAAGCTGGAAGCTTCACGAGCAGTCAGCGGCATTTTATCGTTTTGAACTTTTCAAACTTTTGAAAGCTAGTTTTAGCTTCTAACGAGACGCTATGACACCTGTCATATCGCCACGTACATCTTTGGATTTTTTTTTGCTCCTGAAGGAGGAACTCTTGTGTAGGTCAGGGGTCGATGACCTTTCGTATGCGGCATGGTCGTACTATAGGCTGAGCTGCGTATGATGTATAGTGAAGGCAGTGCGCTTTCTTAGTGGGATGGTTGGACAAGGAGTTATGTATATCCTCTCTCTCTACAGGTTTATATTGACATAGAATTTTGAAAAAAAAAAAAAAAAAAAAAAAAAAAAATTTTTTTTTTGAAAAAAAAAAAAATTTTTTTATCTAACTGAAGCGGTAATGTTACGGTGTAATTTCGGCATCGACGCATTAACTTTCAGACTCACAGCGCCATCTATTGCAGAACGGCGCAAGCGACGATTCCGACATCTGTTGACCAACGGAGGAACTGCGCCAGAGCGTTTATCATCTCGTTCAAGGCAACGATATAAGTCTTTTTTTTGTGTGTTGTCAAAGCGCTAGGAATAATCCTTAACTTTTAACAAGCTATTAGAAAATATGATCATATTTGATTTTTGATAAATAATTTGTCGTCATGCATCCAAGGCATAACTACAGGTCTATACCTCTATGGTATTTGAACAGAATATGGGGATTGTCTATGGTAGCTTCTTTTTTTTTTTCTTCGGCTGTCAAAAGCAATGAGAAGTTCTTCTTCGAAAATGCGTTGAGCGAAAAGGTCGCAATTTTTGAGAAGTGCTCGCTTCGGCCGGGAGGCCATTTGTTTAACTTAAATGTAGCAGCATACATCCAGTGACACAGAGATGCTTTGACGCTTTGGAAATGTCGGTGAGTGAAATGAAATTGTCGCCGATCTAGCGGAAGAAATATTTATCGTGTTCAAGCGGCGGTTTTTTAGAGGAGGGACATTGCTTTGTTTCAGATGTAACACACTACTTCTTAAAGAAGATATCTGGGAGGCGGAAAATCACCAACGCTTAGCTTTGAACTCTTGCCAGGTAAAGCTAGTTCTAGTAATTTCTGTCGAAATGTGGTCGGAGAGAAAGTGATAGTTGTTTGTTCGTTCAAGTCTTAAATGTTGATTGTGATTTACAGCGACAACGTGCTGGCTGCCTTGCGGGGGCTCCAGTTGCGGACAGGCAATTGAGCGGGCGCAGGAATTCGCGTGCGGTGATACGCCCCTTTTGTACTTCACATGCGGATGCCGACACGAGCAGTTTCTCATCTGGGAGCCTGGGTAGACGCAGTGGACCGCAGCGGGACGTGACGCACGTGTAGCGGGTTTCTAGAGGTGACCTCCCTCCATTTTTTTTGGTGTCATTCATGGAATCTGCCATGAGATATTAATGTTGTAATTTAATAATGCAAACGAGCCTCACACAGACCTAAGCGTAATAATAAAGCCTACTTATATATAAAGATTTAACTTTAGAGTCAAACTTCGTCCTCGGTCAGGGACCTATATTTTAATCTCATCTGAGAGAGCCACGCCGCTATCCCTACAGTAGAGTTAAGGTTTAGTAAATATTTAAAACGATTGTGAGAACTGTAATAAACTTGCTTTCTGTAATTGAATCTTTGTTCATATTTCTACGTGGCTAGCTACTAAATAGGTCTCCTGCATACAACTCTTTTGCATTTTAGAGTATAAATTGAAATGCATGGCGCCCTCTTTAGAAAGCACTAATTGCTCCTATGACCGTGAACCCAAAGCATACCCACCTCTGTGAGAAATCTATCTGACTGACTAGCGCGGTGCATAAAATCAAGTGTGGACGACTCTTCGAGTTCGTCAGGTTGCTGTTACACACATAGGTAAGTGATAGCCGTCTACGCATACCATCAAACACGGTTTATCTCGTTACATTTTGTCGGCCCCACGTTGGGCGCCAAAATGTAACGAGATAAACCGTGTTTGATGGTATGCGTAGACGGCTATCACTTACCTATGTGTGTAACAGCAACCTGACGAACTCGAAGAGTCGTCCACACCTGATTTTATGCACCGCGCTAGTCAGTCAGATAGATTTCTCACAGAGGTGGGTATGCTTTGGGTTCACGGTCATAGGAGCAATTAGTGCTTTCTAAAGAGGGCGCCATGCATTTCAATTTATACTCTAAAATGCAAAAGAGTTGTATGCAGGAGACCTATTTAGTAACTAGCCACATAGAAATATGAACAAAGATTCAATTACAGAAAGCAAGTTTATTACAGTTCTCACAATCGTTTTAAATATTTACTAAACCTTAACTCTACTGTAGGGATAGCGGCGTGGCTCTCTCAGATGAGATTAAAATATAGGTCCCTGACCGAGGACGAAGTTTGACTCTAAAGTTAAATCTTTATATATAAGTAGGCTTTATTATTACGCTTAGGTCTGTGTGAGGCTCGTTTGCATTATTAAATTACAACATTAATATCTCATGGCAGATTCCATGAATGACACCAAAAAAAATGGAGGGAGGTCACCTCTAGAAACCCGCTACACGTGCGTCACGTCCCGCTGCGGTCCACTGCGTCTACCCAGGCTCCCAGATGAGAAACTGCTCGTGTCGGCATCCGCATGTGAAGTACAAAAGGGGCGTATCACCGCGCGCGAATTCTTGCGCCCGCTCAATTGCCTGTCCGCAACTGGAGCCCCCGCAAGGCAGCCAGCACGTTGTCGCTGTAAATCACAATCAACATTTAAGACTTGAACGAACAAACAACTATCACTTTCTCTCCGACCACATTTCGACAGAAATTACTAGAACTAGCTTTACCTGGCAAGAGTTCAAAGCTAAGCGTTGGTGATTTTCCGCCTCCCAGATATCTTCTTTAAGAAGTAGTGTGTTACATCTGAAACAAAGCAATGTCCCTCCTCTAAAAAACCGCCGCTTGAACACGATAAATATTTCTTCCGCTAGATCGGCGACAATTTCATTTCACTCACCGACATTTCCAAAGCGTCAAAGCATCTCTGTGTCACTGGATGTATGCTGCTACATTTAAGTTAAACAAATGGCCTCCCGGCCGAAGCGAGCACTTCTCAAAAATTGCGACCTTTTCGCTCAACGCATTTTCGAAGAAGAACTTCTCATTGCTTTTGACAGCCGAAGAAAAAAAAAAGAAGCTACCATAGACAATCCCCATATTCTGTTCAAATACCATAGAGGTATAGACCTGTAGTTATGCCTTGGATGCATGACGACAAATTATTTATCAAAAATCAAATATGATCATATTTTCTAATAGCTTGTTAAAAGTTAAGGATTATTCCTAGCGCTTTGACAACACACAAAAAAAAGACTTATATCGTTGCCTTGAACGAGATGATAAACGCTCTGGCGCAGTTCCTCCGTTGGTCAACAGATGTCGGAATCGTCGCTTGCGCCGTTCTGCAATAGATGGCGCTGTGAGTCTGAAAGTTAATGTGTCGATGCCGAAATTACACCGTAACAGTATTTTCATACACTAGCAAATCTATAATATGGTTTTACGATATATATAGGACATATTATGATTGATTGTTTATTACGACATGGAACGCCAAGACACGATGAAGCTTGGTTGGTCAAAATCTCAAGAATAGAGGACCTCGCAGTTGGCTACTCGGGCCCCACGAAGAGCTTGGAACTGATTTAGAAAAGTGCGTCAAGATGAACTTATCAGACGTTACAGCTATCAGAAACTATGTGGATTACTGGGCCCAATCAAGGCGATCGATAGGATTCAGAGCTTGTCAATATTTGCAATGGGAAAAGAACGGTAATTTCAAAGATCTGAGGAAGAGTTAAATAAAGCTGTGAAAGATGATAATCTCTATTGGATATATGATCGCCAGTTTTCTGGGGGGCCGGGAGTGTCGTGAATGGTCATGATTCACGATAGTATTTACATTGGTGTTTATAATTATGTCTCAAACAGCCGATTTATCTTATGTAGCAACACCTACAAGGAATCATTTTTATAACAAGGTTGACGGGTAGGCGGGCTGGCAGAGTTCCGAACGGCTATATTGGGAACGAACAGTTAAGTGCGGTTTGTAGTGGTTGATTTGGAGGAAAACCAGGGTGAGCTCTTTCCATAATCACTTTCGATGCGTCCTATGATATTGTAACGATTGGGTATCATTTACACGTGTGTTCATTTGCTTTCACAGATCGGACGATGATTGTTTATGATGCGATGTATTTATGTGCGTCCACAGGTCTCATTCTCTTTGGGAGGCGTATTGGTATATCATGTAGATGAATAAGGTTTTCCTACAGGTCGCGCATGTACGTGACCTGTAGGACACACATCACAGTTCTTAGTTGTGGAGTTCTTTAGTGTTAGAGGATTAGTTACAAGTGTAACAACAGGGTAGTTCGGTAGTCTCGGCTTCAGGCCATATCATCATCAGTCAAGGGTGCACCCGGGTAACTGGAACAATAGCGTGTGAATTGGGACAGTATCAATGGTGGTAAGGGATGTCTAGAAGGGGAGGTTGGAGGACATTCTTGGGGACGAAAGTCCCCACACGTCATAGGGAGCTGGCACGCACGAGGCGGCAGCCCCTATGTCAGATATATAAAGGATTCCGCAAGTTGTAAGGGTATGTTTATAGTTGCATATATGCTAATACGGGTCTTAGCTTAAGTGCTATAGGTTCTCATTCGCGGCCATGAGAGTGACCAGAAGTGGCTTCGCGACAGCTATGTTAGATGTGACGGGGATTTTTAATTTTATTTCTTTATATCAATTTTATTACACCAGTAACAAGTTACATAGGTATCCGAATGGCGAACTTCAATGACATATATAAGGCATTCTACATGACATGTAATATGTATATAATATTATGAATAAATGAGTATGAGTATAGTGCATTCGAATAAAGTAAATAAGGAGTCATTTCTGGTCCTCGGCTTAGGCACGTCCCTTGACCATTTAAGTCACTGTAAATTAGAAAGCCATGTTCACTAACATCAATTAAAATAAGGCCTTTAAACGGTACGGTCGCCACTATTGTCAATTTTTAAAAACCGGTCAAGTACTAGTCTGACTCGCACACCGAGGGTTCCGTACAAACTTTCATACACCATACCCGTCATGTCAGTACGTCTAGCACAACTTGCTGCTTAAGTCGTGTCGCGCGCGACTCAGCGATTCCTGTCTCACTCCTATTGTGCAAATTAGAAAGAGGCAGGTGGATTATCTCGACTCGCGTCGCGCTTGTTGTGTCAGTTGTGCTAGCCCCGCTGGACCCCATTCATTCTTGAATAATCTTAAACAGCTCATAGTAGAAGTTACCGTTGCAAAGCGCCTTCTGCATGTTGGTACTAACAACTTACAACCTAAGTATGTTTGTTTATCAGCGATAGCTTTTTATCACGGGTACCGATTTCGATTATTTATTTTTTATTTGATAGAAGGGACTTTAACGATAATCTGATAGGAATTTGAAGATATAAAATTACATACAAAAGCAAGTAAATTACAAATTTAATTAAGATATTATTTCTGATAAATAAAAATATAAGCTTGATAGAGATATCGTTTTATTTTTCCTGTATTATGTATGTTACTCTTAATTATATGTAATTATTTCAGAATTTTCGCTTCGTTAACGTCGGAGATAGGGGGGGGGATGGTATTTTTTCTACATTTTCCTTAATAAATCAAAATTAACCAAGTGTAGAAAAAAAATAAAAATGGTTTTAGAAAGTGCAACTCAAGGCCTTTCATATGATATCCCACTTGATCTATGTATTTACTAGACTTTGATTTTTAACCCCTCTCATATTCATCATTTAAACAGAAAATAAAATGTATATTTATTTTTTTCATTTGCCATATTCATAGTATTCATATTCATATTGATTTATTTGATATTAATCATACACTGTCAATTGGGTACATTATAACATTATAGGTAAGTAAATTAAAATTAAAACCGCAAATACTGGGTTACAAATGTCCCATGAATAATATTAAAAAATATGTTACATAATGTCATTCAATAAGAATAGCTTACAATAACAATGTTAAGGTGTTAGTAAATAGTAAATTGAATATGTCCACAATTAAAATAATATGATACAATTAAGTATTATCAATGTCATTTCTAATTAAATGTCAGCTCGATATATTTATTCATCTAGGAATTTCTTCACAGAGTAGTAAGCCTTGGCTGCGCAATATATTTTAAGTTTGTTTGTAAAGTTACTTTCAGTGTCTACAGTTCTGATTGGCTCTGGTATTTTATTGTAGATTTTGGCACCCATTACACCAAGAGACTTGCCAGTTTTCTGGAGCCTGTGCGCAGGGACGGCCAGTCCCGGTTTCAGTCTTGCTGAATAACAGTTACCTATAGGGAACTCCTCAGGGTTTCTTCTAACATACTTACCGACCTCCTCAGGGTTTCTTCTAACATACTTACCGACCTCCTCAGGGTTTCTTCTAACATACTTACCGACCTCCTCAGGGTTTCTTCGAACATACACGTGTCCTAACCCTTTTAACAGTTGTTCCAAATTTCAAATTAATAGCTTAAGCAGTTCCTGAGATATTTAACGTTGTCACAGACGGACGGACGGACAGACGGACAGAGTCACACCATAAGAGTTCCTTTTTTACCTTTTTGGTACGGCACCCTAAAATTAATACCTCGACTAATCTTAAAAATAAAAGTGGATTCATAATTTACATTAATACATACCAGATAAAGACGACTAATTTATCATATTTAAATGTAAAATTAGCTATTAATAATTTACTTTGAAAACAAAGTTTTAACCGACGAAAAATCAATCATCCCCTATTTTCCTACTTCATTTCTTAATTCATAATTTACATTAATACATACCAGATAAAGACGACTAATTTATCATATTTAAATGTAAAATTAGCTATTAATAATTTACTTTGAAAACAAAGTTTTAACCGACGAAAAATCAATCATCCCCTATTTTCCTACCCTTAAGGTTGGTTTTTTTTTCCAAATTTATATGGGACCAACTTCGGTAATGTTTGTTGTTAAATTCTTGTAATAAAAAGCTATATCGGTTAATTTTTTTTTTATATTCGCCTGCAATAAGTTGTCCAATTTATTCATAATATCTTATTTATGAAAAATAGCAATAGGGTGTAGTAGAAACAAAATTGAAGTATTATGAATTCAAAAGAAAGAAGGCACAAAAATATGCCTGATGACGAAAGTCCCATTCAAATATCTCAAAAATACGAAGCTACCGTACGTGATAAGTTTGATCACAAAGTTATATCATAGGTGTCCAAAGATTTTATTTAAAACTTTGGACACTAATAATTATTATAACTTTGAGATTATTTAACCTATAAGTATTGCGTTGGTTTTTAGGGTTCCGTACCTAAAGGGTAAAACGGGACAACTATTACTAAGACTCTGCTGTCTGTCTGTCCGTATGTCTGTCTATCCATCTGTTGCCAGGCTGTATCTCATGAACCGTGATAGTTAGACAGTTGAATTTTTCACAGATGATGTATTTCTGTTGCCGCTATAACAACAAATACTAAAAAAAAAATATATTTAACGGGGCTCCCATACAACAAAAGTGATTTTTTTGCCGTTTTTATAGATAATGGTATGGAACCCTTCATGCGAGAGTCCTACTCGCACTTGGCAGGTTTGAAGCACTTGCACTCGCACTTGGCAGAGAAAATGCAAAATTATTGATTATTTTATTTAGTGTCTTTATCCCCCTTTCTTTAATAAGAGTTTTATAAGAGATTCTCGAGTTGTATTTACGAGTCGTCACCAGCCAAACAATAAACTTTTTCAAATATAAATATTCTGTTGATTCATGTTAAAACAAAATCAGGTAATAAACAAATACGGTACCTAACAAACAAGAAAGAACAAGAAAGTACCTCGTTCCACGTATATTTAATAATATCATTGCGGAGGACGACTGCAAAAGTATACATATATTTAAATCTAAATTTAAAACATGTTTAATGGATGCCTTCCTTTTTAAAAATAGGTAGTTAGATAGGTACTTCAATTAGGAATATAAAATTAAAATAACATAGTCATAACGAGATCCTATCGAAGTGAGTGGAAATGTAAACAAGTTTTTTGTCATTGAGGGTAGGAAAGGCTGAGGCCCGTAGTAATTAGTAGCTCGTATGTAATTATGATGAAATACTTCTTTGCATGTTTACATCACTTGCTATTCCTTGTTACCGCTAATTTTAAGCATAAAAAATAAAATCATATGTAGATTGTACACATAATATAGATACCAAAACATAATTATAAAGAGTGTATATTTGCCAACAAACTGTTATGCAGTTGGCGAAGATTTAGATTAAGTTTATCGTAATTTTTATTGTGTGAGAAAAAAATTAAAATTAAAAAAAAAAACTAACTTAATTAATAGTTTTGAGGAGGCTGACTACCTGGGGTCAAAATTTCCACACCCAGGCACGGAGTTATTTGAAATTCCGAATTAAATGTTACCGTTATTTTCCAGTATTATACCGAATCAACAATGGCTGGTCTAATCCACATCTTGTTTGAACCCAACAGTCAGCCCCTTTAGATAACGAAGGGGGGTGAGTATTTTTGATGCGGCTGTATACTGAGTCGGTTTGAGATCCTAAAACTGAAACCCCAATAGTCAGCCGCCGCGCCCGCTGCTGAGCGGCTGACCACTGGGTATCGAAAGGCAGATATTAGGGTATCAGGTGGCTGGCTACTGTGAAAAAGGCCCCATTTTCAATATTTCAGGTGTTATCATTTCAAATTCGTCAACTAAATGAAAAATGACCTAATAAATTATCCACAGGTGATAATGATGTTATCTCCATTTGGCCTATGTATGACAGATTTAGATGACTTTGACCTTAGAAATTATGTTAAGAGGCTGACCACTCTGGTGCCTTTACACTTTAATATGAATTGTTATTTTTACCTCAGAATGAAATGAACACACCTCTACACTGCAGTTGCACTGATCAGTGATTACCTCAGTATGAACACGCTTCTACACTGCAGTTGCACTGATTATCTCAGTATGAACACCCCTCTACACTGCAGTTGCACTGATTTCTTAACGTGAACGGTCTATAGTCAACTTTTAGGTTAATCAGTGAAAAATCATTGTTGCTGCGGGATATTAATAAGTACAAGGCAGAAAAAGGGTTTAATTTTTTTATATTTTTTTGATATCAGAGTCTGCAAGTGATTCCCGAACGAGCAAATGCGGTGTACCTTAACGAAAAATATGTTGACACAAATGTCACAACCATCAATGTCAGGAGATATGGGAGGAAGAGTGCATACTACATCAACATCCTAGGGGTCACCAAAATGCCATTCGGAAACAACGTGTCGGTAAATAGCAACTCACTTCAACTGCCCCTTAAAAGGGATAGGATCATGGGGCCTAATTAGCAAAGGGCGGACGATGGATGCAATGTAGTGAAGAAATCATAAGATGGATAAGACTTTTATTAAATTTCGAGTAATATTTATGCATAAACATATATAGGTATGCAGTTTTTGTTATACATATATCAGTCAGTGCATAATACATCTATCCTCCATAGTACATTATTAGTATCTGTAGATTTAGAGAGGGCATTTTCCCTATATAAGTGGATAGTGACCCATAAAATGCATGAACTTAAAATTAGAAAAAAATATGATTATTTACTACAACAATAAAATTACATAATAACTGTTTTGCAATTATGTTCTCTTTTAACCAATTGCAGTCATATCCATATTACGTATATCGTTTGACATGAGTTTGACATAAACTGCATCCGTTGTCCGCTCATTACTAATTAGCAACTCGTCTGTGTCGCATTTGGTCTAAATATCTGCTGGTCTAAAAAGCAACTGGTCTACAATTTTTTTGGAGTAGCAACTGGCCTAAGTAGCGTCTGGTCTAAGTAGCAACTGGACTAATTAGCAATTGGACTAAGTAGCAACTGGACTAATTAGCAATAAAGTCGTAGCAGTAGGGTCGCAGTTCTACCTAACACTCCTCCTCGCTTCGCTCGTCGTCGTACCTACACCGACCTGCCTTTGAGTAAAATAGGTAGGATATACGACTGGCTACTTAGGCCAGTTGCTACTTAGGCGAGTTGCTATTTAGACCAGACGCTACTTAGGCCAGTTGCTACTCCAAAAAAGTTGTAGACCAATTGCTTTTTAGACCGGCAGATATTTAGACCAAATGCGACATAGACGAGTTGCCCCATAGACGAGTTGCTAATTAGACCCCATGATCCTATCCCCCTTAAAATATTCATATTCATTTATTGCGATCATGTTCATTGTCCATACAGTAGATCTTAAGATAGGTTATACAGTAGGTACATGATACCCTGTTAGGGCATTGCAATGTTCTTACGTACTAACATGCTAACAACATAATTTAGTTTTATTTATAAAAGAACACAGTATTGAAAAATAGAAGTATATCATAATAATATTAAAATTTAATTAATTGTTTATGTCATGTTATAAAAGATTGAGATGAGATTAGATTAGATTAGATTAGATTATACCACGATTTGTATTAAGCGACGGTCGCCAAAAAGCCCCACTGACAGAGCGACTTTGGTCCGGACGGACCGTGTAGACAGTTATTCCACCAAAATTTCGTTTGACCTTAGGACGCCCTTGGTCATCGAGCGCGCGCAAGCAACCACGTGGAGTGTAGCGTGGACGGCCGACCGTCTAGCCAGAAATCTCACGACAAGCCATCGACAAAAGTCGCGCCGTCGGAGGCTTAAGCCTCTGCTAGACGGTCGGCAACACGCCATTCCGACCGAGCGACCTGGGTCGGCACCGACCGCTGTAGTATGAAATTTTACTGCAAACAACTGTCTACACGGTCGGTGCGGACAATGTCGCTCGGTCGGAGGGGCGTGTTGGCGACCGTCTAGCAGGGGCTATATTGACCGCCACCAGGCGCTTTACTTCTCTTTCATCTTCAATCATGTTTCAAGTTAATCAACTAAACCTGCGCTCTCACTGGCACGCCGTTTGTCTGCGACAAATGGATGTATCAAGTGGATGAACGTCGTCTGTTGATGACATTTATATCGAACACACCACGCCACGTGCGCCACGTAGTTTGCGCAAGGTCGTGGTCAAATCAGCCAGCGTACAAACTGTGGCGGAGCGGCCATACAAGACGATTCCCACCGGCTTACCTAAAATTTATTTCTAGGCAACCCTATAGTTATATACTCTAAACCTATCGTAACTTTCTTTGTTCCGGGTTGCTCATCGAAAATTCTTACGCGCCGCCACTGGTACACATTTACGCGGATGCCTGAATAGTTTCCAACAACTAATGAAATAGTTAATTAAAACGAATCAAATCATTTTTCTAACTATTATAACCGGCGAAAGGCTGTCAGCCCTTGAATTCCTAAAAAAAATGAATACAGAGGTCGCTAGTAGCGGCAGCGAAAGTAAAGTAAAAATTCGCGGTGATATGTATCGTTCTGGGTGGTCTGGAGGTAAGAACACTGATCCGATAAAATAGGGGGCGCAATCGATTCCCGTCTTAGGCTACAATAGGTCATGGTTCATTTTTAGGGTTCCGTCGCCAGAATGGCAAAAACGGAACCATTAAAGTTTCGTTACGTCCGTCTGTCCGTGTGTCTCCGTATGTCACAGGCTCAAAAACTATACGGTCTGAAGTGGGGGAAGGGGAGCCCTAGCACTGTATAGGAAAACAACCTTATTTCTTCACGTTAGGTTTATTACTGGCTCTTAGGACTAACACGTTACATTATATCACTCTTACAACTATAGTACTTATGCATATCTCACCACAACGGTGTCTTTGAATAAAATTTGGAGAATAGGTTAGCGCGTAATGAAACAAGTAAAAAAATATTTTTAGGGGTGCACTCCATACATGTAGCAAGGCAAAAAATAAATAACCTTGTAAGTCCACGTGTGGCACATCAATCGATGGGCCTTTCAAAATAAATATAAGGTTTCCCAGCAATTTTTAGGGTTCCGTACTCAAAGAGTAAAACGGGACCCTATTACTAAGACTCCGCCGTCCGTCTGTCTGTCTGACTGTCTGTCTGTCTGTCTGTCTGTCTGTCTGTCTGTCTGTCTGTCTGCCTGTCTGTCTGTCTGTCACCAGGCTGTATCTCACTAATACCGTAATAGTTCCAGTTGAAATTTTCACAGATAATGTATTTCTGTTGCCGCTATAACAACAAATACTAAAAACAGAATAAAATAAATATTTTTATAGATAACGGTCGGAGTGTAATCGCCCCGAAAGTCACAAAAATTGTGTGTAATTATTCCCTCTAATTTTCAAACTATGTATTCAATTTGTTTTAATCATAGACCTAGTGCTTATTAAATTCTTTCACCAATTTTTTTTTAAACAAGAGCGGTTCAAAAGTTATCAAAATATTGCTGAAAAACTACCTTCCCTATAGAAAAGAATGTAAGTGCCGTAAGATTTCTGTGAAGGTACGACCTTTTTAAAAGGCAAGGAACCCTTCGCTGTGCGTAGTCCGACACGCACTTGACCGGTTTTTTCTTTGTATTTGTTCTGAGTATCCAAATATTCAGACGCAATAAATATATTTCACTCGTTCCAGTTGACTTTAATATTCTTCGAGTACTTGCACAACGAGTACAAACGCAGTTTCGTTGAGATGAAGTTCCCCAAGATTTGTGACGCTATCAACAAGGACCCTTATATTGGCAAAGCGTTCAAACTGATTGGAATGACTTGTCCACTGCCGGCGGTAAGTTAAACAAACAATAATAGAAATCAAAATAAGTATGAATTCTGCAAATAGGCCACAAGGGCACTTTTACAAGTTAATAAGTATATCTATTGTTGATTCTAAATTATACATCATTCATAAGAAATTAAATTCATTCAATCGCGGGCCCGCGTTCCATGTGTGTTTGAAGTGTAGTTTCAATGTTTTACAACTTGCGCGGGCCCGCGCCCGACGCGCGCAAGTTGTAAAACATTGAAGCTACACTTCAAACACACACCGAACGCGGGTCGTGCGCGGCGCGGGTCGGGCGCGGCGCGGCGCGGGTCGGGCGCGGTTGAAGCGGTTTATTCACACCGGCGTGTAGTAACGCGGGCCCGCCGCGGCAGCACCGCGGGCCCGTCGCGTGCCCGCGCGGGCCGGCAGCACCAGTCGACTTCAAGATGTGGAACGGTGAAAACTCCGACGAAGAAGACCTATTATTGCTCCTAGATCTTAAAAAAAAAAAAAGAATTTGGGTTCACGACCTGAATAAAGAATCTGCGAGACGCCGTTATGGGGAATACCATCGCCTGTGTAGGGAATTGGAAAGTTACGAAGATCGTTTTTTTACTTATTTCCGAATGTCCCAAAACAGTTTTGAAGAATTGCATGAGATATTGCAAGTTAATCGTTATTTATCTTCATATTTGTTTACTAGCTGTTGCCCGCGACTTCGTCCGCGTAGAACATGTTATCGTCTAAATGTTTGTTTAAGGAATGAATTTAAAAAAAACATTGAAATTAGTTTTGTAGTTTTTTAGTAAACAGTCTAAAACCGAAGTAACAAATCTCTTACCTTCAAAATGTCTTGCTCTCTATACAAACTTAGAACCCTCTTTGAACCCTCATAGTATAAGTCTGAAACCGTAGTTAAAAATTTCTTACTTTAAAAATGTCTTGACTTGCTCTCTACATAAACTTCGAACCCCCTTTTAACCTTCTTAGGCGATAACTTAATTAAAAACGCTGAAATAAGTTTTGTAGTTTTTCAGCAAACAGTCTACAACCAAAGTTACAAATCCCTTACATTAAAAATTACTTGCTCTACATACAAACTTGGAACACCCTTATAATCCCCATTAGAGGTTGAATTTAACAAAACGCTGAAATAAGTTTTGTAGTCTTTTAACAAACAGGCTAGGATCGAAGTTCCAAATCTCATACTTTAAAATTTTCTGACTCTCAATACCAACTTTGAACCCCCTATTAACGCTTTTCAAAGAAAAATTAAGAAGAAGAGTTTTTTTTGCCGTAATAAGCATTTTTTCTACAAACTATCAAGTATCTAAGCTCAATAAAAGTGTTTCCCATACGAATCTTGCACCCTTTTTAACCCCTTAAGGGGTGGAATTTTCCAAAACACTGAAAGTACTTTTTACTCAAAAAAGAGTTTCCCTCATACAAACTTTGCAACCCTCAGGGGTAGAATTTATCAACACGCTGAAAGTATTTTATTTATATTCTAATAAGTAAGCTATCTACAAAGTTTAAAGTCTCTTGCTAAAAAAAGAACGTTGCCTCCATACAAATGTTGCACTCCCTTTTCACCCCCTTAGGGGTGGAATTTTCTAAAACGCTGAAAGTCCTTTTTTGTATTTCAATAAGTAGGTAATCTTTCTTCAAACGTTTAACCTTGTATCTCAAAAAATAATTTCCCTCATATAAACTTTGCAACGATTTTAACAACCCTTAGGGGTGGAATTTTCCAAAACGCTGAAAGTGCTTTATTTTTATGCTAATAAGTAAGCTTTCTACAAAGTTTTAAGTCTCTAGCTAAAAAAACATGTTACCTCCATACAAATGTTGCACCCCCTTTTAACCCCCTTAGGGGCGGAATTTTCTAAACCGCTGCGCTGAAATTTTTTTTTTTTATTTCAATTAGTCATCTTTCTACAAACTTTTAAGCTTCTATCTCAAAAAAAGTTTCCCTGGTACAAACTTAGAAACCTTTTTTAACCCCCTTAGGGGTGGAATTTTTCAAAACGTGTTAGTGCTTTTTTTTATTTCAAAAGTAATCTTTCTACAACTTTTAAGCTTCTATCTCAAAAAAGAGTTTCCCTCATACAAACTTTGCAAACATTTTTAACCCCTTAGAGGTGGAATTTTCCAAAACGCTGAAAGTACTTTATTTTAATTTTAGTAAGTAAGCTTTCCACAAAGGTTTAAGTCTCTAGCTAAAAAAACATGTTTCCTCCATACAAATGTTGCACCCCCTTTAACCCCCTTAGGGGTGGAGTAATCTAAAATTGAATTTTTCAAAATGCTAAAAGTACTTTAATAATATTCTAATAATGCTATTTACAAAGTTTTAAGTCTCTTGCTAAAAAAAACGTTGCCTCCATACAAATGTTGCACTCCCTTTTAACCCCCTTAGGGGTGGAGTTTTCTAAAACACTGAAAGTTCTTTTTTGTATTTCAATAAGTAATCTTTCTACAAAAGTTTAACCTTGTATCTCAAAAAATAATTTCCCTCATACATAAATTTGCAATGACTTTTAACCCCCCCCCCCCCCCCCCTTAGGGGTAGAATTTTCCAAAACGCTGAAAGTACTTTATTTTTATTCTATTAAGTAAGCTTTCTACAAAGGTTTAAGTCTCTAGCTAAAAAAACATGTTTCCTCCATACAAATGTTGCACCCCCTTTTAACCCCCTTAGGGGTGGAATTTTCTAAATCGCTTATAGTAGTTTTTTTTTGTATTTCAATAAGTAATCTTTTTACAAACTTTTAAGCTTCTATCTCAAAAAAGCGTTTCCCTCATACAAACTTTGCAACCCTATTTTACCCCTTAGGGCTGGAATTTTCCAAAACACTGAAAGTATTTTATTTTTATTCTAATGAGTACCTAAGCTTTCTACAAAGGTTTAAGTCTCGAACTAAAAAAACATGTTTCCTCCATACAAATGTTGCACCCCCTTTTAACCCCCTTAGGGGTGGAATTTCCTAAAACGCTGAAAGTTGGTTTTTTTGTATTTCAATAAGTAATCTTTCTAAAATCTTTTAAACTTCTATCTCAAAAAAGAGTTTCCCTCATACAAACCTTGCAACCCTTTTTATCCCCCTTAGGGGTGGAATTTTCCAAAACACTGAAAGTGCTTTATTTGTATTCTAATAAGTAACCTTCCACAAAGTTTAAAGACTCTAGCTTAAAAAATAAAGTTTCCTCCATACAAACTTTGCAACCCTATTAAACCCCTTACGGGTGGAATTTTCCAAAACGCCGAAAGTACTTTATTTTTATTCCAATAAGTAAGCTTTCTACAATGTTTAAATTCTCTAGCTAAAAAAAAAATGTTTCCTCCATACAAATGTTGCACCCCCTTTTAACCCCTTTAGGGGTGGAATTTTATAAAACGCTGAAAGTTGTTTTTTTGTATTTTAATAAGTAATCTTTCTACAAACTTTTAAGCTTCTATCTCAAAAAAGAGTTTCTCCCATACAAATTTTGCAACCCTTTTTAGCCCCCTTTTGGGGTAGAATTTTCCAAAACGCTGAAAGTACTTTATTTGTATCCTATAAAGTAATCTTTCCACAAAGTTTGAAGACTCCAGCTCAGAAAATAAAGTTTCCTCCATACAAACTTTGCACACCTATTTAACCCCTTTAGGGGTGGAATTTCCAAAAACCCCTTCTTATCCGTCGCCTACGTTATAAAAGGTAGTATGGGTGTAAATTTCAAGTTTCTAGTTCCAGTAGTTTCGGCTGTGCGTTGATGATCTGTCAGGAAGTCTTCTTTTATATATATAGATAAATGTCTACTCGTACCCGGCCCCCATGTATTTGCAATAAGTAGGTAATAAAAAATAACAATCACGTTTTTTATTAAAATTATTAATTAATACAAATGACTGATTAGGTAGGTAGTTAGTTATTTAGGTAAACATACAGATATTAGAATTACGCAATCAGCCTGTGATTTGTCTTGATAAGTATTTGTCCCTAAGTAAATAATATTTTAATGATTAAGTATTTTAGTAGTATTACCTAAAGATGTCAAAGTCGGTATCCAAAGTGGAAATACTCATTAAATAATAATATCAATAAAACACGTCGTTAATTGATATTATTTACATTTATTTTAGTTGTTGAAATTGATTCAAGTATTATTTTATATTTATAAAGTACCGTCAAATGGGGTAACTTGGAACACGACGGGTTACTTGAGACACCGGATTTCACCAGGAACAAGTGTGTGCTTGTATGTCGGAATAGCCTCTAAGTATATCTAGCTCAACATACAAACTAGAAAGCTAGATTATTCCAACATACAAAAACACACTAGTTCCTGGTGAAATCCGGTGTCTCAAGTAACCCGGCGGGTATTCCAAGTTACCCCATTTGACGGTAATATAGAAAAGTTAATTTTTTTGTTAAAACAATGAACCTACATTAGGTACAAACGTGCAATGTATCGTGCCCTTAGGTACCATAAGTTTGAGTTGAGTAACCGTCCGTACCGTACTTGGGTGCATTAGAACGCTAGCCCTGTGGTGATGTACGCAGACGCCTATAGCGAATACGGGTTTGCAAATTTTTTGTAAGTAAGGGAAAGAGGTTGTACTTATGTAGTAGGTACTTTCGATATTGATTTTCCATGACTAAAATAACAATGATTCTCGTTTTAAATAAATTCAACTTGAACCATAACTATGTTTTTTATGAATCATTATCAATTTAGGTAAGTAAATAACAAGTACCTACTGTAAGTCTCCATTTAAAATGGTACATGGTGTAATACATAGTATTCCTCATCGAGGTAGGTACAGTAGGTACAGCCAGCGTCATAAAGTTAGTAGCAGCCAGAGTAGCCAAATATTTCGTAACACACCCTTATTCTTACAGTAATAAAGACTTGTACCGAAATATTTGGCTGGCTGCTACTATAACTATGACGCTGACTGTACCTATATTTTGTAAGACGCTTTTACCTAGACCTAGAGCTTTAGCACAACTTGACTCTCGACTATAAAATAATATATAAATTTTATGCCATACGATAAATAAATAAATATTATTAGAATTAAAAGCTAATTTTAAGCGAATGTTATGAACTAGTAAGTAGTTAAGTACCGGGGTGCTATTCTAACTCGACACCACACGGGGATGTATTGTAGGTTCGATACAAATACCTAGGTTTTCGATTCGAATCGGTCGTGATGACCTATGAAGACCTTTGAGTACTGTGCCGCCAATTTTTACGCCAAACAAGATTAGGTAGACTTATCCTAAAGCGTGACCTTAGCGTGGCAAGGTTATCGCGACTGGGAGGAACACAAATGTATCCCAAAATGAAAGGGAAATTAAAACTTAATGTATGGTTATAAACAAATATGTACATAAATAACGCTTACCGCAAGCAAATGGCTAGTCTCTCTCTGGTCGGGATTGACGATCTATAATTGGTGTCCATTTTTGTTATTTTAACTTGCAATATCTCATGCAATTCTTCAAAACTGTTTTGGGACATTCGGAAATAAGTAAAATAACGATCTTCGTAACTTTCCAATTCCCTACACAGGCGATGGTATTCCCCATAACGGCGTCTCGCAGATTCTTTATTCAGGTCGTGAACCCAAATTCTTTTTTTTTTATTAAGAGCTAGGAGCAATAATAGGTCTTCTTCGTCGGAGTCTTCACCGTTCCACATCTTGAAGTCAACTGGTGCTGCGGGGCGTATTCTCTTTGCCGTTCTTGTGAACGCGCTAGCAACGCGGGCCCGCGACGGGCCCGCGTTGCTGCCGCGGCGGGCCCGCGTTACTACACGCCGGTGTGAATAAACCGCTTCAACCGCTCCCGACCCGCGTTCGGTGTGTGGAGGCCTTTACACTGAAGTTTACAGTAATCCAATTATCATAACTACTTGCTAAGTGTAACAATCACTTAAAGCTAAACACCGCATGCATTATATAAAAAAAGCCTTAATATTAACTTATCAAAATTATACATAGTTTTTGCTTAACTTATTAATATTATTGCGACGTAACTAAATAATTTAAAACTTTTTTAACAACTTTCTGCGCGTCACTCTTATAGAAAATGGATGTCACCAACTTTATTATTATTGCAAAGCCAAGCAGTTACCAGACCTTATTTTAAATTTCACGACCAAGTCAAAGAAAACATCAGACATGTGACTGCAGCTGTTAATTGCTTTACACATCCTTGGGATAGGCGAGCTACTGCCGAGGACAGTCCTTCTGAGCGGTGGGCAAAATGGCGTGATAGGTTTGCGAGGAGTTCGGGAAGGAGCTCGAAAAGACAGAAGGGCTAATAGTTGCCGTATATGATTCATTATACATAAATGAGTATGAGTAGTATGTGGTATGATTGCATCTACAATAAACTACCCTATGAATTAAAAGATATCGAAAATGATTAGACATTTCCAAATCCTTAAGCTAAAAAAATGGCTGTCTGGCGAAGCTTTTTATAGAAAATAATAATAAATATTTAAAATATATTTATAATAATAATAATTTAAATCATTGTCTAACCGTATAATTTATAAATATAACGATCTAATTGTAAACATCAAATTAATTTGACATACATAGATAACTACTAAATTTCATAATATTGTTGACATGTAAAATATTATATTTTATTAATAAACGAGTATTTATTATTATTATTATTTGTATGTTTTTTCCATATCTCGGGACCATGAGGACAGAGGCCCTTTAAGACAAAAATAATTTAAAGAGAGGTATACACATGGCGGGTACCATTTCCGACCGCACAACATGATAGAAGCGGTGATGGTCCCCGCCAGGTGCAAAGACTATTGCAGTGCAGCACTGTGACTGCGATGGAAATTAAGGTCATGGGCTATTGAGTTGAGTGTTGGATGGACTGGATAATGGGTTATGGAAGGAGACTAGCGGACACCTGCCGTGACAATCAGTCTCAAAATTGTATTAAGGCAGGCGGTGAATCGCCAGCTCGCCGGGTGGGCCCCACAAAACAGTTGCACGCACAGTGCGACAATGGGGCAACACCTCTGGGCGGCTGTGAAGTTGTCGAGAGGTGAGTCTGCGGTGCGCCAGATCCCGGTAATCCATTCAAGGGCCGCCGGCGTTATGACATTTTACACTTCCAACCTGGCGCATAGGTTCCGCTCTTGCGACTCCACTCTGGCCGGCAATAGAGTGTTAGTTACAAATTCCTTATCACTATGTTAGTTAACTTTATTTAGGACATTTACTATATAAAGGCACGTGAGTTGATACCCAGTGAACTATCAAGCCTCTCCCCTATCTCGACAAGAAAACTGTTAGAGCTGTCTTTCACTCGGCACATCTGGGAAAATATACGTTTTCGCATTATTGCATGGAAATCGTCAATGCGAGCCTCCGCAAACATCCCAGATGCACTGCAAAACCGAGGTAGCCCCATCAGCATTCTAAACCCGTTATTAAACTGGACGCACAAGGCACTGTAAGCTCGTTTCGTATATCTGATCCACAAGCTGCACGTATAAAGTGTTTGGCAATACTACCTGAACAGCGTTCGTTTCACCTCAGCCGTACTGCGTGCAAACCTGCGGACCAACATATTCGTCCTTACTGCCAGTGCCCTGCGTTCCCTGTCAATATCGGCATCGTCTGTGAGATCCTCGTTTAATACATGCCCCAGATATTTAAAATGAGTTACCCTATTCAAAGTAAGGCGGAAAGGTTCTCGAGTGGCGACCACGTACCGGAAGGCGCGGCGTGGGTAGGCCCCCCACAAGGTGGACTGATGACCTGGTAAACGTCGCGGGAGTCCGCTGGGTGCGGGTGGCGCAAGACCGGTCACTTTGGCACTCTTTGGGGGAGGCCTATGTCCAGCAGTGGACGTCTTTCGGCTGATATGATGACCCTATTCAAGGCAAGCCCTCCAAGAGTCACTGGTAGCACTACCGAAGGACTCTTGCGTCCTGCCCGAAATATGAGTAACTCACTCTTCTTGGCGTTATAGCAGAGTCCATGAGACTCAGCATAAGCCTCACACATAGAAACAGCTTGTCAATGGCACCAACTGTTGTATGAGTATAAGTATAAATGTTAATAACTTACAGGGCGTCCAGAAGCTGATGAACATAACGGTACCCATGCACGACTTCCCCAACGTGTGGCCCTTCGAAAAGTGCAAAATGGAAGCGACTCTGGTGCAAAATAAAAATGGTGACGTCATTGCCGTTGCGGATATTTTCGCACTATTCAAACAAAATTGAAATAATTAGAAATGTAACAATTTAACATTCTTCTTAACACATTGATGGATACTATAGAATAGAGTCCTTCCATGTGTTAAGGGCATTTGCACACTGCGTTTTTCAAACGCGCGTTTGTATTGATTTACACGTGATTCGATAAAAACACGCTTAGACGGCCCTTAGGTGAAATAGGCACAGGCCGATATGTTAGATGTGTTATTTATTTATTTATTATGAAACAAACAGTCATACAAAGATATTCGTACAAGCTATCTTATTAATAAACAGACCTATAGTTTCCAATATAAAACTTATAAATATAGATTATGTAAGACAAAAATCCCTATGCTTGACACCTAATAGTGGTCAATAGTTGACATATAGGTAATGTTCACTGTGGTTACTCTGAAAGTTAAGGATAAAATGTCAATGAAATGGGCAAGTGTCGAGCACTGGGATGTTCACCCTCATACAAAAACAGTTGCTGTATTGCTATTAAAGCTTTATTCTAAGACTTCAAAAATACTACAAACAGATGAAAAATAAGGTGAAAGTGGTTCTTAGACAGTATATTCAATTCTGCTTCAATACCTACAGTGTTTGTTAACTAACTACAGATTTATTAACTATATTTCATACTATAAAGTTGCTTTAATTATGACTATAACAGTCCAAAGACAAAATATTTATGTATTACTTTTACAAATTGTTGGTACTAAAGGCACTTTTGAACGAGTCTATGGTACAGTTAAATATGTCTATATCTATTAATATATTATTATGGTTGTAAAGAGCACATGCACGCTTAACAAACATGTTTTTAGAATAATTTGTTCTACTGAAAGGGATGGCAAATAAATGTTTAGCACGACACTGGCGTTCTCTTTGACGAGGAACTCTAATTATGATTTCTTAAAGCAAGCTAGGGGCATCGAGATGATTGTGAATTATTTTGTATAATAAAACAGAGTCAACACAGTCCCTACGACATTGAAGGGATTGCATGTTATGACGATTTAGAGATTCAGTATAACATGTGTATTCATTACCAATTTTAAAATCTAGGGCTCTTAAGAACTTTTTTTGTAGTCTCTCAATCCTGTTTATATGCACACTATAATGGGGTTTCCATACACCACATGCGAGCTCAAGGCGACTACGTACATAAATGTTATATAGTATTTTAAGTGTCAGAGAATTCGTAAAGGGTTTACCAATTCGCAATATCATACCTAGTTGTTTAAAAGATTTACTCAAAATGGAGTCAATATGGGGTACAAATGACAATTTGTCATCCATAATGACCCCGAGATCTCGGATCACCTTCACTCTCACTCTCACCAAGTCACTTATACATAACCTGTAATTAAATGGAGACGATTTCTTTTTTCTAGAAAAACTTATGATGTTACACTTATCGGGATTAATAAAAGGATTGTTTTCTCAGCAAAAGGTCTCAAAGTTAAAACGATCATTTTGTTATAGTTCACAATCAGCATTACTACGAATAACTCTATAAATGTTTGCGTCATCTGCATAAAGAAGAATGTTAGAATGTGAGAGAGACTTTACTATATCGTTAATGTATAATGTAAATAACAGTGGCCCCAAATGGGATCCTTGAGGTACACCAGAACTTATACATTTACTGCTAGATATAAACCCTGAGACTACAACAGACTAAGTGCGATTTTCAACATATGATTTGATCCAGCGAAACAAGGCACCATGTATACCGAGTTGCCATAGCTTACATAATAACGTATAATGACAAATTTTATCGAATGCTTTGGCAAAATCGGTATACACGGCATCTACAGAGAAACCATCATCCAAGGCCTTCAATATAACACTGGTAAATGTTAACAAATTAGTTTCAACTGAACGACCTTTGTAGAAACCGTGTTGATTGGGCACAATATGGTGTCGCACAACATTAGCTAATTGATCAGTAACAATTTTTTCAAGAAGTTTGCTAAATTGGCATAATTTGGATATAGGTCGATATTTTTCAATATCGCGACTAGTAACAACCTTCGGTATAGGAGTTATCCAGGCTTGCTTCCAAATTGTAGGAACACAACCTTCATTAATAGATTTCTTTTAAATATATAAGTGTGTGAAATTGTATTCATATTTTCTCCTATGAGGTTTTATTTTATTTTAACTTAATTGTGTCGTCTAATAATAAATAATTTGAAAAGGGTCATAGTTAAAAACGACACCAATTTTTTTTTCATGGAGAAAATTTTCAGCAGTCATATTTTGTTTTGGCTATAGTCACACAGTTAAGAATCATAAATCTGAAAATCAGTTATTACTGCTTCTTAATCTGGTATCAAGCGCGTTTAAAATTTCAATAAGTAGTACCTACATTATTGCCGTGTTGGGGAAGGAGGCATTTGCTGGCTGAGTATTTGTTTAAGTCGACGAGCTTGCGAGTCCGTTTAATTATAATACGAAGCCTGCAATTGCCATTCCGGCTGAGGCTAATATAGGTAGTGCTTTTCTCAAAAATGGGGGACTAAAAAGTACTAAATTTAAATCAAGCCTTAAGGCCGAAACGCACAGAAAGCGGTGGCGATGGCGGTGCGGTGTGGAGGCGGTACCGGTTGTAATGTTCGAGCTAATATGAAAGGGTCCGCACAGAAAACCGGCGGGAAAAAAGCGTGGCGGAGGCGGCGCGGAGGCAGTTGCGGCGCGGAGGCGGTAAACCTCTTGCACAGATCGGCGAACGCGGCGCGGTGGCGGCGTGGCGCGGTTTTGCGGCGGGATGTTGTATTACACAGTAAAGTTGTCAGTGCACCGGCGCGCATCAACAGCGGCGGCGCTGCGCGGTGCGGAGGCGTGCTGCGAGTGGTACAACAAGTTGTTTTTTTTACAACTGTCGGGTCTTGTTTTTCATTTCATTTACTTTTTTTAAATGAGTATTACGGAAAATTTTATTTCTCTTGTGAAACCACACCCGTGCCTGTACAACACGCGGAAAAAAGACTACAAGAATGCTATCAAAAGGGAAACTAATGTGGGAGAAAATTTCCAAGGAATTAAAACTAAGTCGTAAGTTTGTGCATTTTGCAGTGTATTAATTGTCATTAAAATAGTTTACCAACTTCTCTCTGATTTCCGTTGCAAAATTAGACGCCCTTTGATTTGTGTGACTGGCGGGAAGCAAGGAATTTACTTATTGTGGTTGAAAATCTACTTTGATTTCGTGAGATCTATTCTATTATTAATATGTATGTCTTTCCCGCTCACGGGACAATGATGTCCCGGACCTTTGGGAGGCGTGCGTGGGGCTAGATACCTACAAAGTACCAACTGAGCCAACACGTAGAGGCCCTTTTGACAATTTAATGAAATGCAAGGAGTACACCGAGCGGATGCTGTCCCTGCCCGTGTCATGAGACGCACACAGAGACAGCACCCGCTGTGGTGTATAGGGACTATTGCTGGTTGATGGAATCTAAAGAAAACGGGTTATTGGGTGAAAATGATGGACTAGTGGCTGGGCTATTGGGTGAAACATCGGACGCCTGCCTAATAAACTGTCTCATTTTTTATCTCTGGCAGACGGTGACTCGCCAACTGCTAGATGGGCCCCTATTAATAGCGACATAAAAAAATGGCCTAAGGGCAACACCAGTCAGAGAGGCTGGGGGGGTAGAGAGGTGGCACTGGACTTTAAACACATAGCCAACTCGCCACTTAGGTGTCCACATCTACCCTCGAGCAACAGCTCTGGCGACTCTACTCTGGACAGCCAGTTAAGGCAAGCCAGAGGTCGGGGGCCTGTCCAACCACCCAGCCGATCGGCTCAGCCTGACCACAGGACACCCCCAGGAGCACTCAGGTAGGGTCGCTACTCCCTAACAGCCCGCTACAAGCTGCCTTACGTTGTTATTAATATTATTATTAACGGCGTCCGTAGCCCAGTTGGTAGTGACTCTGCCTACGAAGATGGAGGTCCCGGGTTCGAATCCCGGTCAGGGCATTTATTTGTGTGTTTATCACGAATATTTGTTCCTGAGTTATGGATGTTATATATGTATAAAAGTATCTATATGTATTTATCTATTATATATATCGTCGCCTAGTCCTACCCACAACACAAGCCTTATTGAGCTTACCGTGGGCCTAGGTTGTGTAAGATTGTTCCGTAACATTTATTTATTTATTTATTCGCGTGCTTAGTTTTAATAAAGTTGTGTAAACAACAAGTAGCTTTTACCACATCAATGGCAGTTTTAACAGAGCACTGCATGGGTAGTTAAAAAACTTGAAACTTTTGAGTAAGCTGACCAAATACATTTTCTACTACACGCCGGGCGCGGCTAAGTCAAAAGTTGAATTTTCTTTTTCTTTTATCTACTATGTATGCTGACTGTCTTAGGATTAACCCAAAACATTCATCACCTATAATCACATGTGGTGCCAGGTCATTAGTATTAGGCAGTGGCTTTGGTGGTTATAAGGTTCTGTTAATCAGATATGTTTTGTAGAATTCAGAATTCTTAAATATTCCACTTTCATTATGTCACCCATAACTGCCTATGTCCACAACAATAAATTTGTAGTATGGATCCACGACGGATGGAAACTTGCGCTATAGAGATTCCAGATTTAAACCTGTTATTAATAGTTTTATATTGGAATAATAGAGATATTGATATTTTTTATGCCCAATTGAAATCAATTTTAGAATACCTCCAAATAAAATTCAAAATAAAAAAATAATTATTGTTGCTGACTTCAATACCAACGTGCTAGAAAAATCAAGACAAACAATGAACCTATTAGATTTAATGCTTGAATTAAATATATACAAATCAATATAAAATTATTTAATACAACAAAAACGCACTTTAATTGTGATGTGCTACGCAACATCGTGGTGCTGCTGTCACGTATCCGACCTCCAAAACGCCGCAACTTGACTACACAGTCAAGGGCACCAATATGTCTTCACTCAAAATTTCATAAATATGTATACTACAACCTTATTGTTGCAGAAATAAGGTCTGTATACATATTTTTAAGACTTTGTGGTGTATATGTCATCGTTACATTGTGAACACCGTCAGTTTATAATCTTACTCGCGATATTATAATCAGTCGAAAAATTGTGAACTGTCCAAACCGTTCACAATTTAACGCAATATTTTTCGTTAGTTAATAATCTTTCAATGTCGAATCGTCAAATTGTGAACTGAGATCAAATCGGCTTGCTACGGAACGTACCCAACACTAGGTAGGTTAGGATAGTTAGGTAGCTTCAGTTGCCCGAAGGGCAAAGCGCCCAGAAATAAGAGCCCCGCGCAGTGGGGCTCCGTCGACACTGGTGGATGCCGAAATAAATGGAATAAAATGTCTGAATAACAGAAAAAAAAACAATTATGTTCTGTCGTAAGTGGAAACTGATGCAAGTGGAATAACTCGCTCAACCAAACAGCGCACAGGTTGCGTTCCGAATCAGAAAAATTTGATTCAGTTTACAATTTGTCGATATGACATTGTTATTATCAATATCGCGTTAGACTCGGATTAAACAGTATTTAAATATGACATTGTTAGTTTATAAACTAACGAAAAGGAATGCGTAAGATTATGTATTATTTTGACAGTTCACAATATTCCGTCAGTTTACAATATAACGGGTAAGATTATAAACTGACGGTTTTCACAATCTAACGGTGACATATACATATTGGGGCCTTGACTGTACCTTCGGCCAAAACGGTTCGTGGCGGTCGGATCGGCCTTCGGACACATTCACGGTGACGCCTCGGACGACGCATTTGGCGCGTTGCAATGCCTTTCCAATTTCCATTCGTTTGGATGTCCAACGGCCGGGTCAACTATTTTAACGTCATACCTGGCCATAAAACATCTTCCGAATTCTTCTTTTTTTATTAGCCTATATTGTGTCTCGGTCCTAGCCTTGATACTGTGGGGGCTCTCATCAGGACTCTCCCTATGACCCTACGTTACTACAGAGCAGACAGTAAAACCTCGTATTCGTTCAACCTGTAAATAAACGTTCTGGCCACTACGCCGCGATATAGGTTTTGTTGCTGTTCTGCTAGCTGAATTTCTTATGTCAAATGATTAAATAATATTTTACCTTTTATTATTATTGTGGGTTTATAAGCTGATCCCACAATACATTTTATACGGATTGGTAAGGACTAGCAAGGCCAGACTAAGGACTAAGTAAAACAAATGTGTTTACTATACGCACAATGTAACCGACATTGGTACTCTTTGGGGGAGGCCTATATCCAGCAGTGGACGTATTTCGGCCACACATGCGTGGTGATACGCACATGCCGTATAATTTAACTGAGTCGATTACTGCAGTAGTTGTGGGGTTTGGGTAAAACAAAAAGGGAGTAAGTTTCGATTCCCACCACAGGCTACAGGCTACATTCGATATCGGTTCATTTTTCATTGTACTTCTTATCTGTATCAAATGAATAACTCCTTGCACGTAATAAATCTATTGAACTTCTTCCAGTTGAATTTAATATACTTCGAGTTTTTGCACAACGAGTATAAACGCAGTCATGATCCTGATCCTGTCATGGCGACGGAGCGGTGACATGTAGTTCCGTATTTTTTATTTGTTTACAAGTAAAATGAGCAGTTTTGAATCTTGAACCGAGTGCCAGTTGGTGTATATTGGGCTGATTTACAGTCACAATTGTTGGTGATAAGTGAAGATGTGAGATATCAGCTTTATACATGTTTTGGGGACCGGCAACTTTGTTTGCTGCGTACTTACTCGCACAAACATTAAGCGTAGTAACTGCGGTTACGAGTGGAGTGACAGTGAACGACGTGGTGTGTTATGTCTATGTAGTGTTAATACCCAGTAATTTGGTTGTTATTTGGTAAAGATCGAAAGTTGCGTGTTAATAAAATTGAATGAGGGTAAAACACAACCGCAGAGCGCATAGTGTTCGTCTACCGCGAATAGAACCCAGAGGGTCAATTGAACGAGATGGCTCGTTTCAACGAATTCGCCATGGACAGGTTGGTCGAGGGGCAACTGCGTCGGCTTTAGATGTGACGACTGTGAAGTGAGTTCAAATCTTGTCAAAGACACAGAAACTATTGTTTATTCTTTTTACTTTACGCGTTATTCTTTTTACTTTTTTGACATATTTTGCTTAATTTTTGCGAGCACTGTTCATATTTTAGATTTTGTTTTTATGTTTAACGGAGTGCTTTATGCTGTTTTGAATTATTAGTTATTAAATTTGTTTCCCTTTTTTTTTTTGTTACGTACCTGGATATTATATTATTTGATGATTATTATTATTTTACTGATTTGATTTTGTAATTCGGCTTTTTAAAGTTTTAACAAATTTTGTTTTTGTATGTTTTTTTTTGCTTTTTAGATATGCGCTTTTTAGATGTTGACATTATGTTTATAATTTATTCTGTGATTGTATGACATTTATTTTTACGTGCGGGATTTTGTATTGTTACTTAAACATCTATTTTATTTTACTTTAATTTTTGTGCTCAATTTTTTTTTTTTTTGTAATTTTGTTATGCCTATGTGCGACATGTGCGTGACGTAAAAGGGGTTTTTTTTAATGTTTAATACTTGTTGTCAATACTTATTATTCCATTGTTTTCATTTAACATCATGAGCAGCCCCGCCGGATTACCCTGCCCTCACTGTTCAAGAATTTTTGCCGCATCTAGGGGTCTTAATGTCCATATTACTAAGGTTCACAAAGGCGTAGGTGGGTGTAGTGGCTCTGGGGCCGCAGTAACGGGGACCCAGAGTGCGGGACCCTGTGCGGACGGTTCTCAACTACACACTCTGCCTATTCTTAAGAAAGATGTCCGTGTGCTTAAGCACATACCTAAGGGGGCTAGGGTTTTGGCAGCGGGGAAGTTAAGCGGGGTAATAGAAAATTGTCTGAGGACTAACAGTTTGGAGGATTGGTTCGCCTTGCTGTCATTTTCTTTCACTGCGCTTAGGGTTCCTGAAAATACTGACCGTAAATCGTTAACTTCTAAGGTGAAGGAAAATATTGAGTCCATACGTGTGTACTTTCCGGATAAGAACTGCTATAAACCGCAGTCACTTTATCGCTCCATAGAGTCGAAGGTGCACGAGGGGGATTTACGGGGCGCTGTCCGTCTGTTGATGTCTGACTCATCGTTGGCTCCCAATAACGATGACACTCTGAGAGAATTACATTTGAAGCATCCCTCTCCATCCAGGCAGCTTGTGTTACCTCCAGAGCCTGACCTCACCACCGCTTATTTGTGCGTTACATCTTCTGATGTGTTGGGTGCGTTGGGAAGTTTTTACAATGGGTCGGCTGCTGGTTTAGATGGTCTTCGACCTCAGCATCTTAAAGAGCTAACTTCGCCTTCTGCAGGGAGTAATGGAGCTTGTTTATTGGAGTCGTTAACCAAGTTATGTAACTTTCTTCTCAGAGGCATGGTTCATCTACAGGTCTGTCCTTACTTGTATAGAGCGTCTTTGTGTGCGTTGTCTAAAAAAGATGGAGGCATTAGGCCTATTGCGGTGGGAAATACCATACGTCGGCTGGTAGCTAAGTTGGGTTGTCACTCAGTAAGAGAGGTCATGTCGGCTCACCTTCAACCTCATCAGGTGGGTTTTGGAACGCGCTTGGGATGTGAAGCGGTAATTCATGCCACGCGTTCCTTTGCGTTAGCACAGACCAACGCTGATAAAGTGATCTTAAAAGTAGATTTAAAAAATGCGTTTAACAGTGTAGAAAGGGACGTGCTGTTGGAGGAGGTAAAAGATTTGGTGCCTACTTTGTACCCCTTTCTCTATCAGTGTTACGCTTCGTCTACCAGTCTTTTTTATAACGACAGTACTCTCTCATCACAGGTCGGTGCCCAACAGGGAGATCCTTTGGGTCCTTTGATTTTTTGTCTAGCCATACAGAAACTGATAACTTCTTTGGAATCACCATTAAACGTATGGTATTTGGATGACGGCACAATTGGGGGGACGCCGGACGAGGTTCTCAGCGATTTGAGAAAACTTTTACCAGCTTTATCGGCATTGGGATTAGAGGTCAGTGCAGAAAAGTGCGAGCTGTTCCTGTGCAGCTCGGCGGTGTCTGCTTCCGAATTTGATGTTTTGTTACCTGGTATAAAGGTGGTAGACAGGGCGTCTTTTTCTCTTTTGGGGGCACCTATTTTTACGGAGGGTCTTGCCGTATCAATGCAGAGAAAAGCGGATGCTTTGTCTTTATCAATAACGCATTTGCAACAGCTTTCGTCTCACGTGGCTTTAGTTTTATTACGTAACTGCTTTTCGATGCCACGTATGATTTACTTTTTGAGGACGGCACCTTCTTGGTTGTCGCCGCAACATGTTCAAGACTTTGATTTAATTACTAGGCGAGGTCTTGAAGTTATCATAAATGTCCACTTGGATGAACCACAATCAATTCAAGCAACCCTGCCTATTCGATATGGTGGTCTCGGGGTTCGTCGGGTGCACGATATCAGCCTGGTCGCTTTTATAGCATCTGCTCACGGAACTAGAGAACTTGTCACTTGCATGTTGAACACAAATGGTGGCAACTATCAGGTTCCGTTTTTGCAGGAGGCTATGGTTGAGTGGAAGATTAGGTGTCCCAGTGATACGGTACCTGACGAGTTGGCGTCACAGCGGTCCTGGGATGACATAATGAGTAAGCAGACTTACGATAGCTTATTGGGGGTAGCTTCGGGAGCTGACGAGGCCCGCTTAAAGGCTGTTTTGGAGCCAGAATCTGGCGCATGGCTTCATGCGTTACCCTCGTCACACTTAGGTACGCTATTAGATAATGACTCGCTTCGAATGGGGGTAGCGCTGAGGCTGGGATGTCCAGTGTGCGAACCTCATCAGTGTGTTTGTGGGGCCACAGTCGAAGCAAATGGTCATCATGGGCTAAGTTGCTTACGTTGCGCTGGTAGGTTTTCTCGGCACCATTCAATAAATGACGTAATTCGGAGGGCAATGGTGTCTGCTAACTTACCGTGTGTGTTGGAACCTCAGGGTCTAAGTAGAACAGACGGTAAGAGACCGGACGGGTTGACACTGGTTCCGTGGGCGAGGGGTCGTAGTCTCATTTGGGATGCAACATGCGTAAGCACATTTGCCCCCACACATCTCGCTCACACAACGCGACGGGCAGGAGCAGCTGCAGAAACAGCGGCTAGGCTAAAGCACGCGAAGTATGCGAACTTGGAACCGGTGTACGATTTTGTTCCGGTCGCAGTGGAGACATCTGGGCCGTGGTGCGAGGAGGCAAAGTCGTTGGTGAAGGCGTTAGGACGACGTTTGAGGGAAAGGGGCTGCGGTCCCAGGTCCGGTTCGTACTTGGTACAACGGATTTCACTGGCAATACAGAGGGGAAATGCTGCCGGTATATTAGGGACGTTTACGCCAGGTACTTATCGGGCCTGGAATTCAATACCGTAATATTGTTTTTCTTTCCCATGTATATATATTTTTGTTTAATTTTTGTAACCGAGTCTTGACGAAGCATGTTGCTGATTATTGGTTGTAAGTATTTAATATTAGACGAAGTTTGTTGCGGAAACTCACTCTGTGCTCATTTTTGACGAAACCTGCGCTGTGGATATTTAACTTTGTGGATTGCTTTGATTAAGTATGCTTTGAATAAAAAAACGCAGTTTCGTTGAGCTGCAGTTCCCCAAGATTTGTGACGCTATCGACAAGGACCCTTATGTCGGCAGAGCGTTCAAACTGTTGGGAGTCCCTTGCCCACTGCCGGCGGTAAGTTAAACTGAATTTTTTTTTAAAAACGATATTTGAAAACAAAACTCAGGGTAAATATTATGCAAGGAGGTCAGTAAGAGAAGACCCGACGCCGAAAGCAAAATGTTTTTTATCTTATTTACGAGAAAACAAATTCAATTGAAATAAAATTAATACTAATGAGTCAAAGTTAGGTTTTTTATCGTGTTAAATATAAAAACAGTTTCACTGGTTTGAATTCCTTTTGATAAGTGATAACCAACTTGGCCTAGTTGATAGTTAATTTAGTGATCCTAATTATGAAGCTGGAGGGCCCGAGGTCTAATTTAGTCCAGTCAATGAACTGACAAATGGAAAAAATACAAAATTGGAAATAATTTATAATGGCAGATTTCTCCTATGTAATGGATATATTTTCAATTAAGTAGTTATCTAGAGGCAAAATCCGACAAAATATTACATAAAAAAAATTATAACTTAATTAGCTCCTGAAAAGTCAGTATGAATATTAATAAATGTTTTAATTTTCGTTCATTCAAATTTGCTTAAATATTCAAGATAATGTTGGATTCTTGAATTATGCATCTTAGAATATCGTTTTGAAATGAAATAAACCAACAATACGCTTCGCGTTACTGTTTTTCAAAACCGTATTTTGCCTGGAGTAATTCCGGTACAAGCACTGTTTTGTACGAAACACACGAAATATTTGCTCCTCAGTCACTTATTTTATTTCATTGATATTTTCTGTAAAGGGAATAAATAAATCATTTATCTATGTAAGTACTTGCTGACTTTTTCCTTCTCGGCCTTCATGAAGGTCATGGATCTGCCAATGTGTTATTATTGTTATAAAACATATATTCTTAAGAAATCGGTGATTCACGTGTTATAGAGATATAGGTCCACGTGTTTGTGTGTGTGTAAATTGAGATTGTCGGTAATTGGACATAATATGCCTTTTATAAGGTTACTGAATTATGTAATTTTAAACATGTATTATTATCATTAGGTGAACCTAATTGATTTTATTCGAGAATTAAAATTTTTATTAATAATTAAATTAAATTTTATCTTGAAAGAAATATGTTTTTTATTTGATATAATTTTTACAATGTACGGTGGCGGGATGAAAAGGTTGATCAGTTTTCAAATCAAATCATTTACGCGTTGCAAGCACATGTTACCTTTTAAAACTGTGTATCAGACGAGAGTGATGTATTGAAAATTATGTTCAACTGCTTGACAACAAAGTTCAAATTTACTTAGACGAATTTTCCTTGAACTATCCTTGTAACTTGTTTGAACCTCGCCTCACCGTTCACCCACAAATAAATCTTGATGCCGCGGTTCGTAGTAACTAAACGTAGGCAGAGGTCTAGTTTCGTTAGGCTTGACGGGTGAGGTGAGGCGCACACGCTAGTTTTCCGAATAACAACCCAGAGGCTTGAGGCGCGCAGGAATGAACTAAATAAATTCCGTCCGGCTCGCGGGCGATGTCAACGGAACGGCGCGCAGCAAGAGAGTGCTCGCGTCTCGCGCCTGTGTGCGTGCGTTCACACATAGACAGCCCCCGCCGCCCACAACAGCGCGACAGAAATATTACGTCAAAAATTTGAGATATAAAAAGTTGCTCAGCTAGGCATTGCTCTTAAGTATTTGAACTATTTTGTTTTGTTAATCTGTTACGTCAATGGCATCACAAATATGCCAAAAAGAACGAAAAAATCCATGCTTACTTAATAGGCGGTACCGTAAATTTATCGTTCACCTGAGCGATTATTTAAATACCGTTACATTTCCCAACAATAATATACCGTCGATACTTTAAGCACTAGGTATACACTTCATTCGAATAGTATCGATAGTTTGCAAAACAGTGGTAGCACCTCTAGTTACGTCAGTTTGCCATATATCATTCTAATCTTGCTAGAAAAAATATGGTATAGGCCATCATAGAACCTTGCCGTTGTAAATGCTATGTCAATACGGGTTACTAGGATTATGACGTCGCTATTTGTAGCAGTTAAAATTACAGGGTGGGTCTACGGTGGCCTAGGAATCAAATTGGTTGACTTTACGCGGGAGGAGCCGCGCGGGCAGCTATATGTAGTTAGGTTAGGTATTATGTGCATGAATATGTTTTGCAAAATGTAATTATCAACACTATTTAAGTTGCACTTGTCAATGGAGCTATATCCATTCCTCTTGTATCTCTGACAACCTGATAGACAACCTGCGAGAAATTTTGCACCACATCAAATAATGAGAAATGCTCTAAAGTTTAAAAGCAGTTCACGTTAACCACGCCCTTTAGCAAAAGACATGCTTATGATTTCTGCGCACGAGAAAACGAGATGCAAAATTTATCGTGTAAGTATGGCTTTTTGGACAAATTTTAATAAATACCTTATTGTGTGATATTTTAGCCTTATTTCCTCCTATTAGATTTTATTTCAGGTAAAATAACACTTCAACTTGATTGTGTCGTCTAATAATTTATAGATTGAGTTGACTCAGGTAAAAATACATCAATACCCACTGAACCCTCGTCACAACAAACATAACTAAAACCATAACGACAGGCAAGGCTTGTTGTATAAAAAAACGTAATTTGATTGCGTTTTTCAGATTGAAATAATTGACAGGGACTATCATAATAATAATCTAGATGTAAAATAACGGCTGAATATTAGGTACCACTGAATGTTTCAGGCAATTAAAGTTAACGAGTGGTATAAAGTATTGACATCCGCCTGTAAATCAGGCAGTTTAGTTTCGGTAATCTTTACAACATGTACTTCTGTAAAATTATGATATTGACGTCGGTGTTTGTGATTATGGGTTGGAAACATATTTTAGTAAGTACTAAATTATTATCAAATAAGTTGAATTTTTTGTACAAGCTTTTGTTGCCGACCGTACTTTTTTTGCACAGTCAATAACTACTCGTTAAAAGGGTTCCAATAAGCCCAAGCACGGGTATATCTAGTACAATCAAGTGCTAAAATATGTATCGAGATAATCCTCTTATAAATAGTCGCATCCAAAACACCCTGCGGCGCACTACAGCCCTCCACAAAGTATAGGGTGTAGACACCAAATAAAATAACCAATAATGATGAATTTTCTCAAAAAAGGATTAAAAATATTGTCAAATGGAGAAAAAAGTAAAGCAGGTGATTAAATAATCACAAAGTTATGAGTGTTTAAAGTTTTAAGAGGGGGTATATTCTGTCCCTTTTCCACAAAAAGCAACTTCATATGAAACGATTGACATTTACTGTGACGCTCGTGGATCGCTGTTTTTGTCTCATATAGTTTTTTTTTGCCGCCACTAAATAGGCATTTCCCTGGTGTAGGGCAGCAGTGGCATCAGTACTGGATAGAGGCTGAGGAAGAAGATTCTGGTAAGGCTCTAGACCAGACATCGAAGAGCGGGAAACCGGTTTTTGAGCTGCGGTGTGGAAGGCAAGTGGGAAACCACCACACTATTTTCCCAGAAAAGGAGTATATGGAAATGCAAAGTACACAGAGAAATGTTCTTGACAACGGGCTTCCACGATGTAACATTCCGTGGCGGTCTGAGTCCGGCAGGGTTAGGAACAAGGCTAACTCGGTCGTCATCCTGCGAAATCCTTGTAAAATTGGGACTTGGAATGTACGGACAATGCTTGTACCAGTAAAGATAGAAGAGGTAATCTCGGAAATGGGAAGAATCGAGATAGATATATTAGGATTGTGTGAAGTGAGATGGGAAGGCAGTGGAGATTATTGGATCAATGACTATAGAGTAATTTACACAGGAGAGCAACAAGGCACAAATGGCACAGCAATAGTGCTGAACAAGAAATGGGGTTCCTAGGTAGAAAACACTATCCACCGTAGCGACAGAATAACCGCAGTAAAGATCAAGGCTAAACCAGCAGATATTATCATAGTGCAAGTTTACATGCCCACAGGCAGCCATCCAGATGACGAAATAGATGAGGTGTACAACCATTTAGAATATATCTTAGACTCCGTTAGCAAAAATGACAGCTTAGTAGTAATGGGAGACTTCAACGCAGTGGTAGGAGAAGGAAAAGAAGGGAACATTGTTGGGAACTTTGGACTTGGACAGAGAAATAAAAGAGGTAACCGGTTAGTCCAATTTTGCATGGAGAACGATTTAGTAGTAACGAATACATTATTCAAACAGCATACAAGAAGATTGTATACATGGAAAATGCCAGGCGATATTGGCAGATATCAAATAGACTATATAATGATAAAGAATAGTTTCCGTCGTCAGCTCAAGATATGTAAAGCTTTTCCTGGCGCATATTTAAATACTGATCACAACTTATTGCTCAGTTCACACAATTTCACAACAAGTACCACCAGAAAAAAGTCAAAGCCAAAAAATATTGATCTTAGTAAACTTAAGGATTTTAATAGCAATTTTAGAGTGCAATATAGTAATAATATATGTGCAGTATTAATTTAGAGGATAGATGGAATTATGTTAAGAAAATAATAAACCAAGGAGCACAGGAAACTTTAAAAAAAGAAAGAATTGAACTTCTAGGAAGAAATGGTTAACCGGAGAGATTATAAATTTAATGATAGAAAGAAGAAATTATAGAAATAAATCCGATGATGGTAGTATAAAAGAATACAAAAAACTGACCAATCAAATTACATTAAAATGTAGAAAAGAGAAAGACAGAGATGTGGTTGAATCTTGTGAGGCAATAGAAAAACTAATGAGTAAGGGAAAGGTAGATCAGGCATATAATATTATACGGAACATGAATAAGAAGCATAGAAGTAGAAGCACAGCAATAGCAGATGAAGAAGGGCAAATCCTGCTTAATAACATAGATATAGTCAGCAGATGGGTAAGGTACTTGGAGGCTTTGTACAAGGGAGAAGAGATGGCAGAAGGCGATATAGAGCAGGAAGAACTGGTATTAGGGGATGCAGTGGGGCCAGAAATACTTAGAGAAGAATTTGACAATGCACTAAATAGAATCCAAACTGGTAAAGCTGCTGGTATTGACGATATCTATATTGAGTTAGTTAAATACGCAAATTGTGAACCAATAATTGATGAAATATTCTTAATTACTAAACAAATTCACTCAACCCAACACTCTACTCTGTGAAGAGCATAGGACACTTAGTTTAGTTTCACAGGCAAGTAAAATTGTTTTGAAAATAATTCAAAACAGGATCAGACCCATATCAGAAGATTATATAGGACCAGACCAATATGGGTTTAGAGAAAGCAAAGGTACCAGGGAAGCAATACTCGCTCTTAGATAAGCCGTGGACAGGCGCCTAGAACTTGGCCTTGAAACTCATATCGCATTTATAGACCTAGAGAAGGCATTTGATAAAGTGAACTGGAGGCAAATGATGGGTATTTTAAGAGAAGCCGGACTAGATTTTAGAGACAGGAGAGTTATTTTTCAATTATACAAGGAACAGGAAGCTTGAGTGGAGATAGGAGATGAAAATGGGAATGCAAGAATTAGGCAGGGTGTCAGACAAGGGTGTCCACTTTCACCGCTAATCTTTAATATATATATAGAATATGCAATTAGAAAAATCAGAGAAATTGGCAAGGGAGGGATCAAAATTAATGGGGAAAAATACATTTTATTCGATTTGCAGACGACATCGCAGCATTTGCAGAAACACCAGATTAGTTGACGGAATTAATTTCAATTATGGATACAACTTTTAACGAATTGGGTTTGAGAATCAACATAAAGAAAACGAAAACGCTGACCACCTCAAAACACAAATTACACCATCCACCAATAGTTATTAACAACATACCCATACAACGTGTCGATAGTTTTAAATATCTAGGCAGTCTGATAACAGGAGACTCCAGATGTACACCAGCGGGGCTAGCACAACTGACACAACAAGCGCGACGCGAGTCGAGAGAATCCACCCGCCTCTTTCTAATTTGCACAATACGAGTGAGACAGGAGACGCTTAGTCGCGCGCGACACGACTTATTAGCAAGGTTTTGCTAGACGTACAGACATCGTCGCGCGAGTAGCCATGGCGAAAAAAGCTTTTAACCAAAAGAGACAACTCTTAAAATCCAGTTTGTCAAGTAGGATCAAAAAGTTGATAATTAAAGTGTACATTTGGAGTATTGCCCTGTATGGCAGCGAAGCGTGGACAATGACACAAAGGGATCGAGAGAGACTGGAAGCGTTTGAAATGTGGTGCTGGAGACGGATGGAAGGCATAAGCTGGACTGAGAGAGTAACAAATGAGGACGTGTTAAGAAGGGTAAAAGAGAAGAGAGCGATCCTGAACACCATCAGCGCTAGAAGGGGGAAAATGATTGGACATTTGAAACGGCACGGCAACTTCTTTAAAACCATAATGGAAGGAAAGATAGAAGGAAAGAGAGGCAGGGGAAGACCACGGCGCAGTTATATGGACCAAATAAAGGAAAAAGCTGGTGTCGTGTCGTATCAGCGAGTCAAGGAGATGGCGTACGACAGAGAGAAGTGGAAAATACTCAACCGACAAGAGGATAACTCTTAAATTTAAAGAAGAAGTTTTTTTTACAGAATTGATTAGCTTTTGTTATTTAAATCACTAGACTGAAAGTCCCACATTGATATCTTTTCTAGTTTATTTAAAAAAAATCGCAAAGTTTGACTTTATCTGGGTTACCCGAAACACAAAAACAATTTTGAAAAATAAACTATGAAATATAATTCAATTTTAATTTCATGGGTAGAATGCACATATAAAGACATGTATTTGTATCAATTTACGTACATCAACAATAAACAGATACTGAGATATTCTAATTTTTCACACTTTTCGTTTTTATTTTTTTATTCCCGAATAATCCCGTATTAGATCGAAATGTTTTGTATATAGGTAAATCAGACTCTCTTCTATCATCAATTAAAAAATTAGACTCTAATACCGCGTTATTCAGAAATAATAAGCAATTAAATGTATATCCGGATTTCTTTGACCTAGGTTTGTCACTTCTCTGAATATTTTTCTCAAACTTTCAAGATATACGTTAAACCCCCAACATAAACGAATCTGTGCCTGTCTGCAGCACTTTTGTATCGAAAGTATTGTCTGGCGATACAGTTCGAAGCTATTGTCGTGAATGGTCATGATTCACGATAGTATTTACATTGGTGTTTATAATTATGTCTCAAACAGCCGATTTATCTTATGTAGCAACACCTACAAGGAATCATTTTTATAACAAGGTTGACGGGTAGGCGGGCTGGCAGAGTTCCGAACGGCTATATTGGGAACGAACAGTTAAGTGCGGTTTGTAGTGGTTGATTTGGAGGAAAACCAGGGTGAGCTCTTTCCATAATCACTTTCGATGCGTCCTATGATATTGTAACGATTGGGTATCATTTACACGTGTGTTCATTTGCTTTCACAGATCGGACGATGATTGTTTATGATGCGATGTATTTATGTGCGTCCACAGGTCTCATTCTCTTTGGGAGGCGTATTGGTATATCATGTAGATGAATAAGGTTTTCCTACAGGTCGCGCATGTACGTGACCTGTAGGACACACATCACAGTTCTTAGTTGTGGAGTTCTTTAGTGTTAGAGGATTAGTTACAAGTGTAACAACAGGGTAGTTCGGTAGTCTCGGCTTCAGGCCATATCATCATCAGTCAAGGGTGCACCCGGGTAACTGGAACAATAGCGTGTGAATTGGGACAGTATCAATGGTGGTAAGGGATGTCTAGAAGGGGAGGTTGGAGGACATTCTTGGGGACGAAAGTCCCCACACGTCATAGGGAGCTGGCACGCACGAGGCGGCAGCCCCTATGTCAGATATATAAAGGATTCCGCAAGTTGTAAGGGTATGTTTATAGTTGCATATATGCTAATACGGGTCTTAGCTTAAGTGCTATAGGTTCTCATTCGCGGCCATGAGAGTGACCAGAAGTGGCTTCGCGACATGGTGGAGCATGCTGGGATCTAAGCCAGTCTTCATCTGTTTAACACTTTATTTGCCCCAATTTCCTGCTAAACCAATATTAAATGTAGCATGTGCATGATTTACTCAAAAACAGATTACTGTTCATAAAGTTAATCAAAAGATTTTTAAAACCATCCACGAGAAAGAGATTAACATTATTAAAATCCTGTCTTAAGGCCCCGCACGTTCATGGTCTTCTCTCCCTCTCACTGAGCGTGAGCGTGAGCGAGATGGAAGTGCGTGTTCAAAAGCGCGGATATCATGTTTTTCGGAATATTTTAGAAACGAGACGAAATTTAAGAAAGTAAGAAAATTAAGTTATAGTTCATTACCTTATGAAGAAGATTATTAAATTTCATCTCTTTCTGATAAAAAATGGAGCAGTAAACTGGTCACAAGTGAAAAAATAGGGTTGACTTTAGATTTATTTTTCTCCACTTTCTTATGTTAAAATGGATTTCTACGAAAACAATGTCACTTCTTATATCTTGCAGATTATGATATCTATTTTCCAACACGAAAATTGTTACGTTATAAGGTATAAACTGGTTACTAAACAACTCACTTTTACCAAAATTTGAGATGCCAAGCCTTAATCGGTTTAAAAGTTTCCGACTTTTCAGAAAACATACTTACAGCAAACTATCACTGTATTATGTCAGAGGTGCTCCTTATGCAAAGATTACAGTTAAAACCAAGTTATATAACAGAACCATACCATTCATCAATGTTTAGTGTGGTGCAAACATTTAAGACCTTTTAGACATCATAAGGAATTAACCTTCCATAAGTAGTACATTTTAATGTCATCTTACGATAAATAGGGATAAACAGCGCATCAGATTTCAATGCAATTTATTTACTACACGGGTTTACGGAGGTGAAAAGAATCAACTCCCGTTCTTTGGAAAAAACAAAGAGCAAAGCCTGTTCTTTCAGGTACTATATTTGATGGTTACTTTTTTATTGAAAACATGACCTAAGTAAATGTTTTCTGGTGAATCGGATTCATTCAGAGGTTCAAGGGTGTACGAACTTAGGAGACTATAAGCTGCAGACACAAATAATAACCTTTGGGAGCAATCTGTGGTTTTCCTATATTTTTCTTGTTGTCAGGAGGAGGAAGTTTTAGACAGTATGATGTTATTCTCAAGTTGCGTTCTGATTTCATCAGTGTATTTGTTTATAGGTACATTTATACCGAATAAATTACTGAAATCGGTATACGTTGCTCATATCTATTCTACCATATTATTGAGATCAAAAGAATGGTAGCATCCTGGGAATTCACTTGTTTTTTGTATTATTAGTATGTGGCAGTAGGCTTTTGTGCAGATTCACTTTTATTTCGGCGGTTATTGTCAATGAGAGATCTGACAGCAGTTCGATGGATCTAATTGATGTTGACTTCATTATTGTTTGGTTACCAGCAACTTATCTCAAGACCACTAGTGTACTTTAGGTCTGACTTCCGATCACGCATAGTTGCTATGATTTCATTACCAGGTTATGCCGAGAAGGATTAACTTTTAACGTAAAATAAGTTACTCGCAATTTTAACTGTGTCATTATCATCTTCTCCTAGCCGTATTCGGCCTCAGCGACTGCTAATCAATGCGGAGAGCGTCGCTGGTGCGCCCTCAGGTGACTGACATAGCCAATTTTTGCGGTCTGTCATAGAAAATCAAGGAAGTGTTATTTATTGACAGTTGTGATATATCAGATAATGCTGGTTAATGAGTTAAAGAAGTGAGTTCAGACATATTATGAGTCGCATAGTGAGTATACTGTGTTGGGTCGCGCGTGATGCTCAGCTGTGATGAAACAGGGGATGGAACAATGTTGTCAGTATGATACACAAATAGTATACCTACTCCAAAATAATGTGTGGAGGTGGCTGGTGGCCCTCAGGTACAAGTCGATTGTTAGAGGGCAGGGAAAAATTCATTTATTATAAAAAAAATATCATCATCACGTATCTGTCACTCAATAAATCAAGTGGAGTCTTGAAATATAAACCAATGAAGATTCATCGGATACCTACGTGATACGTTGACAATATTGTCAATTGCAATATTGACCATAATCAGCAGGTATTAATCATTTAAATGCTTTCCATACACAACGATAAATATAATAGTAACATTACTTACAATTTAATCATGAATATATCCTACATGCGTAACCATAGCTACAACAAGTTAGTAAATACAACAAGATGTACACCTAGAAATCGTAAACACTTAGCTTTGTTGACTCCGATACTATGCTCTGAATCAGAATGTAAAATGGGTATGAAAGCTTTGGTGCTTAGTTTCTTTTAATCCTTTAGCTATAAACCATGACTTACGCAGTAGTGTCCAGAATTCTTGTATAAGTAAATTCATTTGTGACTTGAAAGTAAATAGTCAGATAACTCACGTGACTTCGTTAAGTGAATCTCGCGAATCACGAATACGTTTTGTAGGTGCAACCGAAAGGTTCGGCTCGTAGATAGAATACGTTTAGACTTCAGACTTGAGTATAATGAAGTGTTATGGTTAAACAAAGATTTGTAATTATGATTGTTTTAAATATTTCGTAATTGGACTCTTAAATGTTAGATTTTAGATTATTTATTGAAAATTGTACATCTCATTTACATGTCTAAATATAAAGAATTTACAATTTTTGGAATGTGCTGGGGACAATGATCATTCTGAAGAACCTCATTTACAGTGTAGCACAAAGGGTCAGTAAACTATACTTAAGTTCCTAAAGTTTCTTGTAAAAAAGGCAGTGCCGTGCGAACCTTTGCCATACACCGGCGCGAAGATTTACCCCTTAAATAAGAATCAAATAGATTCAATTTACTGAGAGACAATATAAGTGCGAGTCTAGACAGTGCGTAGCACGCGGCGGATAGCTTGTCACATACATACGAGTAGTCAATATATGATGACCTGATGAGACCCTGAATCGATCATGAAGTCAATAGATAGATAGAGAGATAGATCGTTTATTTGCTTGAATCATGGTCATTATAATAAATAAATAATAATAAATAATAAATATTACGGGACAATCTTACACAAATCAACCTAGGCCCACGGTAAGCTCAATAAGGCTTGTGTTGTGGGTACTTGGCGATGATATATATAATAGATACATACATATAGATACTTATATACATATATGACATCCATAACTCAGGAACAAACATTCGTGATAAACACACAAATAAATGCCCTTAATTATAAGTGTTACATTTCAATTTTATAGTCCAGCACAATTCTGCCGGCTGATGGCGTGCAAATATTTAAAGAAAATCGTCACATACATTACAACATTTACAATTCAATAATATTCAACATATTAACAAAGTCCAGTATAATAATGACTAAAATAATTCCATTGTCATAGTATTATATTAATAGGTACTATCAAAACGAATTTTACTTAACATTTACTGTGCGTACTTAGTATACCTACAATTTGTTGTTTTAAGGAAATCTTGGACCGAATAAAAGCAATTTTCGGTCAATCAGGTGCTCAATTTCCTACAGAAACTATTGTAAAACATGTCCGTAATTTCTTTCGGTATGGAGTTATAAATTAAGCAAGCTATGTAGTAGCAGTTTTTGCGGTAAATTTCTAGTCTTGGAGCTGGCATAGACAAGGCCGTATGCGTAACTGCTCTACGGTAAGAGTTGTCATTTAATTTGAATAGTGACACATTGGACTTTACTAATTTGGCAGTTTCAAAAATATATATACTAGGCGCTGTCATAAACTTATTTTTTATAAAGATTTGTCTCCATGAGTCTACATTTCTCAGACCCCAGATTGCTCTGAGGCATTTCTTTTGGGCAATGAATACTCTATTTGATTCGGAGCAACTTGCCCATAGTACGATCCCATATCGTATTTGGGAGCAAATATAGGCGTGATAAACCGAGATGGCTGTCACTATTGAGCTAGTATTCAAGGAATCGGGATGCGTTTACCTGAGGCACAATGGTGTAATTGGTAGTTATGTTACTAAACACATGGCCCACTAGGGCCATGTTTTAGTTTTAAAAAGCATTAGTGTAAATGTATAATGTTCATTATCAATCAGGTTTATCAGACACAGTTCACACAGTCAATACACGATGTGGAGGCCGATGAGTCTAACGCCTCTCTGAGAGGCAAATCATAGAGCCTAGGTGATTCTGCATCTGACACTTGCAAAGCAATTTGTATGTCTAAAAACATGGCTATTCGGGCACCTGATAGTTAGAAACACTTAGTAATATCCTGACAACAGCTCAGAAGACTCAAACCTGGACATCCGCAGACAAATAGCCTTGGAGCTGGAACTGACCACTAGTTTTCAGTGTTACCTCAAGTAGCTAAACTTACGAAACATCACGCTTTCTTCATCAGAAGAAAGTCAGCAGACCGCGATGAATAACAGAAAGGAGTTCAAGTTTGGGACTTCATTTCTAAAATACAAAACACGATCAACAACGGCATTAAACATGAACTTAAGTAACTAAGTACCTGACTGTCCCCATGTTACTACACGTCATACATAAGCATCATATGGCGAACTAGCCTTTCGATATGAATATACCTGCTCGTAGAATAAGCTGACGCCGACTGTATGCAAGGATCAAACAAATTCACGCGTTAATATCGATGAATTGTATCATTTGTTGTACCTTACGAGTTGGTACATAATTCTTTTATGGACAACTACGAGCTAGAATTAAATCAAGAAACATTATTCCATCATTCCTAGAGATGTTCTTTAAATGATACTCAAACATAATTCATTCGTTTTATAGATTTTGAGAAGGCGTTCAATCATATCGCTTGTGATATCTCACGAGGCAGTACTAAGGCAACAATATCTAGGTACCAGGGTACCAGTGTTGGTATATCAGCCATAACAAAAATTACATGGTTAAGTATTAAAAACAGTATTGAAAATGCAAAAACTATACACACATAAGGATATAAATCTAAAACTGAGATGGAGATTAGTTAAATGCTATGTATTGTCAATCCTTGTGTATTGTGCAGAGGCTTGGACTTTAAATAAATTGACAATTAAAAAAAACTGAATGCATTTCAAATGTGGCTATATAGGAGAATGTTGAAAATGTTGTGGACAGACAATGAAAGAGTATTGAACAAAATGAAGAAGTATTAAAACCCGATGGTAAAGGTAAAGGGTTCGAAATCGGTGTCCCGGTGCATGAAGCTACCATCCTCAACCTTAATTTAAACAGCATCATGGATTTCTTTAAAACCGACATCAAAATCATCGCATTTGATTATTGATTATAGCAACGACTGTTCTTCCAATCTTAGGAACTGCATAAAAACTAGTAAAATTTTTTTGGCTCCTGGATGATAACTCAGAACAGATATCATGTGTGCACGGCAAGGATAATGACATTAATAACATAACTTAACGTTCACGGAAGTTTTTAAAGTAGCTTCAATCAAAGACTGCGATGGTTCGGACACACTCAAAAAGGAGGAAAAAACCATAATAATATCAATAACATTGCACTTCGCCTTCCCAAACATTCCAGAGGAAGAGGTATACCAAAATCCACGTGGTAGTCCAATATTAGAAAAAATGTAATGTGAAGAACCTGGTCGAAGAAAAGACAACTCATAATCGATCGCGCTGTCGCAAACTGACTAAGAGACCCGACCTTACATAGATGTTAAAAGGGAAGGAAAGGAAAGCGAAACTAATACAATTAGTATAAAATTTAAACGGAGACTTCCGTTTAAATTTTATACTAATTGTATTAGTTTCGCTTAAAATCAGATTTTAAAGATTTACACACTTTAAAGATCAGATTTGAGGCTGAGAAAAATATTTCTCACGGTCGGTAAATGCTTGACTTGACCACTGATAGTGGAGCATTGGAGTCGAAAATCACCGTAGCATACTACTTTCATTGTTGAATTAAAACGTATACAACTGCGCGTAAAAATAGGCAAGATCTGTGCAGATATAGCCAAATGTGTACAGTTAAACTTTGACATAACTGGGACTTCAAGGGACCGGCAGATGTGTCTCGCTTAAAGAAGTATTCCACTTAACAAGTGTCTCAGATATCCAAGTGTATTAATATTTGTCTCATTTACAGAGGGTTCCATTAATACAGGTGAGATAAGAGATTATTTTCGTTACAGAGAGGTGCGATTATTAAATGTATAATAAAAAAGTTAGTAAACAGAAATAATTAAGCACGTTTCTATTAACAGTACATAAAGGCATACATAATCCTTCAATCAAAATAGAACACAACATTTTATTAAAAAACAAAAAAAAACATTTATAAAAATTAAAATAAACTGTATATTTGTTTTGTGTACTTTGGAAGTAACATGAGGTCATTTAGCCAAGAATGATGAAACAAGACGAAAATGAATCAACAATAAAGTACGAGTTATACGAGGTAATGAATTAACGTTATTTCAGTTATCGAGGTATACGTCGTATGAAATAAATCAAAAACTATTTTACAAAAGTATTTTTTTAAATATAGTCTTAGTAAAAGAGGTTTTATATCAAGTATGAGACATAATTCATTTAATTTATATTGAGACTGAGTGCTCACTCCACCGTCAAACTTAGTTTGTGGTGGATCACATTTTATTTAAGAATTCGATTAATTTTCGGTATTATATAATAAATAATAATAACCAGGTCTTAGGAAAAGAAAAGAAAAAACAACGTCAAGCCATAGGGCAGCCCGTTGTTTGCCTCTACTTTCAAGCTTCATGTTCTATCCTATGTTATTTTTTTAGGTGATCAGTGGAGTGTATTCGTATTGTATAAACAAGAAAACGCTTTAAAAAAAAAAAAAAATAAAAAAAAAATCACACTGACCCGCGCAGAATAATTTTTAAATATTTATAGTAGGTCGAGGAGGAATCAGGGAAATCAATAGATAAACAGATAAATTAACATTAGTTGTGGTAATGCTTCGTGCATTCGTTTAATAACGTAAGCAATTTTGCCCGCGGGGGAGGATTCCATTCCATGGAAAAAGGAAACAAGTATAAAGATGATAATAAAATCTGGCCAGATATTCGTTTCAATCTAGCAAGGCAAAGCAAATCCTATTGCGGTAACCTAAAAGTATGTACATACATGAATCAGCAATGCACAATGTATAGAAGTATTTTCATACACTAGCAAATCTATAATATGGTTTTACGATATATATAGGACATATTATGATTGATTGTTTATTACGACATGGAACGCCAAGACACGATGAAGCTTGGTTGGTCAAAATCTCAAGAATAGAGGACCTCGCAGTTGGCTACTCGGGCCCCACGAAGAGCTTGGAACTGATTTAGAAAAGTGCGTCAAGATGAACTTATCAGACGTTACAGCTATCAGAAACTATGTGGATTACTGGGCCCAATCAAGGCGATCGATAGGATTCAGAGCTTGTCAATATTTGCAATGGGAAAAGAACGGTAATTTCAAAGATCTGAGGAAGAGTTAAATAAAGCTGTGAAAGATGATAATCTCTATTGGATATATGATCGCCAGTTTTCTGGGGGGCCGGGAGTGTCGTGAATGGTCATGATTCACGATAGTATTTACATTGGTGTTTATAATTATGTCTCAAACAGCCGATTTATCTTATGTAGCAACACCTACAAGGAATCATTTTTATAACAAGGTTGACGGGTAGGCGGGCTGGCAGAGTTCCGAACGGCTATATTGGGAACGAACAGTTAAGTGCGGTTTGTAGTGGTTGATTTGGAGGAAAACCAGGGTGAGCTCTTTCCATAATCACTTTCGATGCGTCCTATGATATTGTAACGATTGGGTATCATTTACACGTGTGTTCATTTGCTTTCACAGATCGGACGATGATTGTTTATGATGCGATGTATTTATGTGCGTCCACAGGTCTCATTCTCTTTGGGAGGCGTATTGGTATATCATGTAGATGAATAAGGTTTTCCTACAGGTCGCGCATGTACGTGACCTGTAGGACACACATCACAGTTCTTAGTTGTGGAGTTCTTTAGTGTTAGAGGATTAGTTACAAGTGTAACAACAGGGTAGTTCGGTAGTCTCGGCTTCAGGCCATATCATCATCAGTCAAGGGTGCACCCGGGTAACTGGAACAATAGCGTGTGAATTGGGACAGTATCAATGGTGGTAAGGGATGTCTAGAAGGGGAGGTTGGAGGACATTCTTGGGGACGAAAGTCCCCACACGTCATAGGGAGCTGGCACGCACGAGGCGGCAGCCCCTATGTCAGATATATAAAGGATTCCGCAAGTTGTAAGGGTATGTTTATAGTTGCATATATGCTAATACGGGTCTTAGCTTAAGTGCTATAGGTTCTCATTCGCGGCCATGAGAGTGACCAGAAGTGGCTTCGCGACAGCTATGTTAGATGTGACGGGGATTTTTAATTTTATTTCTTTATATCAATTTTATTACACCAGTAACAAGTTACATAGGTATCCGAATGGCGAACTTCAATGACATATATAAGGCATTCTACATGACATGTAATATGTATATAATATTATGAATAAATGAGTATGAGTATAGTGCATTCGAATAAAGTAAATAAGGAGTCATTTCTGGTCCTCGGCTTAGGCACGTCCCTTGACCATTTAAGTCACTGTAAATTAGAAAGCCATGTTCACTAACATCAATTAAAATAAGGCCTTTAAACGGTACGGTCGCCACTATTGTCAATTTTTAAAAACCGGTCAAGTACTAGTCTGACTCGCACACCGAGGGTTCCGTACAAACTTTCATACACCATACCCGTCATGTCAGTACGTCTAGCACAACTTGCTGCTTAAGTCGTGTCGCGCGCGACTCAGCGATTCCTGTCTCACTCCTATTGTGCAAATTAGAAAGAGGCAGGTGGATTATCTCGACTCGCGTCGCGCTTGTTGTGTCAGTTGTGCTAGCCCCGCTGGACCCCATTCATTCTTGAATAATCTTAAACAGCTCATAGTAGAAGTTACCGTTGCAAAGCGCCTTCTGCATGTTGGTACTAACAACTTACAACCTAAGTATGTTTGTTTATCAGCGATAGCTTTTTATCACGGGTACCGATTTCGATTATTTATTTTTTATTTGATAGAAGGGACTTTAACGATAATCTGATAGGAATTTGAAGATATAAAATTACATACAAAAGCAAGTAAATTACAAATTTAATTAAGATATTATTTCTGATAAATAAAAATATAAGCTTGATAGAGATATCGTTTTATTTTTCCTGTATTATGTATGTTACTCTTAATTATATGTAATTATTTCAGAATTTTCGCTTCGTTAACGTCGGAGATAGGGGGGGGGGATGGTATTTTTTCTACATTTTCCTTAATAAATCAAAATTAACCAAGTGTAGAAAAAAATTAAAATTGGTTTTAGAAAGTGCAACTCAAGGCCTTTCATATGATATCCCACTTGATCTATTTACTAGACTTTGATTTTTAACCCCTCTCATATTCATCATTTAAACAGAAAATAAAATGTATATTTATTTTTTTCATTTGCCATATTCATAGTATTCATATTCATATTTATTTATTTGATATTAATCATACACTGTCAATTGGGTACATTATAACATTATAGGTAAGTAAATTAAAATTAAAACCTCAAATACTGGGTTACAAATGTCCCATGAATAATATAAAAAAATATGTTACATAATTTAATTCAATAAGAATAGCTTACAATTACAATGTTAAGGTGTTAGTAAATAGTAAATTGAATATGTCCACAATTAAAATAATATGATACAATTAAGTATTATCAATGTCATTTCTAATTAAATGTCAGCTCGATATATTTATTCATCTAGGAATTTCTTCACAGAGTAGTAAGCCTTGGCTGCGCAATATATTTTAAGTTTGTTTGTAAAGTTACTTTCAGTGTCTAAAGTTCTGATTGGCTCTGGTATTTTATTGTAGATTTTGGCACCCATTACACCAAGAGACTTGCCAGTTTTCTGGAGCCTGTGCGCAGGGACGGCCAGTCCCGGTTTCAGTCTTGCTGAATAACAGTTACCTATAGGGAACTCCTCAGGGTTTCTTCTAACATACTTACCGACCTCCTCAAGGTTTCTTCTAACATACTTACCGACCTCCTCAGGGTTTCTTCTAACATACTTACCGACCTCCTCAGGGTTTCTTCTAACATACACGTGTCCTAACCCTTTTAACAGTTGTTCCAAATTTCTTTCCTTTTTTACCTTTTTGGTACGGCACCCTAAAATTAATACCTCGACTAATCTTAAAAATAAAAGTGGATTCATAATTTACATTAATACATACCAGATAAAGACGACTAATTTATCATATTTAAATGTAAAATTAGCTATTAATAATTTACTTTGAAAACAAAGTTTTAACCGACGAAAAATCAATCATCCCCTATTTTCCTACCCTTAAGGTTGGTTTTTTTTTCCAAATTTATATGGGACCAACTTCCCTTTCCAATAAAAAAAGAATTATCAAAATCGAACTACTCTGTAAAAAGTTATGCGTGGGTCAATACATAAAAAAAAAATATATATACGCGTCGACTTGAGAACCTCCTCCGTTTTTTTCGTCGCGTCGGTTGAAAATAGGTACCTATTTACGGTGTAATAAAAAGCTATATCGGTTAATTTTTTTTTATATTCGCCTGCAATAAGTTGTCCAATTTATTCATAATATCTTATTTATGAAAAATAGCAATAGGGTGTAGTAGACACAAAATTGAAGTATTATGAATTCAAAAGAAAGAAGGCACAAAAATATGCCTGATGACGAAAGTCCCATTCAAATATCTCAAAAATACGAAGCTACCGTACGTGATAAGTTTGATCACAAAGTTATATTATAGGTGTCCAAAGATTTTATTTAAAACTTTGGACACTAATAATAATTATAACTTTGAGATTATTTAACCTATAAGTATTGCGTTGGTTTTTAGGGTTCCGTACCTAAAGGGTAAAACGGGACAACTATTACTAAGACTCTGCTGTCTGTCTGTCCGTATGTCTGTCTATCCATCTGTTGCCAGGCTGTATCTCATGAACCGTGATAGTTAGACAGTTGAATTTTTCACAGATGATGTATTTCTGTTGCCGCTATAACAACAAATACTAAAAAAAAAATATATTTAACGGGGCTCCCATACAACAAAAGTGATTTTTTTGCCGTTTTTATAGATAATGGTATGGAACCCTTCATGCGAGAGTCCTACTCGCACTTGGCAGGTTTGAAGCACTTGCACTCGCACTTGGCAGAGAAAATGCAAAATTATTGATTATTTTATTTAGTGTCTTTATCCCCCTTTCTTTAATAAGAGTTTTATAAGAGATTCTCGAGTTGTATTTACGAGTCGTCACCAGCCAAACAATAAACTTTTTCAAATATAAATATTCTGTTGATTCATGTTAAAACAAAATCAGGTAATAAACAAATACGGTACCTAACAAACAAGAAAGAACAAGAAAGTACCTCGTTTCACGTATATTTAATAATATCATTGCGGAGGACGACTGCAAAAGTATACATATATTTAAATCTAAATTTAAAACATGTTTTTTAATACAGTTGCTCAAAAAGTGGTACTTTTTGTGGCTGCGTAGCGTTCGAGAAGGTCAATTTCTCGAACTAGTGCTTTTTACTTTTTAGTTCCAAACTATACTTTCGAAACGCAGTAATTTTATATTAGATTTTTTACTTGGAAATTATGAAATTAAAAACGCTTGCGAATACTAGGAGTATTTATTTAAAGTATTCATTAATATATAAATGACGAAAAAATATTAAGAATTTGCATTTTATAGCCTACTCTGTCTTAGGTATCTATGTATGAAATATTTACTTTCCTAAAAATCGTTCTTTGATTTGGCTGAATGATACAAGCATATGCCTAGAAAAAAAAGTTTAAAAGCAAATCAGAGCCCGCCCTTTTGAAATAACTTCTAACATTATTTAAACACATTAACGCATATAAATATATAATTTGGTACGAGAAGTTATAAAAAAATATGGAAATGAGTGATTCAAACATTGATATGACACCACCAGACATTCGTGCTAGAGCAGCAATTGCCAATGACTGTGTTATTCCAGAAAAATCTAAAAACCAATATAATGCCGCCTATGTAAAATTTATCGAGTGGAAAACCTTACATAACGCAAAGTCTTTTTCAGAGACTGTTTTGATGGCCTATTTTCAAGAGCTGTCTGAAACCTATCGGCCATCAACATTATGGTCAAAATATTCTATGTTGAAAGCTGTTATAAAGTTAAAACATGACATAGATATAAAAACTTACACCAGATTGACTGCTTTCTTAAAAAGGCAAAGTGCAGGATTTCAGAGTAAAAAATCGAAGGTACTAACAGCTGAACAAATTGAGACGTTTATTAATGAAGCTCCAGATCAGCAACATCTAGCTACAAAGGTATAAACTTAAATATAAATCTAATAAAATATGTACACAATTTAAGTAAATTAACTCTAAAAATAAAGTAGGAAGTTAAAAAAATAGAATGAAATAAACAATTGTCTTACAATATATGATAAATATGTAACTTTGTTCATAGGTTGCTCTTATATTTGGAGTCTGTGGCGCATGCAGACGCGAAGAGCTCACAAATGTATCAATAAAAGATATAGAAACACATGGGGACATACTTCTTGTCAAAATACCAAATACAAAAAATAAAATTCCCAGGTCCTTCACTATTGACGGCCCATTTGCAGAAATAGTCAAGAAATATCAGAGTCTGCGGTCTTCTAAGGGCAAAAGTGACCGTTTCTTTCAGAATTTTCAAAGAGGAAGGTGCACTGCCCAGGTAATAGGCTTAAACAAGTTTGGGAATATGCCGAGAGATATCGCTCAGTACTTAAATTTGCCTGATGCAAATCTTTACACCGGACATGCATTTAGGAGAACCTCTGCTACATTACTTGCCGACTCAGGAGCAGACATAACAACTTTGAAGAGGCATGGAGGTTGGCGGTCAAGTAATGTAGCAGAAGGATACATAGAAAACTCCATTGATAACAAATTAAAAATTGGAAAACAAATTGCAAAATCAATTAATGTAAAGTCGCAAGAGTCCACAGAATTTTCGTCATCCACAATCCAATCTGGTCTTAATGTACCTGTTAATACTGAACCTCAACCAGGACCGTCACATGCTAACAACACTTTGGTTACACCCAGCCCTGTTAACCAACCAGGACCGTCACGTGCCAACAACACTTGGATTACACATAGCCCCTCTAACTTTGACCCACAGGAATTATCACAACAGCAGGAACCTGAAAATACACCATGCCTGACTAGTCAGACACTTAATTTACATGGAAGAACTCACAACATAACTATGAACTGCACTAATTGTACCATTAACTATAATTATTACTGAAAATAAAATATTTCTGATATCAACCTTGTTTTAATACAAATATATATTTTTTTAATTCTCATTTAATCACAAAAGCAAGTAATTCTTCTTAGACCTCATTTGATATAGTTCTCTTTTCGTAATGTTAAACATAATCATCATTTCTTCTAAACATGGTCATCAACGTGGCACTTGAGCAGCAGTTGTAGGTACATAGTAATTGACTGGTTGACTTCCTAGGAGCCGCTTTGAGTGAATATTATCCTTCCGCCAATTTGTTAGGGACCTGCAAAATGTTAATAATTTAGTAACATTTATAGATTTCACCAGCTTCTTGTTAAAAAAATAACCTTAAACATAACTAATAATGTGATTTAATGTTTCTTTTACCTCTAATTATCCTTGATAGTCTTCAAATATTCAAACAATTCATGATATTTTAGTTGTAAACGTATCCTTGGTCACATGTCGCAGATCACAAATTTGGCACTAAAACTCTTGTTTCATGATCTGTTTCTGTTTGTTGATACTGTAATGTCTTGTACTTCTGTTTTGATAATGTTAAAGGTTCTAATTAATGTCGTTTCAGTATGATAATTATCTGCATTCGCTTGTGGCAAGCTAAATATTATCCTTATGAGTACTGTCAATTTAGTTTCTCAACTCGAGGCCGATGGCGCTGATTCCAATATTATGTTGTCACTGTCAGTGTCATTTGTAAAGTATGGGTTCGTTCAAAAATTACTTCGAAGCAAGCATATTTTATCGCAATGATATATTAATTTATTATTTTTTCGCAATTGTATTAAAAAACGTCGTTTACAACACGTGTGAAATGTCTTTTACCACTCGTACCGAGTCTTGCCACTCGCTTTCAGCTCGTGGCAAGATACCTCGGTACTAGTGGTAAAAAGACATTCTTTTCACACTAGTTGTAAAATGTACTATAATGGATGCCTTCCTTTTAAAAAATAGGTAGTTAGATAGGTACTTCAATTAGGAATATAAAATTAAAATAACATAGTCATAAGGAGATCCTATCGAAGTGAGTGGAAATGTAAACAAGTTTTTTGTCATTGAGGGTAGGAAAGGCTGAGGCCCGTAGTAATTAGTAGCTCGTATGTAATTATGATGAAATACTTCTTTGCATGTTTACATCACTTGCTATTCCTTGTTACTCGTACCGCTAATTTTAAGCATAAAAAATAAAATCATATGTAGATTGTACACATAATATAGATACCAAAACATAATTATAAAGAGTGTATATTTGCCAACAAACTGTTATGCAGTTTGGCGAAGATTTAGATTAAGTTTATCGTAATTTTTATTGTGTGAGAAATAAATTAAAATTAAAAAAAAAAACTAACTTAATTAATAGTTTTGAGGAGGCTGACTACCTGGGGTCAAAATTTCCACACCCAGGCACGGAGTTATTTGAAATTCCGAATTAAATGTTACCGTTATTTTCCAGTATTATACCGAATCAACAATGGCTGGTCTAATCCACATCTTGTTTGAACCCAACAGTCAGCCCCTTTAGATAACGAAGGGGGGTGAGTATTTTTGATGCGGCTGTATACTGAGTCGGTTTGAGATCCTAAAACTGAAACTCCAATAGTCAGCCGCCGCGCCCGCTGCTGAGCGGCTGACCACTGGGTATCGAAAGGCAGATATTAGGGTATCAGGTGGCTGGCTACTGTGAAAAAGGCCCCATTTTCAATATTTCAGGTGTTATCATTTCAAATTCGTCAACTAAATGAATAATGACCTAATAAATTATCCACAGGTGATAATGATGTTATCTCCATTTGGCCCATGTATGACAGATTTAGATGACTTTGACCTTAGAAATTATGTTAAGAGGCTGACCACTCTGGTGCCTTTACACTTTAATATGAATTGTTATTTTTACCTCAGAATGAAATGAACACACCTCTACACTGCAGTTGCACTGATCAGTGATTACCTCAGTATGAACACGCTTCTACACTGCAGTTGCACTGATTTCTTAACGTGAACGGTCTATAGTCAACTTTTAGGTTAATCAGTGAAAAATCATTGTTGCTGCGGGATATTAATAAGTACAAGGCAGAAAAAGGGTTTAATTTTTTTATATTTTTTTGATATCAGAGTCTGCAAGTGATTCCCGAACGAGCAAATGCGGTGTACCTTAACGAAAAATATGTTGACACAAATGTCACAACCATCAATGTCAGGAGATATGGGAGGAAGAGCGCATACTACATCAACATCCTAGGGATCACCAAAGTGCCATTCGGAAACAACGTGTCGGTAAATAGCAACTCACTTCAACTGCCCCTTAAAAGGGATAGGATCATGGGGCCTAATTAGCAAAGGGCGGACGATGGATGCAATGTAGTGAAGAAATCATAAGACGGATAAGACTTTTATTAAATTTCGAGTAATATTTATGCATAAACATATATAGGTATGCAGTTTTTGTTATACATATATCAGTCAGTACATAATACATCTATCCTCCATAGTACATTATTAGTATCTGTAGATTTAGAGAGGGCATTTTCCCTATATAAGCGGATAGTGACCCATAAAATGCATGAACTTAAAATTAGAAAAAAATATGATTATTTACTACAACAATAAAATTACATAATAACTGTTTTGCAATTATGTTCTCTTTTAACCAATTGCAGTCATATCCATATTACGTATATCGTTTGACATGAGTTTGACATAAACTGCATCCGTGGTCCGCTCATTACTAATTAGCAACTCGTCTGTGTCGCATTTGGTCTAAATATCTGCTGGTCTAAAAAGCAACTGGTCTACATTTTTTTTGGAGTAGCAACTGGCCTAAGTAGCGTCTGGTCTAAGTAATTAGCAATTGGACTAAGTAGCAACTGGACTAATTAGCAATAAAGTCGTAGCAGTAGGGTCGCAGTTCTACCTAACACTCCTCCTCGCTTCGCTCGTCGTCGTACCTACACCGACCTGCCTTTGAGTAAAAAAGGTAGGATATACGACTGGCTACTTAGGCCAGTTGCTACTTAGGCGAGTTGCTATTTAGACCAGACGCTACTTCGGCCAGTTGCTACTCCAAAAAAGTTGTAGACCAGTTGCTTTTTAGACCGGCAGATATTTAGACCAAATGCGACATAGACGAGTTGCTAATTAGACCCCATGATCCTATCCCCCTTAAAATACCACGATTTGTATTAAGTGACGGTCGCCAAAAAGCCCCACTGACAGAGCGACTTTGGTCCGGACGGACCGTGTAGACAGTTATTCCACCAACATTTCGTTTGACCTTAGGACGCCCTTGGTCATCGAGCGCGCGCAAGCAACCACGTGGAGTGTAGCGTGGACGGCCGACCGTCTAGCCAGAAATCTCACGACAAGCCATCGACAAAAGTCGCGCCGTCGGAGGCTTAAGCCTCTGCTAGACGGTCGGCAACACGCCATTCCGACCGAGCGACCTGGGTCGGCACCGACCGCTGTAGTATGAAATTTTACTGCAAACAACTGTCTACACGGTCGGTGCGGACAATGTCGCTCGGTCGGAGGGGCGTGTTGGCGACCGTCTAGCAGGGGCTATATTGACCACCACCAGGCGCTTTACTTCTCTTTCATCTTCAATCATGTTTCAAGTTAATCAACTAAACCTGGGCTCTCACTGGCACGCCGTTTGTCTGCGACAAATGGATGTATCAAGTGGATGAACATCGTCTGTTGATGACATTTATATCGAACACACCACGCCACGTGCGCCACGTAGTTTGCGCAAGGTCGTGGTCAAATCAGCCAGCGTACACACTGTGGCGGAGCGGCCATACAAGACGATTCCCACCGGCTTACCTAAAATTTATTTCTAGGCAACCCTATAGTGATATACTCTAAACCTATCGTAACTTTCTTTGTTCCGGGTTGCTCATCGAAAATTCTCACGCGCCGCCACTGGTACACATTTACGCGGATGCCTGAATAGTTTCCAACAGGCAACAACTAATGAAATAGTTAATTAAAACGAATCAAATCATTTTCCTAACTATTATAACCTGTGATCTGATCTAGGATGCAATTTGGGGTGAACGACCTCAAACGTTATGGTTATCGTGGATGTGTCTCGTGTTTCCCGGGAGTTTGGGAAATGGGCTATTGTAAATTAAAAAATACGTCACTTAATCTTTTTTGTCGATATGTTGAGAATGTGATAAGCAGGGCTCGATTTAAATGACAATGTCAGTCAAGACATTATATACTGCTCATTTCAAGTGGCCATTTCATTTAATAAAAGAGGTTGATAAGTGGTAATTGTTTACGAATATACTATTAGAAGGCATTTTAGTCGTCGGCACTAAAAGCTCGAGCCCTGGTGATAATATTAACAAAATGGTGATACTAATAACTAATAAAAATTATTACTTTTACTTGTATACCCTGGTAAACATACAAGAATAATAAAAATACATAAAAGATAAGACGAAGAAAGTTACGTTCAGTTATTCTATTCTATGCAGTAGGTACTGTAAACATTTTTGTTGTTTTAACATTTTCTGTAAATTTTATACCGTAAACTACTTAAAGCTATTTACCTTTTTGTAAAGGTAGGTAACAAAAAAAGCCGCGGGATTGTAAGTCATATCCATCTTAATATTACGGACTTAAACCCCGGGAAATTGCATCCTAGATCCGATCACTGATTATAACCAGCGAAAGGCTGTCAGCCCTTGAATTCCTAAAAAAAATGAATACAGAGGTCGCTAGTAGCGGCAGCGAAAGTAAAGTAAAAATTCGCGGTGATATGTATCGTTCTGGGTGGTCTGGAGGTAAGAACACTGATCCGATAAAATAGGGGGCGCAATCGATTCCCGTCTTAGGCTACAATAGGTCATGGTTCATTTTTAGGGTTCCGTAGCCAGAATGGCAAAAACGGAACCATTATAGTTTCGTTACGTCCGTCTGTCCGTGTGTCTCCGTATCAGGCTCAAAAACTATACGGTCTGAAGTGGGGGAAGGGGAGCCCTAGCACTGTATAGGAAAACAACCTTATTTCTTCACGTTAGGTTTATTACTGGCTCTTAGGACTAGCACGTTACATTATATCGCTCTTACAACTATAGTACTTATGCATATCTCGCCACAACGGTGTATTTGAATAAAATTTGGAGAATAGGTTAGCGCGTAATGAAACAAGTAAGAAAATATTTTTAGGGGTGCACTCCATACATGTAGCAAGGCAAAAAATAAATAACCTTGTAAGTCCACGTGTGGCACATCAATCGATGGGCCTTTCAAAATAAATATAAGGTTTCCCAGCAATTTTTAGGGTTCCGTACTCAAAGAGTAAAACGGGACCCTATTACTAAGACTCCGCTGTCCGTCTGTCTGTCTGACTGTCTGTCTGTCTGTCTGTCTGTCTGTCTGTCTGTCTGTCTGTCTGCCTGTCTGTCTGTCTGTCACCAGGCTGTATCTCACTGATACCGTAATAGTTCCAGTTGAAATTTTCACAGATAATGTATTTCTGTTGCCGTTATAACAACAAATACTAAAAACAGAATAAAATAAATATTTTTATAGATAACGGTCGGAGTGTAATCGCCCCGAAAGTCACAAAAATTGTGTGTAATTATTCCGTCTAATTTTCAAATTATGTATTCAATTTGTTTTAATCATAGACCTAGTGCTTATTAAATTCTTTCACCAATTTTTTTTAAACAAGAGCGGTTCAAAAGTTATCAAGATATTGCTGAAAAACTACCTTCCCTATAGAAAAGAATGTAAGTGCCGTAAGATTTCTGTGAAGGTACGACCTTTTTAAAAGGCAAGGAACCCTTCGCTGTGCGTAGTCCGACACGCACTTGACCGGTTTTTTCTTTGTATTTGTTCTGAGTATCCAAATATTCAGACGCAATAAATATATTTCCCTCGTTCCAGATGACTTTAATATTCTTCGAGTACTTGCACAACGAGTACAAACGCAGTTTCGTTGAGATGAAGTTCCCCAAGATTTGTGACGCTATCAACAAGGACCCTTATATTGGCAAAGCGTTCAAATTGATTGGAATGACTTGTCCACTGCCGGCGGTAAGTTAAACAAACAATAATAGAAATCAAAATAAGTATTCATTCTGCAAATAGGCCACAAGGGCACTTTTACAAGTTAATAAGTATATCTATTGTTGATTCTAAATTATACATCATTCATAAGAAATTAAATTCATTCAATCGCGGGCCCGCGTTCCATGTGTGTTTGAAGTGTAGTTTCAATGTTTTACAACTTGCGCGGGCCCGCGCCCGACGCGCGCCCGACCCGCGCCCGCGACCGGTGTTTGGAGGCCTTTACTCTTTGAGATGTTGGTCTCTGAGGATCAACATTTTATAATCAAATGAGAACAGAGTGAAGTCTCTCAAGTCAATCCCACTGAACACTGTAATATTAGTACATTATTGAACAAGGGACGTAAGTGGAATATTGCAAACAAGAGTCTATCAGAAGCCCGACGCCGAAAGCTGACTCGAGTTTGCAATATTCTTACGCCCGTGTTATACACAATGCTTTTCATTACATTTGCGAGGAGATAAATAACTACAAAAGACAGAAAAATCTGTGTTTCATACAACCGCACCAGTCAAAAATTTACAAAATGGACAATTTCAATTTCAGATCTGTGCGAGTGGAGCGAGTAGCTTCAATATTTCAACCAATTCTTACGCCCGTGTTATACACAATGCTTTTCATTACATTTACGAGGAGATAAATAACTACAAAAGACAGAAAAAATTATGTTTCATACAACCGCACCAGTCAAAAATTTACAAAATTGACAACTTCAATTCCAGATCTGTGCGAGTGGAGCGCGTAGCTTCAATATTTCAACCAATCACAGAGCAGGTACTCTTGCGGCGCGTGGCTAACTAGATTGTTTTCAACCAATCACAGAGCAGAATTCTTGTGGCGCGCGGCCATCTAGATTTGTGTGTGATGGTTTAAACCAATCGATCATCACACACAAGCTCACAACTCCCTCGGGAGTTATAAATCCATAACTCCCGCGGAAGGTAAATCGGCTATAACTTGTTTCAGTGGCAAAATGTATTGTGTAAAATACAGAAAGAGCTTCACTGATCCGAATTCAGCCTCCTAACTACTTGGTAGTGACCCTGCTTATGGAGCCGGCGGTATCGGGGTCGGATTCCGGTAAGGGCACAAACACGCTTCGCATACACGAATATTCGTTCCTATTTCATTGATATTTTTTTATAAATATGAGAATTAATTCTCGTTATGAGCAACATAAACGTCAACTCATCCAGCCAGGCAAGGTACTGCCTAGGCGCTGTAAGGTATAGGTACGAATAATAATTAAGCAAAGCCTGCACTATGGGTACTGGACGATGATATACGTACTTATATAGATAAATCTTCTTCTTCTGTGCCTGTTCCCACGTTAGGTGGGGTCGGCTCTCCTAATTAATCGGCGCCAAGTCGCTCGGTCTTGAGTTGTCGGGTCTGGTAATTGTTCCTTTTTCAAAAGCCGGGTCATGCTGGTCCACCATGTAGAAGGGGGGCGGCCTCTGCCTCTTTTACGTTCCGGGATGTTTAAGGCCTTTTTGACAACGTAGTCATCAGGTCGTCTCATGACGTGGCCATACCACCTAAGACGGCTTTCAGAAAGCTTTTCTGGTATTGGAGCAACTTTGAAACTGCCTCGAACATACTCGTTTCTGATTTTGTCATGCCTGGTTGCTCCCCCTGACCATCTTAGCATCTTCATTTCCGTCGTGTGTATTTTCTGTACATGCGTCTCTTTTACCGTCCAGCATTCTGCGCCGTACATTAGAGCCGGCCGAACTGCCGTTTTGTAAACCGTTTTGTAGATAAATAAATACTTAAATACATAGAAAATATCCATGACTCAGGAACAAATATTCGTGCTCATCACACATATAAATGCCCTTACCGCAGGCACTTAGGCAGGGCCACTACCAACTAGGCTACAGAGGTCGTCATATTATTCATCATCATTAGCGTTTTTCCCGGTTTTGCCCTAAACGAGCCTGATTTGACACCTTATCCCAAGATTTGGCATAGGCACTCGTTTTACGAAAGATTTCCATCTGAATTAGAAGGTCAGATGGCAGTCTTCCAACCCGGAGAGAAAACTAGACCTTATTGGGATAAGACCGGTTTCCTGGCGATATTTCCGTCTCCGAAAAGCAACTGTTAACTATTAAATGATACTAGCTACCCGCGCGGCTCCACCGCGCGTTTACAAATAATCTAGGCGGAGCGACGGTATAAATATATGTATAGCACATACTTAATCCTGTAGGTCCATTCAACATATAACCTACTGAAGAAAGGATTTTAGAATAGTTAGGATAATAGTAATAGTTACTGAGATTACCCCTAACATACAAACTTACATTTCACAGATATTACACCTGTTTATTATTAGTATCGGCACAGATCAAAGAATACTGAATCTGGTTAAAAATAAAATTTTACCGATTATATTTATACCGCTAAATATTTTAATAGATACTAATTTATGTTTCTCAGTATTTAAGTCACATCAGTTTTTTTTTTTATATGGGGACAGTCTTACACAAATCGACATAGGCCCAAAGTAAGCAAAGCTTGTACTATGGGTACTAGGCGACGATATACAACGTGTCCCAAAACTCAACGATAAGCCGGCACCAGAGGATGGAGCTACTTATGATTAGTCGAGAAAAAATAAGGAAAAAAATATATCTCAATTATTTTAGAAATTACAGAAAAAAAATGAAATTCATCGAAAATCGACATCCCTAATGGTATTTTTAACGACCATGTCTACAAATATTCAAATATTACTGTTTTTTTTTTGTTTTTGGAAACTTAAGTAGCCCTGCTATCTAAAACAGTTCTTAAAAATACCATAATACATGTAGTTTTTACACAAAAAATAATCAAAATCGATTTTATCCCTACAATTTTGAAAGATTTTTTCTTACAGTCCACTTTCAATCATCATGGTGTAAAAAAATTGTATTGACACCACAATGGCAATTATTTTCAAAAGTTGACGCAACTAACCAAGATTCCAAAATGGTATAATACTTTAGGAAACCTAGTCACAAAAAAAAACAACGAATTTTTAAACAAGAATCGACATTATTTAATGTTGGCGGTAATCACTTTTACTGTACCCAAAAAAGGATTTTTGTTGTTGAAAAATGTTGAATAAATGCAAAGAAATGGTACAATTTTTTTTAATTTTTTTAAATTCATTTACTACATTATTAATACTACAGTAAATGTTCAAATTGCCTGCCACCGGCATTAATACAGACATGACATCGCCTTAGAAATGATCGTTTTATCCGTCGTGCATATCTTCTACCATTGATATGATCCGCAGAATGTTGCTATGGGTTTTGAGTAGACTTTGTCTTTAAGACAGCCCCAGTAGAAGAAGTCCAGGGGGTTCAGGTCGGGCGAACGGGGTGGCCACAAGATAGGACCAAGTCGCCCGATCCAACGCCCTGGATACTCTTGGTTTAAGTATTCTCGCACTGCACGGGCATAGTGAGCTGGGCAACCATCATTTTGAAACCACATGTTTTGTAAATCACGTAAAGGCACGTCTTCTAATAATTCAGGCAAGTCGTAGCTACAAGGAAACCTTAATGGTGATGGCTATTTGAACTTTTTACAAAACGACTTGCCTGAATTATTAGAAGACGTGCCTTTACGTGATTTACAAAACATGTGGTTTCAAAATGATGGTTGCCCAGCTCACTATGCCCGTGCAGTGCGAGAATACTTAAACCAAGAGTATCCAGGGCGTTGGATCGGGCGACTTGGTCCTATCTTGTGGCCACCCCGTTCGCCCGACCTGAACCCCCTGGACTTCTTCTACTGGGGCTGTTTTAAAGACAAAGTCTACTCAAAACCCATAGCAACATTGGACGAGCGTCGCCAATAAATCACACAAGCTGCGGATCATATCAATGGTAGAAGGTATGCACGACGGATAAAACGATCATTTCTAAGGCGATGTCATGTCTGTATTAATGCCGGTGGCAGGCAATTTGAACATTTACTGTAGTATTAATAATGTAGTAAATGAATTTAAAAAAATTAAAAAAAATTGTACCATTTCTTTGCATTTATTCAACATTTTTCAACAACAAAAATCCTTTTTTGGGTACAGTAAAAGTGATTACCGCCAACATTAAATAATGTCGATTCTTGTTTAAAAAATCGTTGTTTTTTTTTGTGACTAGGTTTCCTAAAGTATTATACCATTTTGGAATCTTGGTTAGTTGCGTCAACTTTTGAAAATAATTGCCATTGTGGTGTCAATACAATTTTTTTACACCATGATGATTGAAAGTGGACTGTAAGAAAAAATCTTTCAAAATTGTAGGGATAAAATCGATTTTGATTATTTTTTGTGTAAAAACTACATGTATTATGGTATTTTTAAGAACTGTTTTAGATAGCAGGGCTACTTAAGTTTCCAAAAACAAAAAAAAAACAGTAATATTTGAATATTTGTAGACATGGTCGTTAAAAATACCATTAGGGATGTCGATTTTCGATGAATTTCATTTTTTTTCTGTAATTTCTAAAATAATTGAGATATATTTTTTTCCTTATTTTTTCTCGACTAATCATAAGTAGCTCCATCCTCTGGTGCCGGCTTATCGTTGAGTTTTGGGACACGTTGTATATGTATACTAATATAGATAAAAAAATACTTGTACAAATTACAATTTATATAACCTACCTGTAATCAAAATATAATTATCTGAACCTGAAATAATTTGGATGGTATTCTAGTCAGGTCAACAAAGTCGCCAATGTGAGTCCCCGGCATTCGAAAAGAAAATTTTGTAATCGAGTTTCGTTTTCTACATTTTTATAGGTAGGTACTGGAAATAAGGCGAGCCTATCGGTGCCTCGATGGCATTGGTTAATAAGGTTAACAAAGCCGTATATGGGGTCCATGACAATTAATGGATTTAATTCAACCTCATTCTTCTCCCAACATCTCGAATGTGGGAAAATAAGTTTGTATATAAACTTTTATGAAGTAAAAAATATATGGCAAATAACTAACTGACGTCTCTATGTCAGTAAAAAAATGAATCCACAGTTGACACAATACGTCTGTCAGTTTTTGTAAATACCTATTGTTTAAAAGATCGTTTATTTTCTATTTTCTTAATTTTCTTAGTGTTGTATCCATATGTGGCCGACTCAACATTTATAATTTCTTATGCTTAAGAACTTACTGCAGGTTTGAGTTAAATTCTTGTTTGTTTATTTACATTTTCATCTCAAGTCAAACCTGGAGTTACATCACGTGATGTCACGCAGCCAAAGTCACGTGGTCAGAACACAGTAGTTTATTAAATTAAAATTTTAGTACCTTACCGATAGAAAAATTAAAAAACGGAGACCTTATTGCAAATCTGCAGCACGAGACGAATCGAATGACATATCATGTATCAAAATCGAACCATAACTGTAGATCTGATGGCATGTACAAAATCGACCTCGCTTAATAATAATATAGATAGATAGATAATAATCAGTAATCACTATTCATTTTCTTGCCCTTATCCCATTTATTTGGGGTCGGCGCAGCATGTCCTTTTCTTCCGTACCTCCCTGTCACTCGTCATCGCGTCACTTGCTTCCTTCCTCTTCGTATACTCTCTCACACAGTCCATCCACCTTTTCTTTGGCCTAACTCGTTTCTTCCATCCCTACACGTCAATGATATATAATAATATAATCATAAATAAGCTTTATTGCCAAAACATGAATGGAGTAACAAAACAATCAAGAAATAATAATCTTAGGTGTTAACTAATGTAAGCTACAATAAGGAGGTATTATTACGTGTCAAATTGTAATGTATGTCTACTCCCTTTGTCTCTGTGTGTCTTTTGTCTAATAGTGAATAAATGTCTTCTTTCTTTCTTTATTATTGTAAACAAAACATTGAAATAATATTGTTATTGCACTTAATATATGGTTTCAAAATAAAGTAAAAAGATCGTACATGTATATTTAGTATCGTACAATTTTTCCGTAGGTGGGCAGTTGTGCGTTAAATGTTTGGAAGCGCTGGCCTTTACAAGAACGTTCAAAAAATAATTCACATTAATATCGACCTAGTTCGTAACGAAATAAGGTTGATATTTTAAGAAACACCAAATAGTTGCAAGGCTGAGGCCAACTTGGTTTCGGTAGCAGGTACTACGGGTAGGTACGTTTCACCGGACGCCCGTTCGGTGAATTGGACAAGCAAATTATGTGGAACCTATCACGCGAACAGAATTTAAGAAATAGTTTTTATATCGTATTAATTATGTTATAATTACAAACTTTAAATTTTTACAAGGAATTAGAACTTATTGCGAAACCATAAATACAAACGGCTCTTGCTACTACTATATTGATGTAAAATATGTGTTATGATTTTTTTTAAATAGCCTTGCCAAATAGGTTATTTTAACGGCAAAAAGTCTTGAAAATGGTTCATTTCAAACAAAGTTTTACAGAAATCTATCTTGATTATCAATCGCGGTGAATGCTCATAAAATTTGCTATACTTTTAGTTATTTGAAAAGCGAATTAATTTAAATAAATAGTGTAATCAACCTATAAATAAATAATCTCAATAATATACGGTTTCCCTGATTCCGGACGCTGTTCGTAGAAACCTTCAAGTCAAAAAGAGGGTAGACCCATCACCGAATCCTCATTTTAGTTAAATTCTTCAAATATAACTGCACTAAATGAACTTGTTCTTACAAATAACAAAAACCAATTAAATAATGATTCCGCAAAACCCAATTTTTATGCATGCTTTTATCTATCCAAATATCATAAACCCTCCATGATGCGTCAAGAACCGCACATTATGACCACCATAAAAATAGACTGTTTTGTTAGAACAAATTTCTTATCTGTGAAAATGTTATTATTGCTAAATAATAACATCGATTTCGATTATATTATTTCATTCAAATTTCGAACTTCTCTGAAATCAAAGAAATTTGATTTGACCTCTATTCTAATATCAGTCGAGATGACGTTTAGTTCGAAATGAATTGTCAATTTGCATACAAATTTGACAAATGTCGCACGTAAGTAAGATATTGAACGATATGATAGTTGAATCCGACTCTAGTTTGTCTTTGAATTAAGAAAAAACTATGACAGCTGCCAGAAAACAACGCCGCGATGCCGGTCATAATTTGCGGCTCCTTAATGCATCATGGAGGCTTATGATATGTGGATAGCAGTGGCGGAGCGTCCATACAAGCCGATTCCCACCGGCTTGCCTAACATTTATTTTAGGCAAGCCTATAGTTATATACTCTAAACTTTCTCATAACTTTTTTTGTTCCGGGTTGCCCATCGAATATTTTCACGCGCCGCCACTGGTGGATAGATAAAGTAGTGTATGTGACTGTACATAATTAGGCATTATGTACAGTCACATAAACTACTATTATGACCTTAAGAATTTCACTAAATTTCTTACCGATTTTCGTAAGAACAAACCGGCGATCGACTGGCTCGATTAATTATCGCGCCCCCATTGAGGTCCAAAATAGCCGTTTTTTCCGCGTAGTGGAAGAATCACAACGTCATATTAGCTGTACTACTCGACTTACAGCTTAAAATAGGGTAAATTCTGCGATACGGCAGATCCGGTGAAGGGTACTTTTACCTTATGTGTTATCTCATACATTTTAATTACTTACAGGGCGTCCAGAAGCTGATGAATATAACAGTACCTATGCACGATTTCCCTAACGTATGGCCCTTCGAAAGGTGCAAAGTGGAATGTACTCTGAGGCAGAACGTAAATGGTGACGTCATAGCCATTGCGGATATTTACTTACATATTAAACAGAAGTATAACGGGAAATAAATTAAAACATATTACATTACTTCTTAAGGCGAGATAGGCACAGGAAGATGTGGGGAATTTTGGAGAGAACTTTATGCAATTGTTTAATTAGTACCTAGCTTTGCTTTGCGATGATACGGTCCCTCAATTTGCGTGCCCCAAATGTGGACGCAAATGTCGATCCCGGATTGGCCTATATAGTCACGAGAGGCGTTGTCCCTCGCATACAGACGCTGCTTAAATCATCTGTCAAGACGCATAAGGCCTTATGATGATGATGATGATGAGCTTTGCTTTAGAAACAAGAAATCCTTTCGGACTTCCAGATTTCCGGAAATTTTACTAGCAAGGCTACCAAATAGTTACACGATTACAATAAAATGGAATCAAATCTGCGCCTATTTCACCTTCACTTAAAATTTTTAATTTGACAAAAAGTTATTTACTTTCTGTGTTCTTGTATTTCGAGATTGTGAGATGATCTAGCCAGGGGATGGAGCATCTAACTCTATTAGGATTATAGGATTAAATTAATTTGTAATACTAACCGTAGTCATAATTCGTTATTGTATACTAACAAATTATGGACATTAGTCCGAAACAAATAAATAAATATTAATACCTCATAATATATTTTAATAAGGCATTTGAAAATCAGGAATCGAGGAGTCATTTCTTTAAATATTCTAGTTAACTGTTAGGTACAACGGAACTTTATCTGAGTAAAGTAGGCAATGGTAATGATTGTGTATACACCGTGGCCGTGAATAACCCGAAAGATTTAAACCACGTATTTTTGACGACAGTACGAGTAAATAATGTTGTATCAATTTGTCTTTGTTGTTGGGTCTAATTATGTGTCTTAATTAAATTACTATTTCAGTACAAATTAAATCTTATTAATTGCCCGCTTCTTTGTGAACAACTCTTTAGTTGAGAAACTCAAGTTGAAGAACAGAGAGCGAGCATAACACTTCACGAATCGCTCCGAAATCATACGACGAACGGCGAATGCCGTGACTTGTGTTCCATGACAAGTGTCAAGTTATGCTCAAGCCTTTAGGGTGTGTTAGACTGGAGATTTTTTAACTTTTGATTTGTTTCAAATAATTAATATCTCCTTAATTATGAGTTTTTGGACTATATGTTACATAACTTTATATACTCTAATTAGGCTCTAGTATCGTTAGCTTAAATCTTTCGGGTTATTCACGGCCACGGTGTATAAGAAAACTACCTACATAGGTACAGTCAAGGTCAACAATATGTAATGCACGAGTATATACCCAAAATTGCAAAAATATGTATACAACAACCTTACTTCCGTAGTAATAAGGTCTGTATACATATTTCTGTAAGTTTTTGGTGTATACATATGGGTGACCTTGACTGTACCTACATTAAAACAAAATAATTTTACCAACACATCATTTCACGTTAGATGTTAAAGCCATTTATTTAACGATACATTATATACTTTTTCTGTGTCATAAATTTGAAAAGGTTAGGAGGATGGATAGGAAATTAGGTTTGGTTTGTTCTGTGTTTTTTATAAACACTAAAATCGATACTTTCCGTACCTACTTACACATCGAGTTAATAACCTGCATCACTTCACTACCTAGTATAAAACAAAGTCGCTTCCCGCTGTCTGTCTGTCCCTATGTATGCTTAGATCTTTAAAACTACGCAACGGATTTTGATGCGGTTTTTTGATAGATATAGTCATTCAAGAGGAAGGTTTATATGTATCATACATGCATATATTATACATATAAACCCGTGCGAAGCCGGGGCGGATCGCTAGTTAAGAATAAAGCATAACAATAATTAAAATGTGTATGCTTGCCTGCAGCAGAACACGAGGACTTTTAGATGGTATCGTAAGATTATTATTGATTATTTATGTAACTAGCTAACTGAATTTACAATAAAATACTAAAATAATGGGTGTTATTATATGATAGGTACTAGCTGACCCCACTAACTTCGTATCGCGATACAAAATCTATGAGAAAATAATTTTGTACATATTTTTCGTAAATTATTCCATCGGTGACAAATCCAACAAAACCAACACCATTCAATTCAGTTTACCCGTTTCTAAGTAATAAATGGTTAAAATATACACAGGGTATATATACAGGGTATCCCATAAACCGAGGATAATCCGTGGACAGCTAACAAGGCTGCTAAATACCTCTCAGAATATTTAATTTTAGGTTTAGTAAAAATGCCTTAGATTGGCATTTTTGTAATTCGAACAAACCATTCGAATTAACCGAGCATTTCTGAACAGATATCGTGCTTGAATTTTTGCAGGTGGTAAACAATTGGAGCATTTAATTTAATTATTTTGGTCATGTCAACTCAAGTTTTTTTTTTATTAATAGGCAAGTCTTGCTAGACTATTGTTCACATTTTAAGGTCCTTTTGCAGTTGAATAGCAAAAATCTCATAAATTAGTCATGTACCATTTTAAAAACGTCGTTAGGTGGGCGTACGTGTGTTGCATAATGCCACTTTAGGATAGTAGGTATTTTTTTTTTTCTCGGCGAAGGGCCAAATTCAGTGGAAGAGACTGAAAAAAAATCTAACAAGTGGCTCTTAAGTCGTTTGTCAGTTAAGTAAGTAGGATTGAATATCAAAAATATATACCGCGTCGCCTTGCTTTTGAGAAATATTTGTCAGATACAAGATTCTGAAAAAAATTTGCAGTCAAAAAAATTACCCTTGTAACGATAAAAATAAATCGATTTTTACAAAACCTAAAATTAAATATTCTGAGAGGTATATATTTAGCAGTTGTCCACGGATCATCCTCGGTTTACGGGACACCCGGTCATCATATCAGCCGAAAGACGTCCACTGCTGGACATAGGCCTCCCCCAAAGAGTTATACGGTACACCCTATATATTAATAAATACAATTTATAATAAAAATAAAAGTGCTTTCGTGTTACTCCGAAAATCGGGTAATTCCGATAATTTCTACCAATCCAATAGTATTTTTAGGAGGGTACATTGTGTCAGAACTATATAAGACTCACTTTTGTAGATCATTCGGAATAACCCGATTTTCGGAATTACCCGAATGCACTTACTATAATATAGTTTTTTTTTTATATAACTAACTATTGTAACTTTATGGATTCCTTTTGTTGTACCTAGCATAAGTAATACCGTACATAATGTATTTCTTTTCATACAACTATTATAGGCCAAGAAAATTTGAATTCTTCGAAGAATGAATTCCCATAAAGCTGAAAATCGTTTTAATACCTTCATTTGGCCATAAATGCATGTAATCCGAGTTTGCACCATCCCAGGAGGTGTGCTAAACTTTTGAGAGCCCAATAACCGCGAAATCTTTGCTCTTTTTTCAGTTATTTGTGTAAGGATTGTTCAGTAAAACACCAGATCAGGAACCAAACATTAATTTATTAAACTCAACTTGGAAAATATCCCTCACCCTCATCAATTTATCCTCCATTCTCCTTTTTTCTTTTTTTTCTTTTTCGTCTCCCGTCCCAACCAGCCAAGTACATTTGTTTGTTTTCCCGCCAAAAAGTTTAGTAGCATTCCGCTAGAATTAAAACCGGTCAGCTAGTGCTGCCATCTGTTCTATTGTAGTTTCGTGGAGTGTAACATACTAATTTAATTGACATTATAATCCTTTGCGAAAAAGCTGAAAATAACAAGAAACTACTAGAAAAATATAACTTAAATAAAATAACCTTACATTTGCATATAGCACAAAAACGGTACGTCGGACGGAAAATGTATTCATTTCAATATTAAAGAGGGTCAATTTCTGCGTCGAATGAATACCTAAAACTTCAAATTTGGTTCAGTGGTATAGTCGAAATCAAAGGTCTAATAAGGTAAGGAACTGGGAAAAGGGGTCTAGTAGGCTAAACTAGTGAGAGAGGTCCTAAGAACACTCCATGCTTAATATCAGTCCACGATCTTCTTTTGTTTTCGAGTAATTTAGGATAATGTAAACACAATCAGGTTGTCGTTTAAAGTGTCATAATCAGTGATCGGATCTAGGATGCAATTGGGGTGAACGAGCTCAAACGTTATGCTTATCGTGGATGTGTCTCGGATTTCCCGGGAGTTTGGGAAATGGGCTATTGTAAATTAAAAAATATGTCACTTAATATTTGCACACTTGAAGAACACTAGAATTGTCTAATAATGGGTATTTATAACTGTAATTATTATTATTTGTCGATATGTTGAAAATGTGATAAGCAGGGCTCGATTTGAATGTCAGTCAAGACATTATATACTACTCATTTCAAGTGGCCATTTTATCTAATAAAAGAGGTTGATAAGTGGTAATTGTTTACGAATATACTATTAAAAGGCATTTTATGTGCGGTGCAGTGCAACGTCATCGGCACTAAAAGTTCGAGCCCTGGTGATAAGATTAACAAAATGGTGATACTAATAACTAATAAAAATTATTACTTTTACTTGTTTACCCTGGTAAACATACAAGAATAATAAAAATACATAAAAGATAAGACATACAAGTTACGTTCAGTTATTCTATTTTATGCAGTAGGTACTGTAAACATTTTTGTTGTTTTTACATTTTCTGTAAATTTTATACTGTAAACTACTTAAAATTAAATGTTATTTACCTTTTTGTAAAGTTAGGTAACAAAAAAAGTCGCGGGATTGTAAGTCATATTCATATCCATCTTAATATTACGGACTTAAACCCCGGGAAATTGCATCCTAGATCCGATCACTGGTCATAATAGGTAAACTATTCAAGATAGAGTAACCAAACAAAATGCTCATGAATAAAAATAGAATAGGCTATAAAGTGCATATATTCAATCAACACCATAACTCCATAAACTTCCTTTAAAAAAATCTACTTTTATTTTGTTTTACTATTTTTTGACACTTTTTGCACAGGTACACCTACAAGAAAAATATCGTCACAAGCCACTAATAAAATAAATAATAAAACCATTTATTTCAGGCATCTAAGGCCCATAGTAACAAATACCTTAAAGACTAACATACATACAAAAATATTATAAAATTAAAAACTAATTATTGAGGCGACATAACAGCGTGGCTCCGTTGTGTCGTCAAGTCCGGTGTAGCATTCAGTATGTTGCCCCGGAACCGCCGAAACACGACACCCTTCGGCCAGAAGTCAGCACACGCGATGGTCTCCTGCAGCGGCCGCGGTACGCGCACCACAAACGAGCTGGAGTGCACGTAGTGGCGCGAACGCAGCTGGAAAAACCTCAGCGAGTACCCAGTCTTCTGGTGAATATACTCCACCATGTCAGCAGTCGTGGCGGAGTAATGCAGGCGCGACACGTACAGCGCCTTACTCGGTGTGGCAACCCGCAGACCAGAACCGACCGGCTCTGCTGTACCACACTGACTCTTTCGCGGCTTGCGCTTTCTTGACACCGATGTGAAACCCTCATTATCCACATTGGTGCGAGGGGCCTTCTCTTTTGGAGGAACTCCGTCTTCACGCACTCTTGAAGGTGCGTCTCTCCGGTTGGCTGCGACTGGCTGACCGGCAACGACGTCAGCATAGCGATGACGTCGTGACTTCGTGGAGCCCACTACACTAATGCCCACTACATATAGAAATAAAAACATTTTCAAAAATCTTCGTGCGTTATGTCAAAAAAATACAATCGTCGAACAAATAGATACTAGCATATAATCAAAGTACCAGTGCAGTGTGTAGATAAGTCAGTATACTGGTATAGAAAAAAACGTTATATACACCCCTCAATTTCAAAATTCAGTAATTATGAAAGACTAAATTTGGCATTCATTCATATCGTTTTTTTTCTCAAGTCCTTCTAAGTTGCACATTTTCCATAAATATGAGGTGTGAAAACATTTAAACGTAAATTTCTATCATCATGATCACCAGATTTACCCAATCAGAAAACTAGTTATATAAATATTCACACCCTGAGTAGAGATTCGAAGTAGTAAGAATGAAAAACATTTCTAATTATAACAAAGTTGTATATTGCCACAAAGATAAAATATGAATAAAAACATAGTATAAAAATCCCTCGTCGAGGGCCACTCTCACTAGCTTAGCTCGCTAGACCCCTTTTCCCAGTTCCTTACCAAAATCAATCAAAATCAATTATTTATTCTGCAAATAGGCCACAAGGGCACTTTTACATGTCAAATGGTATTCTACAATATAATATTAATAATCTTACACAATAATCATTTTAAAATTGCAGATTTTAACCAATTAGTACCTAAATGGTTAACAATCTAAATGTCACTAAATGAAAAGTAAATAAATCCAAAATTGTAAAATATTATCAATTACATTCGATATAAGGTCTGTATCAGAATTAACAATAAGTTTATGATATTAATTTAGTACCCCAGAGATGTATAAGGTCTCTGAGCGTCCAAATACAATTAATAATTATTCTAATGTTCTTATAGAGATGTATACAGTCTCTAAGCGTTAAAACAGAAAAAAAGGATCATTAATGTAATATTGTCAGAGATGTACAGGGTCAATAACAATAAAACGTGGCAAGAACAGAATGATGTCTCTCGTCAAAATAATGATAATAACACTAGCATTTAGGTAGTTACTATGCCCTTGCAAGCATGAACAGACCGGACTCCACAAACAGCACCCGATCACGAGTATGACGCATATCTCAGCCATCGCCTCCCTCAACCATATGTTAGGGAAGGTGGCGACCCGATCAACGACGCCACCTTAAGCAAAGTCCTTTAAGCGAGCATGACATATTAAAGCCACTGGACATTGATAATAGCAAAGATTAAAGCGACTTGTTCGGCGAGAAAAAGCATTACGTGCTCTCATGTTACATAAAACGGAATAGCTATTTCCGGTACTTATAATGATTACAAAGGTAATACGCCAAGACAATCATACTCGAAGGTATATTAATTCTAATAGAATTTGACTGCTACTGGCTTAAAGGCATTTTTGTCGTTTATGAAATCGTCGACATTATAATACGCTTTGCTTAGCAAATAATTTTTAATATGAGACTTAAATGTAGGTATTTTATTGTAAAAACGTATACAGTTCCCCACGAACGACGTGCTAACCTTGCGAAGACGACTGTACTGCAATGCGATCTTGTGTTTACTTCTGGTGTTGTAGTCGTGGATATCACTGTTGAGTTTGAAGTCCTGAAGATTTTTCCGCACATACATAATATTCTCAAGAATGTATTGGCATGCTACAGTAAGAATATTTGCCTCCTTAAATTTGTCCCTGAGAGAATTTTGGGCTTTTAGTTCGCACGTACAGCTCGTTTCTGTAGCACGAAGATGGTCTGGATGTCAGCCGCTTTTCCCCACAACAGGATTCCGTAGGACATAACACTGTGGAAGTAACTGTAGTACACCAGCCTGGCCGTCTCAACGTTTGTTAACTCTCTTATACGTCTTACTGCATAGGCTGCAGAACCAAGTTTGCCGGCTAGGGTGTCGACCGTACCTTATTAGACCTTTCATTTCGACCACACCACTGAACCAAATTTGAAGTTTTAGATCTTCTTCAATATTGTTGCGAATACATTTTCCATCCGACGTACCGTTTTTGTGCTATATGCAAATAACTGAAAAAAGAGCAAAATTTTCGGGGTTTTTGGGCTCCCAAAAGTTTAGCACACCGCACCATCCCAGAGGTGCAAACTCGGATTACATGCATTTAGGACCAAATGAAGGTAATAAAACGATTTCCAGCTTTAAAGGAATTAATTCCTCAAAACGTCTTTTTTGGATCTAATTTTCTTGGCCTATTAGCTAATAAATTGTAAAATCAATTAGGGGCGTTGTTTGCCAACAAACCGCATTGTGGTTTGGCAGATTAATTGTATGTAAAGTTAGCGATAAGCCTTAAAGAGAATAAACATTTATTTATTTATTTTTATTTTATTTATAATAAATTAAAATGGAATAATTTAATCTCCGACGCTACATTATTTACCTACTTACTATGTAGGTACCCATGTCGCGGATACTAATTCCGCATTCTCAAAGTGTATCGCACATTGTCACAACTCTAACCTAGCATAATAACGTTGAACTTATCGTCAAGATACGTGATTCTACAATTTTGTCCAAATAGAACTCTAGGTACCTATAGAAAAAACTTTAGTATGTATCCGGTCTTGCTAGCCCTCCATAGGTAGTCATGCAACTCGAATACCTGCCTATATTTCCAAAAGGTACACATTGAAAAACAAATTTCTTGCCATCGCTATAGGGTCTCAAATACTTTGGCTGTAGTCACGAGAGGGGAGCGTGCCCCATGGACATACGTTTACTGCCAATATCCGTCGGGTTCACCCTTGCCGTGAAAACTAGTGAAGAAAAGTCAGCTAACAGACGCCACTGCAGGTAAAAACTGAAAAAAGGCAATATGTGGGTTTTTTATGCACGTTATGCCGTCAGCGCAGATTTATGAGAAAGGCTGAGAACAAGGAGAAGGAAAAAAGAATTAAGTAGGTACAGAAATAAAAGAAAACAGATAAATAAAATAACAAAATCGAAGTTATATTAATAAGCGTAGGGTTATACAGCACAGTGTCAAGAGGCTGTCAATTACAGCTCCTAATTTTAGTGCACAAAGTGTTTAAACCCTCGACGTAACCCTATATCATTGTTATCCAGAAGTCTTAAATGGATTAAGAAAAAATGATTAACGATGAAGTGCTGTTTTTTTTTATTAAAAAACTCTGTCAAGGTGGTTTTTAGCTATGTTTGATCTATCGGGAGTGTATTTTTTATTGATATTGCAAAACGGTACAATGCAATACTCTATCTTTTCACGTAAGTAAGAGAAACGATTCACAGAAATTGAACTGAAAATAAATTACTGTAGACAATAAGTGGTTTTATCACTATGATGCGAATTAATTTCAATTTCAAAATTCCAAAAGGTACAGTTTCTACGGGTGTCAGAAGGGATGTGCACGATAAGTATTGCGTATTCAACATACTAAGCGAAATAGAGCCTTAACCATACTTCGAGTAAAACGTAAAACCAATCGCCAGTTTCATGCTTGAACTTTGCTTGACACGCTACCACGTGTCTACATATGAATTGACACGTCTATATACCCGTTAATCTTTGGCGCCAAAATAGGGGACTGGGAGTTAGTGTGGCCACGACAACCATCTTCGGCCCTCCGCCGAATAAACGATATCAATGGTCCATAAGTACTTAAGTAATAATAATAATGCACCGAATCGCCACAAATTATGGGTCTCCTAAGGATATTCTCAACTCTTTCCCTCCTCATTGTTTGTAAGGACCTCAGAGCATAGAATACTAGAGAGAGGACAAGCCGCCGGCGGCCGTGTCGCAGCTGTATGCTCAATGGGCATATACTGCCATACTGTGCACGCGTGCTGATCGCAGAGAATATTACGTTTTTTCCCAAAATGCCTGATATGATGCGCGTTTATTGTCAAATAAGCGTGTAGGTATACAAGTGTGTGTGTTTTAGATGTGTGCGTACTTTGTCTTGTCAATTACTTGGGCGTTGTGTGGGTTAATGTACTTGCGACAGGCTCACTCTATACAAATCGGCCGCCATGTCCGATCTCCTTATATTCATACATCTGTGGTATATATAGTCAAGGGTAAAAATGCATAAAACTTAGTCTTAAATATGTCCCATCACTCTTATGTCAGCGGATTAAGGTTTCGGTGCCTACATATTTATGAGAGGATACATATTTCTGCACTTGACTGTACAAGGTTTTTTTTGTGACTGTACTTTTAAGAGGGCTCTAAATAGCACAAACACGAGAAGTTTATTCCTTGGCAGTTGTTATGGCCACATTCAGCAGTTCAGTTTTGTTTGTCACTATAATTATAATTACAGAATTATGCCAAATTTCAGCTAAATCGGATGCCATTGCAAGTGGCTGAAAAATGGATTGCAATTTTTTTAAGGACAAATTACCTGCTTTAATTTAAAACAAAGGAGAAGTGCAAGTTAAATAAAAGCTTGTAAAATGCTTAGAGTATTTCATGATCTATAAACTACAAAAATTATATTGTTTGTGAGTTTGTAATTTTGCATGTTAACGGTACCTATATAAAAGGGACCTTCGCGATAAAAAAAGGCTATTCTTTATCCAAGGGCACCGATTTTGTTTTACTCGACTCAGAAACCAGCAAACATTTCAATAAATATAAAACCAGGAAATGTAAAGTCTTTGGATACGCAGCAAATCTTCGCATCAACTATTAACATATAACGAAGTAAACATCCCAAATACGAATAGACATCAATCGAATTAGGATAAAGCTTATTTCTGAAACGGAACTCTTTCTAAAACGCGAAAAGTACCTATATGTTCAATGAATATCCACTCGTGCGGGGAAGTCATAATAAACCCCTTAAACACATCACACATGTTTATGAGAACAAAGGATTTGAAATAAAATAAAAGGATGAAATTTGGGGAAACCGCCTGTTTTGCGGCTAATATGGCAGCCTGTTCACTTTATAGAGAATATGCGTATCGTTTTAATAAGTCACGAGTCACGGGTTTTGGAACCCACCTAAGGTGGAATATCGTATAGCAAACTAAAGACATTTAGAGCTAATATTTTAATGTAGTGTCATAAAGTTTGTCATTGACAACTTACGTTTACACGTGTCTAGGGGCAACCGCTCAGTGGCGCAACGAGTCAAACGATCGTTTCCGATTTTTTCCGACTAATTGTCACTCGTCGTTTTGGCCCTGTCCTCTCCGGCCATATTTGTTATTTGCAAATTGTAGTTCGTAAAAATGTCAGTGTCAATGTTTTTGTCTGACACTGACACATGTTCGTAATTAGAAAACCGTAATGAAAGCTTTTTGCAAAGAGGAAATCAATTCAAGGGCCCATTCGATAAGGCATTTAATTGTCTTATCTTGACACTTCACCGCTATTATTGAACTGACATTTTTCGACCTTATTGCATTGTGAATGTTTTAACAACATTTGAAGGAAATGGGTCCTAAATTAAAGCTCGTGACTGTACTTAACTACTGTCTTTCCACTTTATGTTTTTACAAATAAGATTCCGTATTTTGGCTCAATTGAATAAATCACATTACCATTTTAGTAAACACCTACAAAAAAAACAGAATTCAGTTTTTACCGCACGGAATCAAACAATCTAAATAGTCTGACATCTCTGGCGTTGATGAGCGTCTCGTGTGAGCTATAATCCAAGGATTTTTACGGCATGTAAGCCAACAGTAATTAATTAAAAAGGGAACTGTCAGCTTGGCGCCCAAAATGCTCATCGGACAAAGGCGTCGGATGAAAGCTTTGGAAGTGTTATTAATATAATGAGCGTTCGTCCTTAGCTAGAGTTATGTCTCTTTTGTAATCGCCGTAAGATAATAGACTATATTATTATGGATGAGTATTGTAAGAGCATTCCTAGAATGGTTTGTACATATTTGGGCGAATCAACTTTTTTCTGTCACTAGTTGCCATGGGGTTTCCTTGTCATTTTCGACCTCTTTTTAAGAGCCCTTTTCTAATACTTGTTAGTACATCCATGTTGAAAAAAAAAAAAACAACAATTATTTTTTTACCTATTTCTTTACTGCCTAAATTAACCGGTTAGTGATTTATTTCTAATATAACACGTACAACTCTCGCGCTTTGTAAACATATTTCAATTATTGATGTTTCTTTCTGTATCGAAAAATTGGCTCTCCAGTAAATCAAATCGACTTGTACTAGGTTTGATACAATAATCGATTTCAGGCAAAACATTTTTAACACACATCTATATAGTGTAAACAGATTCAGTTGTTTCATAACAATTAGCCTATATTAGCAAGCAATTAATGTCACTTAACCCTTCGTATGATTTGGCACTGATCAGTGCTGTCAAAAATTGACCGTGTAAAACGTAAAATCCGAAAGATTCGAAATTCGAAAAAGTATCCGAAAGATTAAATAAGTCTTAAACTGAAAACGGCCGGCGAAAACAAGTTCTTTAAAAATATATTTCCAAGCTAAAATGTATCGCAATCTAAACATATACGTAAGTACATCCCGGCAAAGCGAGGTTAACAAAGTTCCAGAAGAAGCTCAACTAAAGCCCCGTCTACACGAACGAACTTCTGCCCCGTGTAAAAGCACCTGTATAATTGAGCCGAGTCGGAGATCAAAGTTTTAATTGTTTTTGCATCGTCATTGTGTACCGATACTGGCGGGATACACATTTAAATTGGCTCACGTACTTTGGAACTAGTGCAGAAATATGTTTACTGTTCTTGGGTGGAAAGCATCGATATTTTTATATTTTATACTAAGACGGTGGCGTCCTGTCTAGATTAAGCGGATACCTTAGCCTATGGACGCTTGCAACTTGAGTCACACACAAGTTGCTGATCCGTTGTTGCTTCCTGCGTGGGTTTCCTGCGTTGACAGAATTAATAAATCAAATGTCTATCAAGCCTTGGTGACATCACTCATTTCCAGGAATAAAACGTCATATACCTGTAGAGTGCAGACCTATGTAGTTTAGGACGAATTAAGGTGGTTCGATTGCCATACAAAGCGTTATTTGACATTCGCAGGCTAACGGCGTGATATTTTAAGAAACTTATGTAACAAACTTTCATCAATTGGCTTCCCATTTGCGCCAAATTCCCCCTTTCCTAGAATAAACTTGTATAAACTAGATTAATTTGAGAAAAATAGTTTTTCCAAAATATCACGTCCCAAACCAATTTCTCAAACTAATCTAGTTTATAGAAGTTTATTCTAGGAAAGGGGGAATTTGGCGCAAATGGGAAGCCAATTTATGAAAGTTTGTTACATAAGTTTCTTAAAATATCACGCAGTTGACCTGCGAATGTCAAATAACGTTTTGTATGGCAATCAAACCACCTTAATTGAAATTAACATTTTAAAACACGTATTCGTGATGGCCATTAGTTAATACAAAAACACATGACAAATACAAATAAAACGCCCTAGGCTGTGTCGCGAAATGAACGCCACTCCGTATGATACTGGCTTTAACAGCCAGCGCTGGTCTTCGGCCGAGTCCATTTGGTGAAGAAACGGAAGGCAACATAACAAGAGATTGACCAATAGACACATAAAGGTCGAAACGCACAGACAGCGGTGGCGGCGCGGTGCGGTGCAGTGCGGAGGTGGTACCGGTTGTAATGTTCGAACTAATGCGAAAGGGTCCGCACAGAATACCGGGACGCGGCGCGGTATTCTGTGCGGTGCCTTTTCATATTAGCTCGAACATTACAAACGGTACCGCCTCCGCGCCGCACCGCCACCGCTTTCAGTGCGTTTCGGCCTTAAGAGAATGACATCATCAAGGAAACAACAATACAGGGTGTGGCCTGTAATAGGAGCAAAAAATTAAACCGTAGATTATTATACTTGTAAAAAATAATTTCCAAGTGGTTTTATTTGAAAAAAAAAGATTTTTTTTTTAGTTATTTTTCTTCAAAATATGTTTACCTACTTGTATTCTGGAATGCTATCAGTAACTTTTTATTTAAAAAAATTAAATAAGAATTAAAAAATTACAAAAATATCTTTTGAAAACAAAAATGCAAAAACTATTCTGACTCATTACATGATGTTACCTCTAAATCTGCATTGACTGTTGTGCTATTATGTCGTGGTGCCAAGATACATTACTTGGAGGTCATAACTTTAGATCAAAATTTCTCCGAATCCAAAAAAAAATAAAATGAATGGGCCACACAAGGGGTACTGCAAATGCTCTAAGGAAGCGTCCTTTTAAATATTTGCTCCTATTACAGGCCACACCCTGTATAACTAAAAATTTAAAGAGGGACGACAATTTAATACAGTAAATTATATGTGTAGTGAGCAACTTGTTGCCATGCGAATAGTTGAATGCCATCAAATACAATACAAAGAAAGATATAAATTCTAAAATAATTATACCCAGAATATTTTAACACAGTGCCGGGAACCCGATATCGAGTCCCTACGCCGTAGCCGCTTTCCGATACATACGAGGAAAACCACGGGTTCGGCTACGAGCGTAGCGCGTAGCGATTCGCGGCAATGAGTGTGTTAACACCCGCAAGCGGCTACGCTACGCCCGGCGTAGCTGCGTAGACCGGTAATATTTTTCTTGACCTTGACATTCGTAATTATGGCTAACAATTTGACACATTTACTACCAAGAATTGATACGCGCTACGGTCGTAGCCGATACCGTGGTATTCCCGCGAAGCAGCTACGTCGTAGGCGCCCGAAAGGCGGGTTCCTGGCAGTGAATGTGTGAACAGTTTAGCGGCCACTTAGCGGGAACACTACGGCATCAGCTACGAGCGTAGCGCGTAGCAATTCTTGGCAGTGCATGTGTTCAGCTTTATCTATCGCAGTCCCATAAACATTAAGCGGTCTATCGAAACCTTTACTCCGCAGAACTTTTTTTCTAGTATCTTAAATATTACTGACCTCGCTGTTCTTGATAAGTCCGGTCTGGTTTAATAACTTCACCCCTTTAGGGACCATGAAAGTCTCGGCGAAGGTCAAATCGTAAAACCTCAACTTTTTAAGTTCAGCGGATTTTTGCGCGAAAGATACCTTGGAGACTATTTTCGTCTGAATTTAGGTTTTCAGAGTAAATATTACCGGGAATTCTAAAGTTTGCAAAAGCTAGCTTAGTTTCGTTTTAACCTTAAAAATATTTTTTTCATTTTTTTTATCAGTTCTAGTGCTATAAACTACTGGGAGTTGCATAAAGCTTACCGAATTGGACCGAACGTTCATACATACAGATATAGGTACGTTTGAGTATGAGGCAAAAAAAGAACCATTAACATAAAAAATAATCGTATTGATACCTCTATGCTTAAACAGCAGCAGGTGCTTTTTTTAAAGTTTTCCAAAAAAAGAGGAATTTCGTTTTTTTTTATGTGTTTAGGTATCGCAGAACTCCGTCACTTGTAGACCGATTTTTATTGAAAGTCGCATAAAATATAAGAATTTAGACATGATACGATCTAGAACAAATCGACCGAATTCCTCATACAATTCCAAGCACACTTTTGCATTTTTTTTAAATGCGTCACGAGAAATAAAACCACTGCTGTGTAGTGTTGCTATATTATTGCATGCTATGAAGCATGTGGTGTTGTGTTCCTGGTGGTGAGTAAGGTCGCAGGAGCTCCCTAGGATGCGCTGTGTTGGACCTGCATGTCTCTATCTGCCAACACAGCGAATCCTCAAGTGAATAAAGGGTCGGCAACGCGCTTGTGATTCTTCTGGAGCCACAAGTGTCCATAGGCGACGGTACCTGCTTAACATCAGGCAGGCCGTAAGCTTGTTTGCCACCGTCGTAGTATAAAAAAAAAACAATAAAGGAACAGACCCACAATTTGATTATAACGGTGGTTAACCGCTCCATCTCAGATATCCATAAGCAGCACCACCTGTTACCGTCTGCGCTCCAGACAGCATCAGCTGCAAGGTTTAACGCCCCAAGACAGTATTTAAGAAACATTGTTTCTGTACGTTTCTTAGTAACACTGTAGATGCATAGCTTAAGGCGCCGTAGGTACAGCGGAGTTAAGCGAACAGAGTTTATGAAACAATATAATGCGTCTGTTTATAAAAATTCTAGCTTTTTCCCGCGACTTAGTCCGCGTAGAATTCGTTTCACTACACAAATTGTTGTTATTGTACCCCCTCTAGAGATTATTTTCTGTTTCACGCTATTTATAATTGAAACTAAAAATATTACTTTGCTTACCTAGTATATTGTCAGACAATAAAGAACCTAAGCGAAAAGCTTACAAAAATACTGACACAAAAAATATAAGTTGGCCGCTTCGCCGCTGCTACTTATTCCAATATACTTCTATAAACTATATTGTATGATTTATTTCGTTCTGCTAAAACATGTAGATTTTTAGATTTAGACACACGTGAGCAAGCTATATACAACTGCCCGTGGGAAAAACATGGCGTGCCTAAATGTAATCCCGCTACTTTTAAGGTTTGACCCTGCGATTTGTTAATTGTCATTGAAAACGCTACTTTTAAAGGGAACTGTAGTCGTTTAAAGTTAAATGGCAAGTTATTAGGTATAATTGGAATACGGGGTATGAGTATATCATCTCTTTTCGCTTCACCAGTTAAGATTGTGCCCTTTACTATGTATTTTCCCAATTCAGTGACCCGTAATCTTGTTCCTTTGCACAATTTTGGTGCATCTAAGTTGCGCATTAACATTACGGGTACGCCTACTTTTAATTCGAGTTTGTGGGAAGGTACCCCGGATAGCTCCAGAGAGTTTAAGAACTCAACTGGGTAACTGGTGCTGTCGTTGGGTGTCATTACTGTATCTATGGAGTTGTACACTGTTGTTTCGGTTGATATTTTTTCCAAGATTTTTTTATTTATTTTTGATACTGTCTCATTTTTTGGTGCCACTATGGTTCTTTCACACAACCAATTTTCATCCAGAATATTTTGTTGCAGATTCGGAAAAACTTGAGCAATAAGCTCGTCTTCCGAATCCACAACATGACAAAATTGGTTGGTGAATAGAATCATACCTTCATCATCAGTTTTTAATCGACCGTCGCCTGTCTCGAGCAATTTTTGAGCATACGCACACGACTCTACATCATCAAACAGCTGGACTCGCATGTTTGTCGTGAGATGGAACTTTTCCACCTTGGTCCACACGCGTGATGCTTTCAGACATGCGTTTATTTCGTCTTGAGACAGGTCTCGCCATCTAGTGATCAGTAGCTGACTTATACAAATATGTCGCCTTCTAGTAAACAGTACATTCTTATTTTAAAAACACTGATATTGTAATTATAAAAATCATTAAAAGATAATGTAACCTTCAGAAACTACATGCATAGGCATGTAGTCTAATAGCGATGAACACTTCGCAACAATCACCAAAGTTAAGCAACGTCGAGTGAGGTCAATATTTGGATGGGTGACCGTTTTTTTTTTCATACAAATTCTCAAACGCCATTTGCCATTAGGAAATGAATTTTCAAAAACGCAGAAATTAGCTTTCTAATATTTTGATATAAAATCAGTCTACGAAGTTTCAAGTTTCTATTTAAAAAAAAATTAAGTCCCATACAATTTTTGGTTCCTTATTCCACCCTCTGAAGTAATTATAACTAAAAAAACGGCTATGGTCTACTCTGAGGTATAAACAACAATATTGGAAAGTTTCAATAAAATCGGTTCGCATATTTTTGTTTAATCTGTCCTCAAAGCCACTGGATACATTAGCGAAGAGTCCTTGTCGCCACTGGATACCAAAAGATGGCGCTGGTGATGTGTTTTTAAATCGGTCATTCTCGAACTCTGTCTACGGATACCTAAACTCCATCAAACTTTTTTTTACGTTCTCATATGGTTTGGCAGAATTTAAACGCATAGAAAAATCGGAAGAATTACCTACTACGGCTAGAATATGCCTGGAAATGTGTGACGCGCTGCATCGCAGTATTGAAGTTTTTAACGTTAGTTGTATTAATACAATTTCCGTCGATGATATTTTTTTATGTATCTTTGACCACATGGATTTCCATATAGATACTGTTTCACAATTATAATATTAGTGTGATGTGATAGTGTGATGTTTCAAGAAAATACGAATAGTAATCTTGAGGCTTTTCTGCAGGGGAGATCAGTGATTCGAAACATTATTAAGCAATTTTCGCTCGATAGAAAAAAATCACGAACATAGGTCTAAAATACACTTATAACATTCGTAACAAAATTATGCACAAAAGCTAAACATATTAAAATTGGTCCTAAAAATAGGCAATATCATGTTTGAGGGAACTTAGTGATTACTTTTTTAATTTTATTTAAACGCACCAAAAATTAAATTAAAAAACATTGTTATCCGCGTTTTTGAACACGCACTTCCATCTCGCTCACCCTTATGCTCAGTGAGAGGGGAAGAAGACCATGAACCTACGGCGCCTTAAAGCAGTAAAACTAGCACGTTGGATGTAATAACTTTAAGCGCAAATCGGGGTAGTCGGCGGTACATCAGTCTGCGTGCCGCGCATGTGTGCGTATAACTGATTGTAAATGGAGTGCAGGTCTAAGCAATCTTAAGTGACTCTAGTAGAGATACTGCTTTACTGTGATAGAAACATCTCGTATCTCATTATCTCAACAAGCAATGGGGCAGTTGTAAAAGCGACTACCATCTTACCTTTCAACCAAGAGGGAAAATCAGACATTAATATTACGCATACGCAGTGAAGCAGTCTAAAGCCAAAAACCTATATGGGTTCGAGTCCCGGTATGCACCGCTAGTATGTGCGTGTAATTTTTCTTTGTGTTTTGATCATTAAATAAATAAATAAATATTTGCGGACAATCTTACACAAATCAACCTAGTCCCAAACTAAGCAAAGCTTGTACTATGGGTACTAGACGACGATATAGATACTTATATAGAGAAATAAATACTTCAATACATAGAAAACATCCATGAATCAGGAACAAATATTCGTGCTCATCACACAAATAAATGTCCTTACCGGGATTCGAACCCAGGACCTCTTGCTTCGTAGGCAGGGTCACTACCAACTAGGCTAAAGCGGTCGTATCAGCATTGTATCAATGCTGCAATGGTCCAATTAAAATTGTGTTGAATTTTCCACATTATAACTAAGAAACATAATATTTAAAAAAACACAAATGAATAAAAAGCGCAACATCTCAGATATCCATTTCCACTCTTTGACTCCATGTAAGCAATAGGGGTGTAGATTCAAAATATATTATAACTCCAAAAGAACGAAGGTAAAAAAGTACGTCGAGTGACTAAAATTCCATTCAGATATCTCAAAACATTAGGAAGCTACAACCGGTTTAATATTGCTTGTAAGAGAGAGAAAACGCTCGGGGATCGTGACGCCACGATCCCCTAGCGTCATAGTAAATGACAATCGTTTCATATGAAAGTGCGTTTTGCGGAAAAGGGACAGAATATAGCCCCGCTTAAAATTTTGGACACATAACTTTTGTTATTATTTAATACCCTGCTTTACTTTTTTCTACATTTGACAATACTTTCAATCCTGTTTTGAGAAAATTCATCATTATTGGTTATTTTATTTAATGTCTACACCCTATGCCACACAGTTCTAAACACACATTCAGATTTGAAACAAGCGTTCTAATTTCAAATTTTCATCCAGCCAATCGTTCTGTTAGGGCGCGCACACACTCGTTCGAACTGCACGGAACGCAGCCGCAGCCCCAGCGACGAGCTATGCCCGGGCGAGACCCACGGTGTAAACAACCCCTTAAAATTATTAACCCCCCTTGGACTTCCTGCTACTGTAAACTGAACCGTTACGACGTGAGAATAGAATTGGTTTTGCAATGCGTTATCTCTTAAGTAAGATATAACGATTTGTATGCTCATGCTATGCACAACGGAATACGGTTTGCTTTTCGAACGCTAATTCTGTTATTGCTAAGTATTCAGTGGATGTTGTACAAGGAGGGCGTCGATGCGAATGGGACTTTAATCCTTCGGGGTTAGAGTTTGTTTTTTCTTGGCGGGAGTAAAAGGGGGGGTGGGTGGGAGTCTCATTCATAATCACAGGGACGTCGAACGCCCAGGTGGCTTAGGTTTTAGATTTATCGTTTTGAGGTGAGACGGTTTCCCGCGATATAATTTGTATTGTTTTATATCGGAGCCGTGGAAGAAGTGTAATATTGAAAAATAATTATTTATGCGCTGCTGTTCTAATAAGGTGTCTGAAAGAAAACAGATCGAATTCAATGCAATGTATTTGCCCGGTAGGTAGTTGAAACTCATTTCAGATTCCTTAGAACAGAAAAAGTCGTTTTTTCACCAGTTTAACTATAGAAAACATACCAAGTAAAATCAGGGTATTTTATTTGATGTTAGTTAAGATTTAATTTTACTTCTTGGATGGTTCATTATGTTTGCAGTTTAAAATGTTTAATTTTAGCTATATCATATTCAATTTGGTGTGTTCCAACTTACTTTTGACATGTAAAATGACAAATTTACCGATAAATGATTGTATTGTATTGTGAAACACGTATTTCTTGAAAAGACATACACGCGTTTAATTTGGCAATGTTGAAAATTTGGCCGTCATTTTGTTTTCTTCTTCCAACCACAATAGTATTTTAATTTTTTGGTAAATTAAAAGTTAAGAAAAATAACCATTTTCTAGCATGCATAGTGTTCCTAGTAAAGGTCGCGGGAGTCCGCTGGATGCGGGTGGCGCAGGACCAGTCACTTTGGAACTCTTTGGGGGAGGCCTATGTCTAGCAGTGGACGTCTTTCGGCTGATATGATGATGATGATAATGATAGTGTTTCAAAAAACCATCTGTACCTATTTATATCAGTTACTAGCTGCCCACACTGCTCCGCCCGCGTTTAACAAAGAGAGCAAGCGTGGTTGCGGGACAACATAAAGCATAAGTAATTATGTTCATTTGGAAGGTTCCTTCTATACTAGAGATGCAACGGATGGTGGTTTGGCCGGATACCTGGGGACCGATTTTTGACTAGATTAGATTAGATTATTTATTTCATGATAAAAAAATACATTACAAATTTGCTTTCATGTCAAATAAATAAGATTATTTATCACGATCGTCAAAAACAAAGAAAAAATAAAGATATAATATTAAATTAATACAATGTCAACAAATTTACTCAATAACGAATAAATATAAAAATAAAACAAAATCAAAAGAACAAATATGTCAACCACTAGGTATCGTCATTAAATTTACAATATAGTGTAATGTGCATTAGAATATAGGTGATATTTAATGTCAAATCATAATAAAACAAATGTAAATAGGTTAAAATAATAATTTAACATGTCAGATCAAGATCCATATACTCTTTAACTGAGTATAATGGATTTTACAATAAAAGGTATTTCTGGCGGCGTCTAAATGCTTCGTCAGATGGTCCCAGTCTAAAATCAGCGGGTAGTCGCTCGTAGTAGGTAGGCCCAATGACACGCGGGTTCTTTTCTGCAAGTGCCATACGACGGGGAACTGTTCTCAAACGCCCAGTGCGGCGGAGTGTTTTGCCAATCACATTTACGGTATCGAACGAGAAAAAATTATTCCTTACAAACATTATAATTTCGAATATATAGACTTTCGAGCGCTCGACTTTTTCACTCGAAAACTGTCAAAAATTATGAAATACTATTTTGAAAAAGCGATGGAAAATTGAAATACGAGTGGTATTGACCACTCGTATTCAATTATATCGGTAGAAAGTAATTCCTGTAATGTTCACACTACAATCGTATGTACTTGTATTAAATTTTCAAGCGCTCGAAAGTCAAAAACTGGCCCCCTGATACCGATTCCGCGGGATATCCGGCCGAAAGTAACATGCAAAAAAAATGGAATCGGATGAGTGGTGAAGGAGTTGCCCATACAAACGACTATTTCACAGACATGAGTAAGTATAGTTGTAGATTCCAACATGTCCTGTTAGTTATTAAACCAGATGGAACCTTGTCACAGTCAAGAAGGCTTTACGCTTCCCATTTCCGGCCGTCGCCGGAGGTGGGAATCCTGTCATCGCGCCAGTTTTATTTCCCTCTACTGTAATATGATTTGTAAAGCCGGCATCAGAAAATGTTATTACTCATTTGTATAGTGCTTTTCAATAGAAGTCGATAAATGAGGAAATTATTCATTGAATATCTAATAAAACGAATAAAATGTTTTTAAATTGTCACAAAAAGTCTGCTACGCATTGCCGTCTGGTTAATGGAATGAAGATTTTGCCGAAATAAAAGGTATTGTTATGAAGAACAAACTAGTGGATCTGTGAGCTGTAGAAATAGCAAGCATGATTTTTATAAAAATAAAAAAAAGTAATTGAAAAAAAATCTATATAATTAACGAACCTGCGCACAAAATTTCATGAGAATCGGTTGAGAAATGCGACCTGTAGAGGAGAACAGCTGGAAAGCGTGACAGCGTGAGATCGTGACAGACACCGGACATACGAACGATTTTCGTCCCAAGCTGAAGGATAGAACTTCGTTCGTTTCGCTCGCTCGTCCGAAAAAATACAATAAACGGATGATGTTGATAAAGATAGTAGAAATATAGTAGCGTGTGCGCGGTAACAGTTGTCAAAACCCTCTCTATTCATTCAGGTACGATACGGTATGTGATAATTTACTTTTCAAAACAAAGATTTAACCGACTTCAAATCAGTAGCCAAATTGCTTCAAGTTTGCCTATAAAATTTGAAGAGTTCTCTCGATTTCTCCAGGATCCCATCATCAGAACTGGATTTTGGTGACAACGGGACCAATCTGGAAGTATATGCTTCCAAACCAGGGACTGATTTCGGTTACGGTCATACCGGTATGAAACCGGTATTCCATTACGGTACCGTTATGTCGTAAAGGTTATGCGCGCCGCGCGAACATAACGGTACCGTAACCGTTTTGAAATAACGGTTAGCGGTACCAGTTTTAAACGATACCGTAACCTTTATAACACCGGTATTATAAAGGTTATCGACAAAAGTAAGCGAGCTGGCACTCTACAGAGGAAGCATTGGCTAATAAACATTTAAAGATAAAAAGACAAAGCAGCCTTTGCCGGCGGTTTGGCAAGGCCAAAGTCGATATATCGGTTACGCTACCGGAAAAAATAAAGGTACCTTTATATTTCGGTAGCGAAATATATTTTTTATCCTATACTATGAAACGAACAATATTTGTATGTATATATATATGTGTATATATATATTTGCAATCACGTTCCCGGAAACGGCCCTAACGATTTCGATGAAATTTGGAATACAGGGGTTTACGGGGGCGAGAAATCGATCTAGATAGGTCTCATGTCCGGAAAAATTCATTTTCTCCGTATTTTCACCATTTTCATCCGAGCAGAGCTCGGTCGCCCAGGGACTTATTAGTAATATTTCAACGTGTGTCACGAAAGTTTTATTTCTATTATTCATTTATGTTTACATAATGATTAATTAAAGTACCATAAGCTACTAAAAAAACTAATATTTAAAAAAAAAAAAAATTGAATAAAATAATAGTTTTTTTTAATACATTAATATTGTTTTCACTTCTCATGCTCTAAAAGTTCGTCTTTATGTCGTGCGTAGGCGACATAAAGTCGCTTTTTATGCTCTAGAGCATAAAGTAAAATCTTCGTCGAAGACCAAGGCAATCGCTGCAACAGCCACACGAACATCTTTAACTTCATACAACAACCTCTTTATTTTATTTCGTTTCGTTCGTATTCTAAGACCAAGGCAAAGATACCAACAGCCAAAGTACACAATAAAACTTCATATTTACGTGTTGCTGTTTCATTTCCTCGCAATCGAAGTGAAAAGTAGAGTGTACAACTCGTCCATAAAACCCATTTTACACTCGACTTTATATCTATCCTCGCTCGCAAGCTCGCTCGGATGGATAAACGTCTCGAGTAAAATGGTGCGTTTTATGCACTTGTTGTACAATCTACTATTATTCTACTTTCTAATGGCGTTGTGAGCTTGTCGTTTGTTTTTAAATCCCGGTTTTCTGCTTGATCCCAGTAAACTACACCATGTATATTCAGTTATTCGCTACTTCAAAGTACACCTTGATGCAATTTAGCGAGCCCCCAATATTGCACAGCGTGACTGAAAAAAAAAACATTTTCGACCCCTCTGAAATAAAATGTTAGAAAAGCGCTGCTGAGTAGAGAAGGCTTTGAAGAGAGTTGTTTTTTTGTGACTGTATAACATGCACAGCAGAAACTCGATTTCGAAGCACATTTTCAACATTGAAATGAGGGTCACACGAGAATTTCAAAAAGTAAGTTATCCAATAGCTAATAATGCTTTCAAAACTACAGAGGCATTTTCTGCTAATCAAATTGTTTGACGCACTTGATTCAGATACAATTAAAAAGACCTCTTTGCCAATGCAGCTGGTAATTTTAATAATGCATAATAAGAAACCCATAATTTGACTACATATTTAATTTAGCAACATTATCATGTTGTCAGACGCCGGACAAACGATAGAATTTTTGCCCAAGTTGAAACAGAGAACTTTTCTCGCTTCGCTCGCTCGTCCAATTTATTTATTTATTTATAAGCCTCTATTCTACGTGCAACGTAGCACGTAGAACCGATGGCCGTTGGGGCGGAAAGGTTCTTGAGTGGCGACCACGTACCGGAAGGCGAGGCGTGGGTAGGCCCCCCACAAGGTGGACTGATGACCTGGTCGCGGGAGTCTGGATGCGGGTGGCGCAGGACCGGTCATTTTGGCACTCTTTGGGGGAGGCCGATGTCCAGCAGTGGACGTCTTTCGGCTGATAAATGATGATGATGAAGCCTCTATTTCTCACATTAAATAAAGTTGATAATGTGAAACAGTTTTTTTTTTTACAAGTGAGGTACCCATTTTAGGGCAAATGCCTCCTCGTTCAATTAAGCCAGACGAAATATACACAAGCTTCTGAGGATGCACCGTGTTGAGAGTGAACCTGCACTTGACTCTAGCCGTCACAGCAAATCTTCCAAACAAAAATGGGTTGCAACGCGCTTGTCATTCTTCATCAAATAGTTCAGCCGTCAAACTTGGAGTACCACAGGGATCAATTCTAGGACCTTTTCTCTTTCTCATATATATAAATGATCTGCCTGATTTAGTGAAGAACAAATGTGAGATAGTACTTTTTGCTGATGATACTTCGCTAATGTTTAAAGTTGATAGGAAGCTAGATGACTATTGCCATGTCAATGAAACTTTACAGGAAGTACTTGAATGGTTCACAGCTAATAATCTACTACTGAATGCGAATAAAACTAAATGTGTAAAGTTCTCGCTACCTAATGTAAGACAAGTTGACACAATTATAGAATTAAATGGAGATAAACTTGAACTGGTGGACCATAAGTTATTTCTAGGCCTCACGTTAGACGACCAGTTACAATGGACGCCTCACATATCTGTTTTAGCGAAGAAGCTCAGTTCTGCCGCATATGCATTAAGACGAATAAGACAATACACAGACATGGAAACAGCCCGTCTGGTGTACTTTAGTAACTTTCACAGCATTATGTCTTACGGCATTATAATCTGGGGGAAAGCTGCTGACATAGATACTATCTTCGTCCTGCAAAAGAGAGCAATTCGATCTATCTACAGTATCTACAACCTAGGCTCTCGAGATTCCTTGAGAGAACGATTCAAAGATATACAGTATCAAAGATATATATGTATTCTTACAGTAGCATCACAATACATACTAGACGTGATAATGTACACACATAAAAATATAAAAAAAATTATTAAGCAATCTGAAGTCCATAATTATAATACAAGAAATAAACACAAACTAGTCATGACCAAATTTCGACTGCAGAAAGTAAAAAAAATCGTTCATGAGTAACTGTATAAGCTTTTATGATAACGCTAACCCTTAGACGCGTGGGAGCTGTCTTATGGTTCATTCAAGCGATACATTAAGAATGCTCTTCTGAAAAAAGGATTTTATAAGCTCAACGACTACTTGGAAGATAATGAAACATTACCAACCGTTCAGTCTCAATAGTCTTCCCTTACAGGCTATTGGTTTAATTTTATTTATAATCTGACATTAGAGACTATACATCTATGTACATTATTATTTTTATTTCTTAATTTTAATTTAATTCTGACATTAGAGATTATTCATCTTTGTACCTAATTATTTTACTTTCTAATTTTATTTTATTTCTGACATCTCGATTGCTTATTTTTTTCTTTTATTAGTCTGACATTAGGGACTCTTTACATCTCTATATAATTAGTTATATTTATTATTAATAATTTGCATTAATCTGACATTGGAAACTATACATCTCCCGGTGCGTAGGTGCCCAGGTTTGTAACGGTACCTATTATTTTTATTTAATTAGTCTGACATTTGAGACTATTTACATCTCTGTAATAATTATATTTATATTTGTATGAATCGAACATTGGAGACTATAAATCTCCCGATGCACACGTGCCAAATAAATGTTTTATTGCATTCATGCTTATTGTTGTGTTGACTTGTGAAAGAGCCCATGTGGCCAACTTACAGAATAAACATTTGATTTGATTTGATTCTGGACTCGCAAGCAACTAAATATTTATAGCGCTCGTTCCCTTAATATCAGAACTGCAAAACATTATGTGGCCGATTTACCCGATTTCTGAAATATGGAACTCCCAAAATACCAGACTTTCTTTTAACCGTGTTTCTTTTTATATCGGATTGCCAAAGCAACTATTTCTCAAAACACCATGGCATGGGTTTATAGCTTACCATTACTAGTAGACTGGCTGTATGCCTGTGCCACCGTCGTTGTATGTCAAATAACACAAACTTACCTGTAACAAAAAAGATTTCATTGTACATTAATAGATCACATGCGAAGTTCTTCTATGCTGATATTGTATAGAGAAAAAGGCTGTGAGGTTTTAGATTTGTAACTTTGTATGTAAACTTTTTATAAAAAAAACACCAGAATTGCATGCTTTTAATATGTATAAAATACTTTTCTACAAGTAGAAAGGTTGTTGATTGAAAAACGGAGTAGAAAGAAAGCCAGATCGATTTACGCCCGCGCAAACCCACACTGACAAATAAATAAGTACCTATTGCCTGTTGAGAATACAATTATTAATTATAACATCATTAATTTAGTATCATAGCAATCGAATACATAACAATATCAACTATAATGCCACCTTAACACTCCTCAATTCAATGACCAAGGAAAAATATATAACTTAAACAAACAGTAAAACAGCCTTTCTATCTCCGGCAAAACTCACGCATCAACACACATCCTTATCTACGGCACCCCTAAGGGCCCTGTATATACGAGGGTTCCATGAAACAAAACTTGGAGAAAAGTTACGGATCTAGTCGCACGGAAACAGTACCGGGACATAAAGGCTATCCTAGACGAATCGCATAAAACCCGTGGCGCGAGCGGAATATTCTAGCCCTTATTACAATGGGATAGGGTTCAGAGCCATCAAGGTAGGTTATGCTAGTAGCGTTACAATCGGCCACGGCCATTTTTGTTCCCGTAAAAATGTTAATAGCGGTGCCGCAAAATGTATAAATCTAGAACAGAGGCTTAGCGAGCCATTTGGACGGAAAAAGTACGCGTATACAGCGAACTGTTTTGTTAGACTATTTGTATTTTTTGTTTCCTGAGACGGTGGCAAACGAGGATAATATGAGAATAAGCAGAGACCGTAGCCTACGGACGCTAATGGGGTGATATAACCGTATCATGATTTGGTTGGCAAATGTACGATACAATGAACGACTGAACAGCCGATGTGAGAATGTTGAACTTCTCTTAACGTGAGTTGGTTCTGTGATCCTTGAGGAATCGACGGAACTCTTCAAATATTATCAGCCCACAGATAGCGACTTGGGTTTTTCTGTAATAATCATCGCATTTGCTCTCGAAAAGCAGTTCCATGTGGTAAATTGGAAAATGTGGAAATTTTCATGTACCTATGTGGCTTGGCGAAGTATTGCATTGAAGTCGGTTTACACTTTGTTTTTATGGTAAATTGTTTAATATTACGTTTTACGGGCACCTTCCAGTGTAGACGCGGGTCGATCCACCGGTGGTCATAGATGATATCATCATTTTCATCGACTCAGCATGCTACAGTGTCATCATAGATGATATCATCATTTTCATCGACTCAGCATGCTACAGTGTCAAAGAATTACTAACTACCAACACAAAACCGTTGACCCTAACACCTTGCACATAAATACGGTAGTTAAAACTTTTCATTATGGCAATGACAAATATAGTTCTCTATTAGACAAATCCTTGATACTCCACTTTACCACTACACCTTAATAACTTGTGTAATGTTTAGTGTTTATTAATAAACGTAAATGAAATGTACATTTATTAATAAATTATCTGAATCATCATCGTGGCCCACAACCGTGAAAAGACGTATAGAGTCTTATAGTGGTGATGATTAATAAAATTTACGAAGAGTTTTGATCGTCATCATCATCTTATCACCAGAAAGACATCCAATGCTGGACATACGCCTCCTCCATAGAGTCCCACAATAACCGGTCTTGCTGCGTCAACCGAATCCAGCAGACTCAGAGTTTTAGCAGATCAAAAAGTCATACTATGTAGTTCGTGATTTAATACCCCCTCACCTACTGTCTCTTAACTACGCTAGGTTGGCAGTTTTGCAAGGAATGAATTGAAAAACGTAATTAGAAGTGATATAGCAGTTTGCGACTCAACTGGGGCGACTGTGGGCATCTTTCTGCGTCAGCTTAACGAGCGACTTTATGGAATATAAACTACTCTATTAAACTTTTATGAATTTAGGTCACAGTTTAACGCCAGGTGATACACTAAATAACAGAACCACAATTTCGTTATTTATTTATTAATCCTTGTGTAAAACGCTGTCAGAACAGTTTGACTTTCAAAATGTGACATGTGCTACGCTCGCTATGCGCTATGCGTAACCGATCCCATGGTTTTCCCGCTAAGAAGCGGAAAACTCCGAGGGCGTAGACGCCCACTAGGTGGGTTTCTGGAAGTAAATGTGTTAATTGTTCTGCTTATGTAAATAAGTTACTGTCAAAAATTTCATTTTTGGTACAAGCTTTTACTTCCGACTGTACTTTTCTTCACCATCATCAAGTACTCATTGAGACGATTATAACGAGCCCAAACTCGATGGGGTTGTGTCGTTTTATTGCGGAGTTCCTATGGCCACCTTCCAGCTCCTGCATCAGATCAGCTCCAAATCATCATAATATTGCATTGTCATGCGATATACATATGCTTGCAAAATTTCAGCTCAATTGGATAACGGGAAGTGACTGAAAAATGGATTGCAAATTTTGACGGACAACTTACATACTTACATATTTACATACATACGAACAGTGCAAGTTAATATAAAGGTTGTAAAAATAGTAACGATAGGATGCCAACAACTACTTTTGATGACTACTGCAGTAACTGCTATTACAGGCCGATCAAATATGGCTCCGGCAGCTGTCATTCCATTTCACAAACTTTCCATACATTCAGATTTTAACGAACACTTACGATTACACACGGTTTAGGGCAACCCACCCTAACTCATCGTCTCTCAAATCTGCGGTCAATAGTCACATAATTACGATGCAGTCATATAGTGATTTTTTGTTGTAACTTACCGCTTTTACTACACAAGTTCATACAACTAATCAACCATTAACACCAAGTTAGCCAATAACCCGGCCGTCTAGGAGCGGCCGTATATCAGCCGGGTAAGGCGACAACTGACCAATTACACACATTTATTACCCGCTGGTGTATCACAGTGAAACACTCCTTCGAGTTTCTGTGAGCCTGGTAGTTGTGTTGTGAAGGAGTTTGATTTATTTTTAGGTTTCTCAGTCTAGGCTTTATATTATAGTGACAACCGGTTAGTCTAGTGGGTAGTGACGATGCCAACAAAGCTGAGGTCGTAGGTTCAAATCCCTTGTTCAAATTTGTGTGTTGACCATGAATATTTGTTTCTGAGTCTTAGATGTTTTCTAAATATGTATTTACTACTAATAAATAATATTTAGAAAACATATATGCATACTTTTTTCAGACGAGTCCCTAGTTTTTAAAACAAGTATCTGAGCGATATTGATCCTTTCCACAAATAATTGTTAAATTGTTAGTAAAATGTAAGATATTTTTAGCTTACTATTCTAATACCTAAGGTAAATTTTACTATTCATATCACCTGAAAGTCTAAATCCAAAATGTCTTCATTAATCCGATGTACCTACTTATTACCTACCTTCAACTTGTGCATGCATACTGCGTCGAAAACCGGTATTAATGAATTAGTTAAGTTTAAAATGAATAAATCTTTTAAGCTTTGTTTTGTTTTCTATGTTTAACTATGATTAGTTTGTTATGTTAACATAGTTTTTGTGGTGTATGCGGCCTCGGGCCAGCAACTCTATGGTACGCTGTTTGTCAGATAGTAACTTGTCAAATAAATGGTTTCGTCCGAACTGCCGTTTCTCTGATCTCCAGTCCTCGAGAACCCAGAACTTCACATTGGCGACGAGTAAATAAAGTTAAAAACGACGCTAGTCATACATAAATACGAATTACTAGCAATACGCGTGAAAATTCGGTCACAATAATGTCAGTCGGAAAATTGAAGGAGTTCTATGTCAAAAACGGGCAATGGGCTTCATTTGTTGACAGGATGGAAATGTATTTCCTTGTCAATGGAATTGCTGAAGATCTACGGGTTCCCACCTTAATAGCTGCCATGGGAGATGAAGCATACGAGCTGCTTGTGAATTTAGCCAGCCCAGCCCTCCATTTACCAGTTCGGAGTTCGATGGTTTTATCAGGAACGAGTTGATTGAACACGTATTTACGGCGCCTTACCATCCAGCTTTTAATGGTGCTGCGGAGAACGCTGTTAAGACCTTGAAAAGGGTAATTAAAAAAGCTCTTACTGAAAGAAAGGACGTGGAAAGAGCATTGCACACATTCTTAAAGCATTACAGGAATACTGAACACGCTACTACTGGCAAGAGTCCGGCGGTCATTTTGCAGAATAGACGTCTACGCACTAAGTTAGATACTCTTAAGCCAGATCGGGTTACTGGAGCTCAAGAGCCTCAGGTAGGCGGTTTGGAGGCAAACGATATGACCTTCCGTACAAGGGCTCAAGAGCCTCAGGTAGGTGGTGTGAAGGCAAACGTTAGGGCCTTCAGTGTAGGCCAAAACGTTTGGTTCCGACAATATTTAAGGGGGGAGAAGTGGCAGCCGGGTAAGGTAATTAGTTCTGCCGGTTCTAGGGACTATACGGTTATCGATAGCTACGGCAAGCACTTCCATAGGCACGTTGACCAGTTAAGGAAACGTTTAGGAAGCTCCCCTGTAATCCCCAGCGATTCAGAGATTTCAAGATCGCTAGCCATTTGCATGCCGGGTTGTTCTCACGGCCAATTCCGGCCTGATTCGAGAACCGTGCGACAAGACGTGTTTGCCACACCATCGGCGGCCACGCCATCGGCGGCCTCGCAACAGTCGGACGCGCCATCGTCGACCCCAGTACCACCCCAGCCTCGTCCTATGCGCCAGTGTAGGCTCGATAAGGAAATCAACTACAAGGAGTAGAATGTTAGTTCTGTTTATTATTTACTTTGTATTATTTTAGTATGTAGTGGTAATTGGAGAGGAGAATTGTGGTGTATGCGGCCTCGGGCCAGCAACTCTATGGTACGCTGTATGTCAGATAGTAACTTGTCAAATAAATGGTTTCTTCCGAACTGCCTTTCGTTTTTCTGATCTCCAGTCCTCGAGAACCCAGAACTTCACAGTTTTCATATATAAATGAACCTCCAGGTCTTTAGCTTTATGTCTATTGGTACTCTTTGTGTACCCCTTATATTTTTGTTTATGCGACTGTTTGTGTTCTAAATAAAATAAGTTTCTGTCAAAAGTTTTATTTTTGGTACAAGCTTTTATTGCCGACTGTACTTTTCTGCATACCATCATCAAGTACTCATTGAGATGATTCTAACGAGCCTAAACTCGATGGGGTTGTGTCGTTTTATTGCGGAGTTCCTATGGCCACCTTCCAGCTCCAGCATCAGATCAGCTCCAAAATATATGCATATGCTTGCAAAATTTCAGCTCAATTGAATAACGGGAAGTGACTGAAAAATGGATTGCAAATTTTGACGGACAACTTACATACCTACATACATATTTACATACTTACATATTTACATACATACGAACAGTGCAAGTTAATATAAAGCTTGTAAAAAAATGTATTTAAGTATCAAATATTCGCTTGTGATTCTTCTAGAATCACCAGCGTCCGTAGACTACGGTGTCTGATTACAATCAGACAGACCGTATTTGCTTGTTTGCCACTGTCGTAGTACAGTCATGCTGGCTGTACCTAAGTATACAAACATCCAAGAAACCAATGTTTTTATTTTTAAAATTAGATCAATAATTCCATAATGTAACTTGGTTTGAAATACAATGTTATAAATCACCTGTTATAATTAGTTTTCCAAATACCTCTTCATATCATACAACATCAAATATTACCTCATAATATATAACTAGAGTCAATGCAGCCGTGAGGAGAATACCTCGAAAGGTAAGCGGGCCTAGCATAATGGGGCATTCCACTGGGCTCCGCGCGTGCTTTGCATGGGCACTACTGTATTACCAACCAAGGGGCCTACGTGAGACATAAAACTCGCATATCAATTTGATTTCCAATGTGTCTCTTCTCGTTAGACACGTTAGTCCAGCGGGCGTGGAAGCGAGCGCCACAAAATAAATACAGAATGCGAAATGTACGTTTCAGATAGACGCACAGGCCTATTTGGAGAGCGAAAGGCCTACAATCTACGGCAGAAGTAGTGCTGTCAATCTAGTATATTAGCTTTTATTTTCTTAGGAATATAGTCGTGTTCAGATAAATTTAAACATTTCGTCCTCGCTGACTGAGAAATTTTTCTTTGAAAAAAGTCATTTTGCTATTCATGTTATTTTATTCTAGAAGTACGCTGCGCTGCATATACAACCTTTATTTATTTATTTATTTTGTGGGGTCTCTTATTGTTATTTTCATCTGAATGTTTTGCATAAAACATTTACGTCAATGGACAATTGTGTATAAATATTGGGTAAGAGCAAATTCGATTAAAATAAATGTGGGTTCTTTTATTTTCAATGTTAAGTTTTGAAATCGACAGGGGAGAGGATAGGCGATTTTTTCATCAAATACAAGTGCAAATAAACTGTTTCAATCTCAAGTCGTTAAACCAATTAACAAAACGAAACTGTTTCAACCAAATGAATAATGATTTGCCAACACTTGAAAAAACAAGTTGAAGACTATAGTTTTCATTGTCTAGTTCGGAGATAAAATCGTTAGGGGAAAGAACGATTATCTCTTTAAATAGAAGTCCAAATTAAAATCATTTCAGCTTTAAATTGTCAAACAAATGAACAAAACGAAAGTGTTTCAAACAAATGAATAATCATTTGTCTACCCTTGAAAAAACAAGTGAAGACCACTTTACTTGTTTGGAGATAGAAGCGTGAGGGGAAAAGGAAGGCAATTGTTTCTTTAGAACAACCGTTTCCAATCGGTAAATATATGAATTAAACAATGTGTTCCAAAGGGAATAAACATTCGGCGACCCTTAAAAAAACAAGCGAAGTCCAGAACAAACAATTGGTAATTAAAAGCAACACGCCGTAGAATCAGATTGTAGGTATAGTCGCCATCACATACATCGGTACACTATAGGTGTTCAAAAATATCGGCACATGCACCCTAATGCCTTGAAAATAGAGGTGTGTTCCGATGTTTGTGACGTGCTTGTTTGCTCCGATGTATGTGATGGCGACTGTACATCTGTTTAATCGAATTGAGTTTCGTGCTTCTGGACTTAATCCAGTTTTGGGACATGAGTGAAGGCGTGTACTGACAAGCTTAAAACAAGGTTCCGTAGACAACTACAGAGGACTTTTAAGGTAACGTTAAAGAGAATTCCCTATCAATCACAAAACTTAAAATGCCTCCTAAAAATTGAATGTGTTTTGTCCCCTTCTCCTTTCCTTATGAACACAAAAATCGATAAAGATAAGATAATTGTCCGTCAATATTAACGGCAGTTTAGCTAAAATAGATTTACTGAACGTTTATGAATACCAATCGTCGCTTATTGCAAAAACGTTAGACTTAATTGCGTTTCATAGTTGGCGAAGGTGAAACCGAGTACCATTAAAAACCTGTTCTGAAAACTCTTACTACTACCTACTTAACTTGACCTGTTTCATTTTTATAACAGTACATTACTGCAGAGGCCGGGAAAATAGGGATTGCCGGTCAAGTAGATATAGACGGACGAGCAAGCGTGGCGAGGAAAATACGAGGCTGACAATCCCTTTTCACGCCGAGGTATTTGTATACCTTGCTTTCCTCAAACATGCCATGAAATTTTAAAATATACTCATTATTTTTGACAAGTAAAATTGCATTAAAACATTCACATTTTTTTTTGTTAGCTGAACATCACCATGTTGTGTCTAGAATTGATACTGAAACAATAGAAGGTCACTTTGCAGGCCTAGACCTTCAATTTTGTATGAATTTCTCTAATAAACCTGTCGTCTCGCCGCACCCAAAACGTAATGCAATACGATTAAAATCAGTTAAATAACATCAGAATCGTTACTAGTAGCGCCGCAAAGGTGTCAGAGGGGTCGGACGGGTATGCAGGAGGCGATTCGAGGCTAACTTCAGACACGCAAACTTTTTTACCGCGTACTGTACTCGTACTTCGCAGCCTATTATTAGGAACATAGTAACGTCAATATGTCATTGCATCTTTAAGAAAATACTTTTATTGATTAATGCGCCCATAAAAAATTAAAATGTATGGTCTCGTCATTCACGGATCCCCACGTTAAGTGGGAAAGACCGATGTTAGACGTAATCTGTTGTCCAAGGTAAATAAAGGGTTAAGAGATTTCGTAATGCAAAGAGACTTAATTCGTTTTTAAATTAAAGTGAAATGTTTGTCCCGCCATCAAATGTCCACGAAAGGTATTTGTTGCTCGGTTTTTCGCAGATTAAACTTTAAATATTTTAAACATGTGTCCAGTTTTTCACTTGTATACCGTTTTTAGTAACTAGCATGCATCAATTTTTGTTGAAAAAAATCTTGTGGGAGTGTCGATATTCCACGATAATACACGTGTGCGATATTCTAACAAAAGTCTGTAAGCAAAAAACCTTTCTCATCTTAAAATTTTAGAATGTCATCATTGGGTTCCCGTTCACATTTAATTAATTCTTTAAAAGCCGCACCATTGCATCAACTTTCCCAATTACTGATACCCAATTGGAACTACAAGGTCCCATTTAAAATAAAAAATACATACGCTAGTTTCCTATTTGAAATTAATAACGCTTTAGACTAAACCATAAATAAAAATGTCAAGTCCATGAACCAAAATGAAAAAGTCATAAATGGCGAAAATCAAGATTTTAATTTGTTTCCAACCGAATGAAGGCGATTTTAGTGAAACTTTATAGGTTTTTCCAGCAAAATACGGTAATAAAATTTTACGTTAACGGTGACAGTGCTTTTTATAATTGCTTAACCCACTCCGCATTGGAATTTACACTCTCTGCGGTGTTAGTAAGGTCCCTTTTGCAATACGAAACGATAAAAAGATATAACTCCAATTTCTTTGAATTTAATTTCTAAAACTGAACTCAAATTCGTCCTCCGCAAATAATATTTTCAGCGTAAGAGTTCTTGCCAATTTCGGTGTTTAGCGGTTTTTATTTTTATGTCTTTTTATGACGAGAACTCGCTGTGAATTACTTTAGTGAAAAAATGTTAGTGTCGTAATACAATGCTGTTGCGGAAAAGCAGTAACTAGAGCTGCAGGCAAAAATCTTTTTTTTAATTAATTACGATGCTGAGACTGAATTTTTTGCGTAAAATCATTTTTAAATCGGTTTGATACATTCCTCTTCTGAGTCTTGGGTCCCAACCCAAGTGTGTTAGTGCAACGGGTCTGCGTCGAGATGCGATTGAAATTATTTATTTATTCATGGAATACATTAGTAAAAAGAAAAATACATTTCGCTAGACAAACATTGGTTAGTATCGACACCGCATTCGTGGACAGGTTATTAACTTAGATACACAAAAAGAGCTATCATAGGAGGTAAGTTTATGAACTAAATAACAATTATTTATCACAAGGTTTATATTAACTTGCACTGTTCGTAAGTATGTAAGTTGTCCGTCAAAATTTGCAATCCATTTTTCAGTCACTTCCCGTTATCTAATTGAGCTGAAATTTTGCGAGCATATGTATATCGCATGACAATTCAATATTATGATGACTTGGAGCTGATCTGATGCTGGAGCTGGAAGGTTGCCATAGGAACTCCGCAATAAAACGACACAACCCCATCCAGTTTGGGCTCGTTAGAATCGTCTCGTACTTGATAATAGTATGCAGAAAAGTACAGTCGGCAGTAAAAGCTTGTACCAAAAATGAAATTTTTGACAGAAACTTATATAAAGCTTGTCCCAGAAAAAAATGTCGCTCATTATTAGATGGGGTGGTATATCAGGATGAAATCTCAAGAGGTTTGAAAACTATACTCTCCGTTAGGATGGTCATTCATGTAAAATAAAAAAAAACGCTGTCAGTACTAGATGTTCAACGATGTCGTCGGTGCAAGAAAAGTTACACGAAAAATTTTTGTACAAATATGTTCAATATGGAGGCATTTCTGCGAAAAAAGTGGCAACGGAGCTAAAAACGTCTACAAAAACCGTTCAAAGGGTTTTAAAACGGTTCAGGGAGACTGGTGGTATACGGCGACGGCCTGGAAGTGGACGTAAACCAGGGTTTGTAAACAAGAATATCGAGAAGAAGATTATAACAGCTTTACTGAAAAAAACCTACCCTCTCTGTACGAGACTTGGGGAAAAAGTTTAAAACCTCGAAACCTACTGTGCAACGAGTGAAGAGAAATAATTCTATAAAAACGTTTTAACAAACTAAAGTGCTCAATTGAAATGCAAAACTGTCAAAAGAGTCTAAAACCAGATCTAGAAAGCTTTATTCAAAAATGACGAAGAAAAATTATTGTACTGTTATGGACGACGAAACTTACTGCAAACTTGAATTCAAATCACTTTCAGGACACCACTATTATTCTGGGACCGACAGAAAAGCAGTAAGTGAAGAGCATAAGGCCATCAAAATGGATAAACTTGCAAATAAAGTTCTCGCGTGGCAGGCGATCTGTTCATGTGGCAAACGCAGTAAACCATATTTTACTAATGGAACCATAAATGGTGATTTGTACCTGAATGAGTGCCTCAAAAAACGATTGTTGCCATTAATTAAGAGGCATACTTCACCTGTACTGTTCTGGCCTGATTTGGCCACGTATCACTACACGAAGAAAGCAATAAAGTGGTACAAAGCAAATAATGTCGATTTTGTTGAAAAACACCTCAATCCTCCCAACTGCCCGGAGCTACAACCCATTGAGAAATATTGGGCTCGTGTGAAACAGAAGCTTTTAAAACCTAAAAGTAATGACACTTCAGTCGAAAACTTCAAACGGAAGTGGAATGAAGCATCCAAACTAATCACCGATGACGATGTACAAAACTTGATGGCAGGGGTCAAGGTAAAATTAAGAAGTTTCTGGATGAACCAATCTTAAACTGATCTTTATGTGTAAATAATAATATTGAAAGGAATATCAAATAAACCTGTATTGGAAAATTTGTTGTATTTTAATAATTAATACGGAATTTTTACTAATTTATAAGCGACATTTTTTTCTGGGACAATCTTTGTGGGGAGGTCGCACCCGGGTACAAAAATCATTCGTGCATGCTGACATGTAAAGGTATGCGATTCGTAACCTATTACGCATTATCTCTCTACTCACCCCAGTATAACTTATCGTGAATCTTACAACTAAATTGTTTGTGGACAAATGGAGGCCTCGGTGACAGCTTACGACAATTGCATTAATTCAAATGAATTAGCTTTAGCCTAGTTGGTAGTGACCCTGCCTACGAAGCAAGAGGTCCTGGGTTCGAATCCCGGTAAGGGCATTTATTTGTGTGATGAGCACGAATATTTGTTCCTGAGTCATGGATGTTTTCTATATATTTAAGTATTTATTTATCTATATCGTCGTCTAGTACCCATAGTACAAGCTTTGCTTAGTTTGGGACTAGGTTGATTTGTGTAAGATTGTCCGCAAATATTTATTTATTTATTTATAAATAAATATTTGCAGACAATCTTACACAACTCAACCTACCTAGTCCGAAACTTAGCAAAGCTTGTACTATGGTTACTAGACGAAGATAAACATACTTAGATAAATAAATACTTAGATACCTACATAGAAAATATCCATGACTCAGGAACAAATATTCGTGTATATCACACAAATAAATGCCCTTACCGAAATTCGAACTCAGGACCTCTAGCTTCGTAGGCAGGGTACTACCAACTAGGCTAAACCGGTCATCAACGACCATGCCAACTTTCACCCGCCATTTCACCCCCTGTTATTATTTTTTTGTTTTATATGTGTGTCCTGTGTGTTAGTGAATAAATGTATCTTTTTTTTCTTTTTTTCTTTAGGGGATGATTTTCGGGATAAAATCTATCCTAAGTCCTACCACGGGACTCGAACTATCTTTATTTAAATTTCGTCTAATAATACTAATAATTTCCCCCATACAAACTTTGCACCCCCATTTAACTTGCTTAGGGGTGGGTTTTCTCAAAACCATAAATTTGCTTTTCTTGTATTGTAATAAGGAGTCCATACACAAAGTTTCAAGTCTTTCACTTAAAATTTTACTCCATCACCATACAAACTTTCAACCCCCTTTTTACCCCCTTGAGGGTGAAATTTTCAAAAATCTCTCTTTGAGGGTACTTACGTTATATAAACTACGTATTGTGAAAAAAACCGGCCAAGTGCGAGTTCCGTTATCTATATATCTATAAAAAACTATTTTATTCAGTGTTTTTAGTATTTGTTGTTATAGCGGCAACAGAAATACATCATCTGTGAAAATTTCAGCTGGAACTATCACGGTATCAGTGAGATACAGCCCGGTGACAGACAAACGGACGGACGGACGGACAGCGGAGTCTTAGTAATAAAAAAAAACAAAAAAAAAACAATATATATTTATTTACAAAAAAATACAATAATACACATACAGAAATTACAGTGATACCCACACTAGGCAACGCCTGAATCGTGGGTTTCAGAACAATAAGAATTGCCAGAGTGATGCGGCTTTAATACATAGTTACAATATTATATATATATATAAAGATATTATTTTATTATACTACAATGCTGTATGTCTGTGTATGTGTGTGGGTGTGTGTGTATGTATGAGTGTGTGTGTGTGTGTGCGTGTGGGTGTGTGGGTGCGCGCGAGCAGAGTATACTCGTACGTTTTTTTTTATTTTTTTTACACTTACAATATCCTAGGACATTTCATAGTTCCATTCCAAGAGGAGGCTCCGGATAAGCATTTGAGCTTCAGTCACACTACTGTGCCTTATGTCGCAGATTTTTACAATTCCATTATATATGTGAGAGGGAATAGATACATTGAGAACCTTCTCGCAAAAACTGTGTTAACATGGGGTTTAGGGATTTTACGGTGTTCGGGCAGTGTACGCACATGGTAACACGCATCAGAAATAATCTGCGTACGCTTAAAACTACAGCTTCCTTGAAAAGTTTCGACGTGGGATATTTCCGAGGTCTACCGCAGCAAACCTTTAAAACCGCTCTTTGCGCCCTCTTCAATACTATGAGACTAGATTTGGCAGAGCCGCCCCAATAAGATAAAATTGACTGGCACATACACAACTCTAAGCAGGCTTTCTCCAGCAGCTTCCCGTAACAGTTTTATTGTGTAAATTAGTTTGCGAACCTTACCAGCTGTAGTGGCAATGTGCTTTTTAAAATTAAGGTTTTCGTCCACCGTGATGCCAAGATATCTTAGAGAATCAGTCCTTTTTTATACAATCACAAGCTCAGACTGAAATTTGTGAGTTAGACGTTACAATCCTGCATCTATCACTTTGTACTTTTAGATATGAAAGGGAGGTGGGAGGACATGATGCAGCTGTCTTATGGAAAGCTACAAATTTTGTTTTATCAGCATTCAGAGTTAAAAGATTTTGGTTTAACCACTTGGATAAGCTTTGAAGCCCCAAAACAGCTACGTCATGCGTCTGCTGCCAAGAATCTCCATGAAACACTATGGCTGTATCATCAGCGTAACACAAGACCTCGCTGTTCATCATTTCCAAGGACATGATGTCGTTAATGTATGCAATGAATGCAATGCAAAAATAGGGTCCCGTTTTACTCTTTGAGTACGGAACCCTAAAAATCAGCTTTCTAGGTTCAATAGTTTCGGCTGGGCGTTGGTTTAAGTGTGTGAGTGAGTCAGTCAGACAGTCCCGTCAGTCAGGACTTTAACGTTTATATATAGTATGGGTTTGTATTTATGTATTTAACGACGATAAAGATATAAGGTATTTTGGTTCAGCTAAAAAGTATAATAGTCAACACAAACGCAACGACTCGGCCAATTTATTTTTTATAGTCCCTAAATTGTGCACTAAACCACCCTTCGCGCGAATATTGACCTAACTGCGGGAAAGTTGCTATTACAATACGCCTTTTCATTTAATAAGGGTAGCATTGCCGTGCTAAGCTAAAAGTCGCTTATCTGAAATAGACGTAAAGTGACTTATGGTTTTTTGGCTTTGGGACGCAAAGTTAAAGCTTGTCGTATCGTCCAGTAAAATAGAAGTGACGTCGTTATCATTCGCTGTTTACGCTTTAGAGCTTGAATGCAATAAAAATAACGTCGAAAAGGCTCTCGTTTAATTAAAATTGTAGAGCGAATTATTAAAAGGGTGCGATATAATAGTCAGTTTTTATCATCAGCAAGTAGGTACTTATGCATTTTAAAACCTGAGAATTAGAACTAAGGCTTTTCTTGTACAAATGTTGCCACGCAAATCTAAACGAGCGCGTTCGCCAAATACCTAATTTAATATGTGCAGTCAAATATACGTACTCTATTGATATATATGATAATGAGCACTACTTCTTTATGTTTCGAATCAAAATCACAAAAATACGTTTATACGTTTAAACTTTTAAACATCCAAGCCAGCGTCAAAGTATCGCAAAACTCCGAAACCAAGCGGGCAATGAGCTTCAATTTCACGAACAGAAATTCTATTTCAGTTTTAAGCCAATCCCACACATATATCAGTGCGTCCCGCTCACACAAACGTAGCTACGCGCTGCGTGAATGAACGGATGAATCAATGCGATTCATAGATGATTTGGATTCGACAAAAACGTGTTTAGAAATTGGGCCCATGGGCTTCAAGAGACCCGTCTCCAGGGGGGGTGAAACGAGCGAAAGAAATAACGAAATTGCCAGGCATGAATGCGTAATGCCATGAGGGGCAGTGAGGGATTAATTTGCCGCGGTGAGCTCTGTTAAAGGAAACAGTAGACATGTATTTTAAAAACTAGACTTAGTCATGATCATCGTGGCTACAAATTTTAGGGAAATGAGAATTTAGGAGCAGTTCGGATATGATGTATATTATGACCAGTGATCGGATCTAGGATGCAATTTGGGGTGAACGACCTCAAACGTTATGGTTATCGTGGATGTGTCTCGGATTTCCCGGGAGTTTGGGAAATGGGCTATTGTAAATTAAAAAATACGTCACTTAATATTTGCACACTTAAAGAACACTAGAATTGTCTAATAATGGGTATTTATAACTGTAACTATTATTATTTGTCGATATGTTGAGAATGTGATAAGCAGGGCTGGATTTGAATGACAATGTCAGTCAAGACATTATATACTGCTCATTTTAAGTGGCCATTTCATTAAATAAAAGCGGTTGATAAGTGGTAATTGTTTACGAATATACTATTAGATTAGAAGGCATTTTATGTGCGGTGCAGTGCAACATCATCGGCACTAAAAGTTCGAGCCCTGGTGATAAGATTAACAAAATGGTGATACTAATAAAAATTATTACACTTATAATAACTAATAAAAATTATTACTTTTACTTGTATACCCTGGTAAACATACAATAATAATAAAAATACATAAAAAATAAGACATACAAGTTGCATTCAGTTATTCTATTCTATGCAGTAGGTACTGTAAACATTTTTGTTGTTTTTACATTTTTTGCAAATGTTATACTGTAAACTACTTAAAATTAAAAGTTATTTACCTCTTTGTAAAGGTAGGTAACAAAAAAAGTCGCGGGATTGTAAGTCATATCCATCTTAATATTACGGACTTAAACCCCGGGAAATTGCATCCTAGATCCGATCACTGATTATGACATAGTGGTTGATATTATATTAGTGATTTGTCATTTAATTAGAAACTCATCTAACGAGTAGTATGCTTTGTCGAGCATGCATTTTTATAATTGTTTTAAATTTCTTGTCACTAGGTTCAAGTTTGATGAAATTGGGAAGTTTGTTTGTTATTATAATACAACGGTAGTCATGGCCCCTTTCTGCACATAGCTAACTTCGTGTTTGGTATAGCTAGCTGGTTTTTTGGTCTACTACATATTATAATTGCTGTTGTAAACTTCTCTCTTGGTCTTGAATAGTTCGGTGTGCTTCCTGACAAACAGTGCTGCTTCTAAGATATATATATGTCACCGTTAGATTGTGAACACCGTCAGTTTATAATCTGACTAGCGATATTAAAAACTATCGAAAAATTGTGAACTATCAAAACCGTTCACAAACTGTAGCAGCTTAGCTCCATCTGTAGCGAAAAGCGCCCGTAGCAGTCTGACGCATGTGTAACGATCGGCGTTGAATGGGTTTGATCAGGCTAGGCGACCGTGAGGTTCCTGGCAAATTAATAGTGCCTCAATATTTTTCATAGGCCAAGTTACAAGGAAGTCGACTAGTAGTTTTGTCCACAATTACCAAATTAGGTTCAATCTCTAACTTTGAACTAATCCAAATACTATACTCATCATCATCATCAGCCGAAAGACGTCCACTGCTGGACATAGGCCTCCCCCAAAGAGTACCAAAATGACCAGTCCTGCGCCACCCGAATCCAGTGGACTCCCGCGACCTTTACCAGGTCATCAGTCCACCTTGTGAGGGGCCGACCCACGCCGCGCCTTTCGGTATGGGTAAATACTATAATAATATTAGTCAAATAGGATTTAAGTATATGACGAGGTTCGGATTTTCGGCTAACGATCAGGCAAGCAGTACGCCTATTTAATTGCCACCATCATAATATAATATGTTTCTATCAAAAATTTCATTTTTGTTACAAGCTTTTATTGCCGACTGTACTTTTCTGTATACCATCATCAACTACTCATTGAGACGATTCTAAGGAGCCCAAATTCAACGGGGTTACGCCGGTTAAATACTGAATTCCCATGGCCACCTTCTGTCTTCATAACCAGATCAGCTCGATGGTACCATAATTTTGAATTGTTATCCAAACTATACCTTTACCCAAAATTTCAGCTCAAACGGATAACGAGGTTCGCATTTTCGGCTAACGATCAGGCAAGGAGTACGCCTATTTAATTGCCACCACCATAATATAATATGTTTCTATCAAAAATTTCATTTTTGTTACAAGCTTTTATTGCCGACTGTACTTTTCTGTATACCATCATCAACTACTCATTGAGACGATTCTAAGGAGCCCAAACTCAACGGGGTTACGCCGGTTAAATACTGAATTCCCATGGCCACCTTCTGTCTTCATAACCAGATCAGCTCGATGGTACCATAATTTTGAATTGTTATCCAAACTATACCTTTACCCTAAATTTCAGCTCAAACGGATAACTGCAGCAAGTGACTGAAAAATGGATTGCAAATTTTGACGGACAACTTACATACATATATATTTACATACATACGAACTGGTTAAGTTAATATATAGCGTGTAAAAATAAACAACTAAGGCGAATCAATCATGTACATCGAAATTGATTGACTGTACATTAAATGCAATAAAGTCATTGTCATTACACTGTCCACAACCCGGCTTGCGCAATTATAGCAAAATTAATATTTTAAAAGAAACTTTTTCACGCTCGATTTATCACGGTTCCATTAACAGCCATCATCCGAATGAGCGCTCTCCGTTATTTATTCCAATTAGTAAGGTAAATAAATGAAATTAAAGTTCGCATATGTTTCAGTTATTATTTTCAATATTGGTATTTTAAAATGTATAAGCTTAAACCCCAGAAAGTCATATTACTTTGCAAGTGACTCTAGTGGACGAACTTATCCAGTAAGATAACCCAGGTGATCCTATTGTACGCCATATTCAGCACGATCCCCTGGGTGATTTAAGTGGACAAAATGATATCCAGTAGGATACCCCAGAAAGGATAATATTACTTTTTGGGGTATCCTTCTGGATATGATTCTGTCCACTATGATCACCCGGGGGATCGTGATAGTTATTGAAATGAAATGAAAGATTATTCACGAACATATGGTAAGTTCAGTAGATGTTATAAGTGTAGTTACATTGTTGACCCTTAATAGAATTCCACGCGATCATCAGGAAGCGGTGTTGCTCGCTACTGAGACGGTGGCGCGCCAGCTCGAATACCATGCTGTGCACGCTGGCCGACCGGTGGGACTCACCGTGGCTGAGGCACTGGGTGCAGCTGCAAGTCCTTCTATGTCTTTACACCTAGACCTATATTAATATTAATACTAACCCTAGAATTAAGTAATATGTTACTAACAATTTATGGACTTTGTCCGAAATAAAATTGATTGAATTGAATTGAATATGGTCCAGCACGATCACCTGGGTGATCTTACTGAATAAGGTCGTTCATTAAAATCACTTGAGAAATAATATTACTTTCTGGGGTATCCTACTGAATATAATGTTGTCTACTAAAATCACCCAGAGGATCGTGCTGGATATGGCGTATAATAGGACCACCTGGGTGATCTCCTAAGACATATTCGTCCAATACGATCACCTGGGTGATCGGGTTAGACTTCTTAGAGGATACCGCGAAAGTCTGTAACTTCACTTATAAAATCAGGAACCGCTTCTCCGATTTCAAAAAATATATTAATTATTTCACCTGCGTGTAGACTTTCTGGATGATTATGAATAGGCTATAATTTATCCTGTGGGTTTGCCGGCGTTCTTTACAGTACGCGACTAGTTCTGTTATAATCCTCTACGCCACTCCACACGTATTGCAAATAAATGTAACTATATCTCGAATTAAAACCACATTAGCTTATACATATAGCCTAGAATAAAAACCATGATAATAAATAAGGAGTCAATTGTAATTAATACTTGATCAAATGAATAACCAGAATATATTAAACAAACAACAAATCGCAAATACTCGCGACCCAGTGAACTGTTATTATTAAAATTTTGATACAAATACGTCGTTAAGGTGCTGTCAACACTAAAAACGCGCACAGTGTATCGGAGTAAACGAGAGCGAGTTTTACTTGATCGGCCAGGTTTTAGACGAAAAGAATGAATAAATATTGAAATAAAAAAAAGTGTGGATTATTTGTGAAATATGGCTCGTCAGCGGTTTAGGTATGAATTATGTGGACTTCATGTTTTAATTGCAGACCTATACGTCAAAAAAATAAGGACATAAAACCGTTTAAGATGATTTTAAGCCCAATCTTTGCAATTATTTTCTATCGAGCCGATTTTATCCAATTAGGCCAGGTCAAAAGTACCCTAAACCGACGAGCATGTATGAGAAATGTTATGAAAGTGAGTGAAGCGAAAGTGGTTTATCAGGATCGTAGCAAATGGAGATCCGTGATCTCTGCCTACCCCTCTGGGAAAGAGGCGTGATTATTATGTATGTATGTATGTATGTTTCTAGTCCGTCTACGGTCTTGGAAATATGATGAATATTAACTTTTTTTTTTTTATGTGCTAGAACAAATAGTTTTTCTTATACAACTGCTTAAATAATATCAAATTCAACAAATTTGGTCTTGTTATACTTAAGAGGCTAAAATGGAAATGTTAATTCGTTTCACATTGGAAAATTACTGAAAATTGTCGATTTGTCGAACCATTTGTTCTCTTTGTGACGAACAAATTGAAGATTTTCAATAATCAGCGCTGCGTAATTAATCATAATCGCAACTTATATTGTACGCAGACTTTCATTGTTTTAACTTGCACTGTTTTATGTTAAATAAGTAATTTCTGCTTCAAAATTTGCAACCCAATTGGGTTCAAAGATTGCTAACAAATTTAAGCATATTTTTTTTTCGAAAATGTTGAATCGCATTTGTGTAAAGCCTAGCGCTTTTGTATAAGGCTAATTCTCGTCGATTGCTAGCAACCTATCACTGCAATGTTACTCTCCATCTTTAAGCCTATAATTGCTAAAAGTAGCACTGAAAATATGATGCAATCTACCTATCCCTTTTAAGTATGCGTCATACGTTAGTTTAACGTATAATTATTAGTTTTATGACAACATGTATCCTAAAATAAAAAAAAACCTATATCAAGCCACTTTTCCACCGCAATAATGATGTATTTTTTGCATCTCCACTCTGTTCCCGTAATACGCCCAATAGAGCTCCCTACCTTGATCGATTGCTATTGCTGGCTGGGGCTCCACTTCAAAGGAGAATAAGCGATGAATCTTCACTCGCGGTAATAAAAGGTAAATGTGGAAAATAGGCTCATATCGAACGGAATCGACTTGGAATCTGATTAAGGCTTTTCGTTCTGTTTTATTGTTTTGACATATGACGATCTGATCGATTTGGGGGCTACAATAACGAAAGTGTAGCTAATTATTTACGTACCTTTATGGTAGTGAACAAATATTATGAACACTGTATGTAGATGAGCGATTTGAGGCCTGGATGATGTTCAGTTTAGTTTACTTTATCTTATTTTTTTTATTTTCGTCATCGTTTTTATTTTATCGTCATCACTCACATGTTTTTCAGCTGATTTGCTCAAATGTTAGCTGGAAGAGATCCTTTAAAGGGACAAGCTCGCCTTTGTACTTCTATTTTCTAATGTCTGTTTTATCTGTGTTTTGTCTGTTCTTGACGACCGCTTTAGCCTAATAGTTGGTAGTGACCCTGCCTACGAAGCTAGAGGTACTGGGTTCGAATCCCGGTAAGGGCATTTATTTATGTGATGAGCACGAATATTTGTTCCTGAGTCATGAATGTTTTCTACGTATTTAAGTGTTTATTTCTCTATATAAGTATGTATATCGTCGTCTAATACCCATAGTACAAGCTTTGCTTAGTTTGGGACTAGGTCGATATGTGTAAGATTGTCCGCAAATATTTAATTATTTATTTATTTTATTTATGTTGTCATGTTCTATGTACAATAAAACAATACATACATACAATTTTAGCATATAGTATATATTTTAATATATAGACTAGCTGCCCCCGTGGCTGCACCCGTGTATTACAAAAAACGCAACCGACGACGCGGGAAGCGGAAAACAGTCGTCTATACCAAAGGTCCAGAAGATGGTTAAAGAGTTTTTGAAATCGAAGGAGCAGTTCTGGGCATCACTCCCTACATACTAACTTACAAAGCTACCAGTGGCGGCGCGTGATAATTTTCACTGGACAAGCTGGAGCAAACCAAAGGACTGATGGAGTTTGGTAATATACAGCAAGAAATTTTAGGCAAGCCGGTGTGAATCTCACAAACTTTACCTCTCTATAATGGTAAAATATGAAGATGTATGGCAAGCTGCAATCTCGGTATATTACAGAATTCAATCATCATCATCATCATATCAGCCGAAAGACTTCTACTGCTGGACATAAATAGGCCTCCTCCTAGAGTGCCACAATAACCGGTCCTGCGCTATCCGCACCCCGCCTACTGCCACTTATGTTTAAATAATATTATAGCTATGGTGGTGGTTAGAAAATATTCCCAAACAGCCAAAACAAAACAAAGTTAACGGTAAAACAAAAATATATCAGCATTTCCACACAACCGCACAAACACTGCCTCAGGATTGAAGACGTAGAGATATTGTCAATCTCCAGTAAACAAATGAAGACATAACGCGAGGGCGTGTCGAGTCGCGTCAATCAACGTCGCGTGTGCTATGGGGCGCGATTCGACTTGCTTTCATAACTTTTGGTTATATGGTTTACTATGTTCTAGCTACCCGCAGGGCTTCACCCGTGTGCAATGCAAATAACGCTGGCAATCTTCAAATATAGCCAATGCCCGTCCAGAAACTCCATCCTAAACACAAGAGTAAGAATTTTTGAAATTGAATAACGGCTCCCGGAGATAACCCCTTTCATACAAACTTACAAAGGTATATACTCGCAGAATTTATAGTATTAGTACATATGTCACCGTTAGATTGTGAACACCGTCAGTTTATAATCTTACCCGTTATATTGTAAACTGACGGAATATTATGAACTGCCAAAACCGTTCACAATTTAACGCAATATTTTTCGTTAGTTTATAAACTTTCAATGTCGAATCGTCAAATTGTGAACTGAGATCAAATCGGCTTGCTACGGAACGTACACAAAGACTAGGTAGGTTAGGTTAGTTAGGTTTCTTCAGTTGCCCGAAGGGCAAAGCGCCCCGAAATAGGAGCCCCGCGCAGCGGGGCTCCGTCGACACTGCTGGATGCCGAAATAAATGGAAGAAAATGTCTGAATAACAAAAAAAACAATCATGTTCTGACGTAAGTGGAAACTGATGTAAGTGGAATAATTCGCTCAACCTAACAGCGCACAGGTTGCGTTCCGAATCAGGAAAATTGGATTCAGTTCACAATTTGACGATATGACATTGTTAGTTTATAAACTAACGAAAATGAATGCGTAAAATTATGAATTATTTTGGCAGTTCACAATATTCCGTCAGTTTACAATATAACGGGTAAGATTATAAACTGACGGTTTTCACAATCTAACGGTGACACATATAAATAAGTACGGAATAGTCAAATTTTGCTATTCGAGTGCGTTGATCGACGCTTAGCGTTGTAAGTTAGAAACAGCCCTTGCCAAAAAATGGTTGATTTCACACGATTTTTGTTCTTTGCCATTTATGCGTATAATTACAACACTGGGAAAACTTCTTGAAAATCAAGTATTTATACACGGACGGTCAAAGACGATGTCTTGTCAGATAAGTATTAAAACTATCTCCAACTAACTCAATTTAAATCTGTTCAGCGATTTAGGCACGAACGGACTGGTAACAGACATTGGCATTCAATATGTTACAATAAATATCACTCAGTTCACTCACATAGCTGGGACATATATTTCACTCAAGATTCCACGCATCCGATTCACATTGAAAAATCCCTTCCAAAACTCATTTCACTAACGCTCATCTGAAATAACCTCGATTTTTTACGCACCTGCTAACAAAGGCACCTTTCTGACGAGACCCATTACAAACTAAAACGTGCTGCCGGAATAAACCTCGTCAACATTTAATTCAATGCGATATGGGTCATTTTCCTTTGCCAAGGTTAATTTTGGAATGAATTTAATATGGTTTCCCTTGATGTATTGACGATGGGGGCGACATCATCGAATCGATCGGGAATTACAGTGCCTTTTAGCCCCTTTAGAAGGGTCCCGATACCGGGGCCAACTTTTCCTTAATAAGATACTTAAAAGTTGCGATACTGAAGGATTGTTATAATCTCATTGGTGCAGGGTTCCAGAGTACGCTGGCGAATTCGTTTGGGGATACGTGTTGGGGGTTGGTACCTTTTGCGTTGTTTAAACTGGGAGGTCGATTGCATTTGGAATTCCTGCCAAAATTCGATTCAGACCTTGTTTACGTCCAGAGGGTGAAAATCAAAAATAAAGTAGCGTGAGTCCATCGCTAGAGATTAAGCTTACTACATGCCAAAAGTTGTTATAATTGCTCATTGCTCATATTAGACAAACAGACATGTTATAATGTTAATATCCAGTATGGGTGATTTGGTTACATATCTGAATATATTTATTTTTTTCATTTTGTCCTAAAAGCCGTTTTTCTCTGAAACCATGACATTATAAGCATTAGTTTAAAACAATGCTAACCTAATGGGTCATTCACGATAATTATTAAAAAAAAAACCGGCCAAAATCGAGTCGGACTCGCGCACGAAGGGTTCCGTACCACATTATCTATAAAAAACTATTTTATTCTGTGTTTTTAGTATTTGTTGTTATAGCGGCAACAGAAATACATCATCTGTGAAAATTTCAGCTGGAACTATCACGGTATCAGTGAGATACAGCCTGGTGACAGACAGACGGACGGACGGACGGACAGCGGAGTCTTAGTAATAGGGTCCCGTTTTACTCTTTGAGTACGGAACCCTAAAAAAGAGGCTAGCATATCAGAAAATGCATCGAGAAGAAGTGATGTCTATTTTTATCTTAAGCATTACATAAACTGTATTCTACCGATAAAGAATCAAGTTGGCCGTACCTACGATAGGTACGGCCAACTTTATCACATGCCTCAAATACGCTTTAAATTATTCACTGTATTCCTTTATTATCCTTCTTGCCAATGTTTATAGTTTTTTACACAAAGAATCTCCATATTTTTGAGCTTCAATTAAGCTCAACCTCTTACACATTTAAACATGCGTCAGTCGAATCTATTCTCGATAAGCCAGAAACATGTCCCTTAACTGAACTCCAGCTTGTTCATCAAACCACGAGCTCACTCGCAACTCGTTACAAACTAGATCACAGACACTCTAAAAGTTGAATAGGGTGCAAAAAGATACCCTTTGAATATTCAGGTCGTTACTTCATCGAGGCTCCGTGTAAGGCCTAGGGCGGAAAGTTGGGGTCAACGAGTTCAATTGTCCCCGCTCGCCCCTTTGACGTCGTGTGCATACGTTAAAAACCTGTTGAGCAGTCAAGGTGTGGTTACTAGGTGTAGGTACTTGGTATAGGTAGGCGAAGGTATTTGGTTCACAAGCCTCCCTAAAATGCACAGATAAAAAAACCGGCCAAGTGCGAGTCGGACTCGATTGTCTATAAAAATATTTATTTAATTCTGTTATAAGTATTTGTTGTTAAAGCGGCAACAGAAATACATCATCTGTGAAAATTTCAACTGGAACTATCACGGTATCAGTGAGATACAGCCTGGTGACAGACAGACAGACAGGCAGACAGATAGGCAGACAGACAGACAGACAGACAGACAGACAGACAGACAGACAGACAGACAGACAGACGGACAGTAGAGTCTTAGTAATAGGGTCCCGTTTTACTCCTTGAGTATTACGGAAAAAATACGATATAACAGCTCATAGAAGTTACCGGTCATCAAAGTCTTGCAAAAGCAATGAAGATTATGTAATTCTGATCCCGTCAATATAAAGTGAACGGTATCATACAAACTGTCTTTTGTTTTATCATACCCAATAACTAGGTACGGGCAAGAAAACTATTTGAAATAGCACGAACCTTTAGAACAGCGGCCGGCCACGAAATGTACTGACGGTTTGATTATTTGGAAGCAAGAGGCATAACAGTTCCTGGAAAACTTAGACTCGGACCGTTTGGATATCGAGCGAGCGTGCATCGGGACTGCCTATTTCGACTCTGTTACAATTTGGTGCAAAATTGGTGAAGTTTCCTTAATAATTCAGTGACAGGACCACGTCGTGCGTAAAAGATCACGCTTAACTACGAAATAAACGTCAGGGAAAAAAGCAAGGTGTCAATTTAGACGCAGCAAAAACACTTCGAAAGTGTCGCATTTTTCTACCAAACAGATTGAATACGTCAATGGAAATAAACGTTCACATTTTTGCTTGCGTCTTGTTTACTGTTCAACAAGTTTGAAAAGACAAATCATACACCAAAGGGTTGTAGCACATGAAAAGTTGGTCTTGTAGATCAGATTGAATGAACAGTACGTCATAGATGCAACCGAAATGGCGAAGAATGACTTATATGTATATATAAGTCAGTCTTCGCAGTGTTAGAAAATTATATATTTAACACCTAATTGTCTATCAACTTAAGCAGTTTGACAGGGGCCAAATTAGCATAGACAACTATCATCTCATAGAAATATCTTATATTAATAATACGAGTGCTTCAAAACGACCGGTTTTATAAAGGTACAATTAGTGTTTTTACTGCCTATATATTTATAAAATCGAGCCTAAAGTATTACCAGTTTTTTGAACCAACAAATATGGAATATTGGAGAACTAGATGTAAAAGCAATTTTTTTAACCCCAAGTATCGAATAGGTATCTATACTTTACAAAGGGTGGCACAATTTGAGCTTTTAGAATTCTACCTTCCGCGGATTTTGCTAAAAAAGGAGGCGTTTTCAACTCTCGAACCGCGCTAAATTACATTCATTGGTCTTGGTAGTCTTGTCTAAAAAACGACAAGGGAAGGGAAATGTACTACTTTGTGGAGTGGTAGGTATAATAAAATTAGGAATTATTATAAATTGAAACCAAAGGTTTCTGTGAAACGCTAGAGATGATGTAATTAATTTTACATTTAAATAATGCTTCGAAAACATGAAAGGAGTAGCAAATCTGTGCTAGCAGACCACAAAAGAGTGCATAACTGGAAAGAGGCTCTTTGTACAGTCAGCTGCAGAAAAAAGCCCCCCCCCCCCCTTGCATACAAAATCTTTTTTTTTGTATTATATGAAAAGTAAATTATATCACTTTTCAGCCTGAGATCGCCCACTGTTGGTGATGTTTTTAATAAATGGTAAATCAATAAAAAAATCAAAAGTAGGTACTATAAAATTAAAAAAACCGGTACAACCGCGTATATTGGTCATCGAACATCCCTAAGGCTGGTTTCTTTTACACCCTTTTAAAACCCCGATAAGGGTTAATGAGGGTGAAAATAATCTGAAATGTATTCTAAAACTGGAACCGAAGTGGAAACCGGAGCTTCTTTTGTTTTAGCGATAGGCAGAGATAAGCTTGGCAAAGAGAAAAAGAAGCTGTTTTTAAGTAAAAACTAGTGCCACAGACGTTATTAATTGGTTCCAATAGATAGCGAAAGTTTTAAGCAATACAGTCCAAATTTAAAAAGCATTGTTCTTCAGAATGAATAGGATTTTTTATAAATAATATCCAGCACTGTATTTAATTTGTAAAATATATCCTACTGTTTGTTGTTATATAACTCATATCAAATTCACACAAACGCTAATTACATACATAAACTCAAGCCGTTATTCCAAAAATGCATGCAGAGCACATGAAACTTATTTTTTAGTGCCATTTCTTACAACTGTAGGTTTAAAGATGCAGAAAATGTGATATTTGTAGTGATAGGTTGCTAGCCCATCGCCCACAACACTGCAACCCTATTCCCATAGTCAACTCTTACAAAACCCACGGGAACAAAGGGGGTAGCTATTCTACCCCGACACCACACGGGAGTTATACTTAAACCACTCAACCGATTTAGTATAGACGACTTTTCTATGGAGATAGTTTCTATCAAAGGACAAAGAATTCTTTTTATTTATATTTTTCCCTGATGCCCTGAGGGGGTGAACAGGATGAAAATTTGCATGGGTGATGGGAATGGGGACGAAGTCGCAGGAAAAGGGAAATACCTAAATAAAACGAATCTTACCAATTGAAACGAAATCAATGACAAGCTAAGAACAACCGATATAAAAGCTTTCATCCGCTATTAAATTCTCACAAATCAAATAACGAGAGCCAACCGTTGCCTTTATAACCTAACCATTAAAATCTTTACACAATAGTTTACTTGGCCACATTGTATTTTACGCAATTGTGCACCTATAATTGTATCTTAAAAAGCATAAAATAAGGTTCAAATTTTAATGGAGCACGGTCGCGGTAATAATAGGTTCTGAAAGTAATGCTCGAGTTGTACAAAATACAGTAAATTGCAGTATAATGACTTCATACAGTACGCGTTTGATACGTATTCATGCTCTCGTTTAGATTACAATGCTAAAGAATTATGTCAATCCCGGCAAGCATTGTCAATTTTTCGGGTGCCAATAAGCAAGAATTAAAATTTCATCGTTATTATTTCGTTTAGTAGGTAGTGGGAATGGCACAGCGATATTTCATATCGCTTTGCCTACCCAGTCATTTTTTATTGAGCCCGAGCTGCATACGTCGCCATTGTGAGTAGCTCGGGACATGACTTGACAACCCTAGGTAAGTACTGTGGCCTTGTGCGGTGTCGGCATTTACGCAAACATCAAAGGCGTCGGTCCACTGTTACTACACTGTTGTGTAGTAACAGTGGACCGTCTTCTCTGTCCACAAAAAAAGTAAGTGTAGACGTAAGAGAGCTTAGGCCAAGTTTTACGGAACCGCTGTCAATACGGGTACAAAATACCTAGTGTATGATAATCACAGTTGAAGGCGAGTTGAACCGAAGACAATTTATTAACCCCAGACATTTCGTTGGGATCGGCTAAAATATTTGTAACGTGGGCGCAGCAGCCCTACGTCACACACACACACCGGTACATCACCCCACCACGCTCCGCGGAGAACGCCGGGGCAGTCTGCGGGGCGAAGAGCAGTACGACGCACCGGCCGCCCACGCCCCACCCCGCGACGCGCATAAAACCCGCGGCGCAGCGCCGCGAGCGCCACTTCCTCAAGGAGCAGGACGTGGACATAATGCTGGTCAGCGAATCCCATCTGCGCGCCAAAGACACCCTTAAGCTGAGCGGGTACCTCGTCTACAGGAGGGACGAGGTAAACGACATCGGAGCAGCCTACCGCGGACTGGTCGTCATAGTCCGGAGATCCATAATCCACCAACCGGTCGATCACCAGCCCCTCGACTCCCTGCAGGCGCTGGGAGACGACATCCGAGTCTCGGGCACGGATCTCCGACTATACGCCATCTACAGACCCTGCAAACCACCAGAACCAAGCCTAAGAAGGGACATCTCGGAGCTGCTTAAGTCCTCCTCCACGCCGACCATCCTGGCCGGTGACTTCAACGCCAAACACACGGCGTCCTTCCACTCACAAACGCCGCCCGTAGAAATAAGACACCGCCGTACCGGTCTTAAGAGGGCGCTCGTTTTTTGGTCAGGAATAAGCGAGAATGACGGATTTTTGACGTTGTAATTCTAAGAAACGGAGAGCTTTTTCTAGATCCTGATTACTTATTTGCATAGGTAAACTCCTCATATTGGTCCTAGCCGCCTCCAATTTACGAAGAACTGAATACTTTAACCGAAAATACCCGATTACCGACAGTAGTTTTCTGAAGAGAGCGCAGAGTCATAAGTTTGAGCCCCTAATACTCCATGATGTTATATGAGAACCTACTTGTTTTTTTCTATTTTCACTAGCGTAATATGTTGCCATTGCGCCTAGCCGCCTCGAATTTTCCTTATTCTGCACGTATATATATGTAAACTGTTCTCAATTACACCATATTTGTCAACAAAATCGTACTGAAAACTCAAGGATTTTCTCATTATTGTTGAATAATTTTTGTATTGAATCTTACACAACATTAAAGTTCATGCTTGTACCAACAAGATCCAGTCCAAAAAATATAACTTTTGTCAAAATTTATATTTATAAATAATTATTCAAAACTAGTATAAATTTACCGTCGCGCGGGAATATATCTCAGTACCGGCTGAATAGCCCTCCGAGACAGACGTGTAGTGTGTTTATTTGTGGCTATTCACGAAGCTAACCGGCCACTCTTCAGATAAAATAATATTATTTTGATCTCCGACTAGGCATAGTTGTTACCAACCTCGGGGTCAAACTATACTGGGGATACATTCGTGAGGCTAATCGAGACAAGTTATGAATTGCATAGCTGCCATATATGACGTAGTGTAGCGAAAAGGCTCAAACCCACCGGATACGTAACATTTAAAATTGAACCTTCTACCTAAAACAAAAGTCATACATTTCAATGGTGATGTCTTGTGGGTTGGATCCTTTTGTCTAAACTACGCGTTCTATAGTCAATTATTATTGTACGAGTGATCGTGATACTTGATAGATTTAATTTATTTACTTGTTACTATCAGTCCACCTTGTTAGTATGTATGGGAGTTTGGGTGAAATCTTCAAATTAGGTACAATTGCGTATCTTCGGTGACATAATATCATAGAGCTGGTCTGATGATGGAGTCGGAAGGTGGCCATAGCAACTCCTAAACTCAACAAGATAAAGCCATCGAATTTGGGCTCATTTATTTGGTCATGGCACGGCAAGACTTTGGTGCTGGATGATTTCCAGAGTCTGATGATGGAGCTATAAGGTGGTCATGGAACTCCTAAACTAAACTAGATAAATCCATCTAGTTTGAGCTTATCTGTTTTGTCTTGGTAAACACTTTGGTGATGGATGATTTCCAGGATCTGATGATGGAAGGTGGTCATGGGAACTCCTTAACTAAAATAGATAGACCTATCTTGTTTGGGTTTGTGTGATTTGTCTGTACAAGTACCCACGAACCAGCGACATAATATGCAGGGTTATTGAAAATAACAAGATGAATAAAAAACTTTTTAAAAAACAAGCTTATATGGCGTTTGTTAAGTACAGCACGATCCTACCTTGCATTTAGTAATTATTTTCGTTTATATATAATAATAACACACACCGGGGGTTTACACTGGAAAGGAAGATTTTTACGTGGTTTTATTACATTTCCGAGTCATCATCATCATCATCATCATCATATCAGCCGAAAGACGTTCACTGCTGGACATACGCCTCCCCCAAAGAGTGCCACAATGGCCGGTCCTGCGCCACCCTCATCCAGCGGACTCCCGCGACCTTTACCAGGTCATCAGTCAACCTTGCGGGGGGCCTACCCACGCTGTGCCTTCCGGTACGTGGTTGCCACTCGAGAACCTTTCCGCCCCAACGGCCATCGGTTCTACGTGCAATGTGCCCCGCCCACTGCCACTTAAGTTAAGCAATTCGGAGGGCTTTATCAGTTACCTTGGTTCTGCTGCGGATAGCCTCATTTCTGATGCGATCGCGCAGAGAAACTCCCAGCATAGCATAGCATAGGCTCAAAGTCACTCAAAGGGCAATGGAGAGCCATTGCCCTTTGAGTGACTTTGAGCCTTCTTATGAGGCCTTTAGTAAGCGACCACGTTTCCGTGCCATATGTCATCACTGGCAACACACACTGGTCAAAGACTCTCGTCTTGAGACACTGCGGAATATTGGACGAAAAGATGTGCCGTAGCTTCCCGAATGCTGCCCAGCCGAGTCGGATTCGACGATTGACCTTCCCTTCGACATTTCCGAGTATCACTCTTTATTTCGAAATAAAAGTTTAAAAAACCGGCCAAGTGCGAGTCGGACTCGCGCACGAAGGATACCGTACCATTATCTACATCTTTAAACGGCAAAAAAATTGTTGTATAGGAACCCCCTGTAGCCTAGTTAGTAACTTAGTGGTGACTCTGCCTACGAAGCTGGAGGTCCCGGGTTTGAATCCCGGTAAGGGCATTTATTTGTGTGATGAGCACAAATATTTGTTCCTGAGTCATGGATGTTTTCTATGTATTTAAGTATTTATTTATCTATGTAAGTATGTTTATCGATGTCTAGTACCCATAGTACAAGCTTTGCTTAGTTTGGGGCAAGGTCGATTTGTGTAAGATTGTAAAAGAAAAAGAAACCGATAAAAACTAAAATAAAATAGTACATTACTTACCTAGGGCGGTTAAACAAAGAATGTCTCAGATCGCAGGTATTTGACGCCCGAGCCGAAGGCAAGGGCGATAAATATGCGCTCTGAGGCTTTCTTTATTACCGCCCGTGGTGAGTACAAAATTTTACGTCTCTATCTGGCCAGGAAGTGGGGTTTTCCGCACGCATAGCGTGCGGTAATTCCTACTTTATGGCCAGGTATGACGTAAATAAAATTATGTATTCTGTTTTTTAGTATTTTTTGTTATAAATAGCGACAACAGAAATACATCACATTTCAAATCTCTATCTATCACGGTTCATAAGATACAGCCTGGTGACAGACGGACAGACAGACGGACAGCGGAGTCTTAGTAATAGGGTCCCGTTTTACTCTTTGAGTACGGAATCCTAAAAAGTGACATAGGTTTTATGCTCAGAACATAAAAAAAGGGAGAAGTGCCGTACTGCTTAATTTCAACCAAAACCGATGTCCCCAGTTTTCTCCCACCGCAGCGCCCACAGGCACACACATTGAACCGTGTAAAAACAAAGACTCGGGCGTTGCCAGTGAGTCTACGGCAACATGCAAACAAGGGCTGTGATTGGCTTAAACGCACTACACTAGGGGGGCGACAAACGATAAAATTATGTTTTATCGACATTGATATTAAAATTAATATTATGTTAAGATATTGATGGGTAACAACTTCAACGACATGGTAAGTTTATGTGGTGGTATTTAAACTTCTAGCTACAAGTTTAAATAACACGGGTTGTTAACTTACCATAAATCGCAAAAGTAAAAAATATTGACGAATACCTACAGAGTAACATAAACGGCTTTTTATAAGTTCGTGTTCACATACATTTAAAACTCTGGTCACATCGATATTTTTGACCTGTAGGTACCAGACCGATCCGACTCTCATTTTGGCGCGAAATAATATGTCCATTACTCATATTACGAGATTTACGGCTAAGGGCGAGTATCCACCAAAGATGTGCGAAGATGTGTTACCATACATTTTACACCTAGGTTTCAAGCAAGCGAGGTGTCAAATATTCGAAAAGTGTACGGCTCTTATTAAGTGGTTGGAAACATTTTTCTTGAAAATGTTACGAACACATTAACTCTTCTCTGTACAGGAAACCAGTTAGGACCTCTGCCAGTAGCATCTATCCATTTTTTTAGTACCTACTCGGATTCTTTGGAAAACTGTAATAAGAAACCGAGATTTCTTCTTCAATTATCACATTTCAAATGAAAGTAAAAAATACTCATTTAAAATAAATTATTGGTAATAATATCACATTTAAAGTTGTTCTGAAGCCATTTGCAACTAAATTATATACTTGTACATACAATTTTAATATGTCTATTTACCGTTCATACTGCAACTTAGTGAAAATCTTATTAGTAGGTACCGTAAACATTTTGTAACTTTTAATCTTATTAGTATGTTATTAGTTACCTTTAAGATAGGCACCCAACCAAAACAAGTAATTAAATAAAATAAAACAGCGAAAGTAGTCGAAATAAAATAACTAGTATGATATCGTACTTCTATTTTATCGATTACACGTAAATTGTAACTGCACTTTGGCACTGCTCTAGTTTGCGACGCCAAGCAGCGGCCGTACCACTAAAAAAATCAAGCATCGTCCATATCCATAGTGGTTTAATACATTGCGCCGTGGTTTACTGTATTGAACGTTCAATGTACAACGCATAGAACAAAAATATGCTTTTTCGTTCGATATGTTAGTTCGATCCCGAGAAATGATGCGGCGTTGCGTTTATTTATTAAAATATTAGTTTTTACTGACTTAAGTGAAAATACTAATACTCACATGTGGTGCGTGACTCCACCATTCATGTAGGTTTTAGTTTCATTCCTATTTTTGCATGTAACCACGCTACAATTCGGCATTTTGAGTAAACGTGGAAAAACATTTCAGATTCACGGCAAATTGCGACTAACATGCGGTGGGCAGTGACATGCCCATTTGGCCATGTCGCACCGACACGCGCCAAGCCCCCGTTTCATATCTATTCCTTTTTATCATCTGAGGTTTTAGGCTTTTGAATAAAATCACGCATTAATTAATTGTATTCTAGATAAAAAGCTGTGTTTGTATAATTTATAATTTTCAGTTCCTTTGGTAAGAAACGGACATAGCAATTTCTATGAAGGGCAGTTTTTTTTTACTGTCCATAACAAAAAAAAATTTCTTCAAGAAATGAATACGTAAGTACCCAGTAATTTCCTAGTAGTGGGTCTACTGGTATAATTTCACTACATTACTATATATAAATAAGACTCAGATAACATGCAAACTATTAATATCCGTAAAACAAATTATTATTCTTATTACTGACAACTTTAAAACTCGTTAGTTTATTTTATACTAAAAAAACGAAACTAAATATACTTTTTCATATCATAGTATTTTAATACAAATAGAAAACTTGTGCTCAAAAATCAAATACTTACTTTATTCAAGTTATCTAACTTCGCTAACATGATGTTCTAGAACATCATGTTAGCGAAGTAATACTTACCACTTTTTAGTGCAAGTATCAATATCGGTCACGGAGTGAATTCCAACGGTGCGCTATACAGATATTTGCATCGGCAAGCTCCGCGGTTAGTTCTATCCCGATCGCACTTACATATAGCTAGAAAGGGACGGCACCCGCGGCTGGTGCGATCTCGCTGTGCATGTGGGGGTTAGGTACGTGTGTGTGGGTGGTAGTAGTATTTACACACACAAACGCACTACGCGTGTCAAAATACCGAATTCTGAGCGAGCGCTTTTTTGAAGAGCACTCTTAATTCACTACCGTAATTAGGCTTTTAGACATAAGGTTTTGAAGTGATAATAAACGGGCGTAAGACCCATTTATATTGTTAATTTAATCCGTGTTTGCCTTCTGCTCCTCCCTAATCGCACCTCTGAGCTATTCAGGAAACCCTCGCAAGACCCTAGCGTTCGAGGGATTTGTGTGTGCCCTAAACCAGCACATCACATATTTAACCACGCGAAGTCAAGATACTGAATATGTATTCTGTGTAAAGATAAAAGAGGGCAGCTACCTGCATTTAATTGATTGATGTCGGGGGGAGTACTCTGTTTTACTTTTATTCGAGCTTTACCTGTGAAATTCCGGCTTATTTGCCATGAAATGTATTGGAAAACGAGGTTTCGCGTTTGATGGAATTGCTTTTCGTATTTAGTTTTCAATATAGGTTATGTTATGATTACTTGACATGACTTAACTTGTATATTTAGTGCGTTTTTCACGTCCGCGTCTTCAAAAGGCGGAAGCTTTAATGGGCATTTGCTTTGCTATTTTGGTTTGAAAACATTCGTTGCCCCATAAATACATCTCACATTATACAACCGACATCAAACAAGAATTTCCTTCTTCAACTTATCACAATATATTTTACAATGCACTTGCTCTGAATGTGCCCCTTTATGTGGTTGAACATAAACACGGGAAGTGGTGTATGCCAGCACGAGCAGCGTGCACAGGCACCTGCCCGTGCGGAATGGATTTCAGTACAATATTCCCGCACCCTATGCGGGAATGAGATTTCGTGAGTTCGTGACAATTAAAATTTCACCTTTTATGCATATTTTTTTTATTTCCTCGCATGATGCATTGTAAAATGTTGTATGGTACAGGTGCGGATAGGTCATTCCCAACTCGTGTCGATCAAAAACACTCCCTAGCGGTCGTGTTTTTGGTCATCGCCACTCGTTGGGAATTACCTACTTTCCGCACTTGTATCATAAATAACTATTATTATTTACAATGCAATACAATGCAAATACTCCTACCCTTTATTGCACACCTCATTTAAAGAACACTGTACAGAACATAATAAACACAAGTAGAGGCAAACAACAGGCGGTCTTATCGCCAGAGAGCGATCTCTTCCAGACAAGCTTAGGGCACTTACTTTAAAAACAAAGTTTTAACCGCCTTCAATTCAGTACTTCGCCTTATTTGAAGAGCTCACTCGATTTCTCCAGGATTCTATCATCAGATCCTGACCTTATCAGTATCACCATGGGAACATCTGGAAAGGATATCCTTTCAAACAAAAAAATAATTTTCCATGTCGGTCCAGGCGTCTTCGAGTAATCGGGGAACATTCATAAAGAATATAATATTCCAACGAATTGAGAACCTCCTCCTTTTTTTTAGTCGGTTAATCAACACTTACACTATACAACCGACACAAACATAACAATAGGGTTACCCTATCAGTAAGGTAACCAATATGGATAGGGTTCTAAAAACACCTTAAATAACCCTATCATCATCATCATATCAGCCCAAAGACGTCCACTGCTGGACTTAGGCCTCCCCCAAAGAGTGCCAAAATGACCGGTCCTGCGCCACCCGCATCCAGCGGACTCCCGCGACCTTTACCAGGGGTTAATAACCCTATGGAAAACCCTAATTAGGAAAACCTATTGAGCGCGTAAAGAATAACAGTCCAAAACCCAAGAGCCCAAGAGATAAATGCAGGACCTTCACTGTCAACACAGCGTATATTTTCAACCCCTTTAATATGATTTAAACGAGCGCCCTGCGGAGTCTAGATATTCCCAGAGAACAAATCGATCGCGGCAACCCTGGACGGCAAACATTGAAACCATTTTCACTGATTGATTAAGTAGTCTTGCGGGGTAGGGTTGGCGAAAGCTTGCGTTTTAGTAGGTAACTCAAGTTTATTTAGCAACTGCAGCTTCAGTCATTTCGCGGGTAAATAGATTTTGGGGGTTCGCGGTGGCCTGTATTTAAACAACAACTGCTGTATGATACACGTGCGCAGAAGTTAGTTGTATAAAATTGTCGCTAACACATTGATCAAAGTTGGTCCTAAATAAAAACATTATTTTTAGTATTTCAATACGGCAAGTACTATTTAAGAAAAAAAAACATGAAGAGGGATTATTTTTGTATGATGCAGTAACGTGTGCCAACAAAACTAATAAATTTCAAGTTTAAGCGAAACATAAAAAAATATGTTACTCCGAGCAAGATTCGAAACTGCGAACAGCTAGCAACTGAGCTATCGGAACGAACTACTCGCTCGACGAACCTTTCAATTAGTTCCCCCAGTATGTAGCAGCGCATTGTTGCTGACGATTTCTTAATGTAATTGCCGACGTTAGTGCCGTTAAAAGAACCCTAGATTTTGTAATATAGGCCTTAGATGCCCGAAATTAATATTAGGGGATAGCTCAATAAGGTTTGTGTTACGGATACTAGACAACGATATGTTGAATGGATATAAATAGTTTAGTACGTAGATAACATCCATGACTCAGAAACAAATATCCATGCTCATCACACAAATATTAGCCCTTACCGATATTCGAATCTGGGCCCGTCAGCTTAATAGGCAGGGTCACTACCTACTAGACAAAACCGGTCGTCAAATTATAAATTGATCAATCTATAAAACTGTGTAGACTGAACGACAAACTTCTCAAAAACAAACCCAACAGTATCGAACGTATCTCATTCCTTGCCTAATCCCTCCCACCGACCTCGCATACCAAATACCCTATTAAAAACGTTCGCACCCGTTTTTGCAAATCAGTGAACCCCACTACAAGGGGGGGTACTATGGGTTTGGTCGCAGTAAACTTATTGGGAACAGAGTTAAATGCCTTTAGGCACTTGATCTGTGCACATAATATTAGGCTATATTCCAATTTTTGTTCGATGATCAAAATTAAGGGATTTTTTATCACGTCGTAAGTTGCCATCTCCTCGGTCTCTCTTTCTCTGTGATTTTAAAGGGTTAATACTCACTGGACATAAGTTTTTGCGATGATTGTTAAACTACTTTTTTGTCATCTTCCAAGCTTGTCAGGAATTCAAAATAATTCACTAAAATGATTTTTGAAAGGCTAGATAAATAAATTGTCATATTGGTCATTCGAAAGGTAATACCTATTTAAAAGAGTAAAACGGGACCCTATTACTAAGACTCCGCTGTCCGTCTGTATGTCTGTCTGTGTGTATGTCTGTCACCAGGCTGTATCTCACTGATACCGTGATAGTTCCAGTTGAAATTTTCACAGATGATGTATTTCTGTTGCCGCTATAACAACAAATACTAAAAACAGAATAAAATAAATATTTTATAGATAATGGTACGGAATCCTTCGTGCGCGAGTCCGACTCGCACTTGCCCGGTCTTTGTATTTTATAATAGGATTCGTAGTAAATAATTAACACTAGTTAAAAAACAAACACAATGATTCCTTATTAAGCTTACCGTGGGCCTAGGTTGACTTGTGTAAGATTGCCCCGTATTATTTATTTATTTTATGTTTTTCTAATAAAAACTGCCACTGTGTCCTCGCTTACGAAACAAAATAACTAACACGAAAAAGTTGATCGAACAAACATTGTTCAAAACAACGAAACGTCACGTTTTACTGAAAATTCCTTCACCGATAATAATCTGCCCACTGTGCCCATTGAGGAGGAAAAACCTCTCTTATAAAGGTTTACTATTACAGCGAGGGCTGATAATAATGGAATTTCAATCAGTTAGGTTCGACTCCCAGCGAGGGCGCTAAAATGACGCCGCGGCACTTTGATTGAATAAATTGCCTTTGTTACGCCGGTATCAACTACTCGGGATATTTTAGATGAAGGTTACGATAAAAGGTATTGGCGGACCGTAAAACGGTGTTGATGATAGGGTCAAATCTAAATGAAGATTTGTTAAAGGCCATTTGAAGGTGAGCCAGGTATGGTTGAGCTTTTAAGCGTGTCATCTATTGTTACAGTTTATTGTTAATGGTACAGGTATGTAATAGGTAATACTGATCTTATACCGGTATAGATATCGACATAGGACATTTTCAACGGCCATGTGACACCAGAACAAATAAAATCTACGTATACTTACCCGCTCACGGGACAGTGGTGTAACTAACACGTAGACACACTTTATGCATGGCGGTTGCTGTGCCTTGCCGTGTCATGGGACACACAATATACTTATGCTTAATACTTATAATCAACTCGCTTGCATAAGTTTACAGTCATAAGTATGCGTAACTAGAACTACCTTCAACTTATGGTAGATTCCGAAAAAAACTGAGACTTACCTGAAACAAAAACAAAAAAAAATTGTTATTATGTTTCGGGATATACTGGTTTTTAACTTCATCCAAATACATTGTGTTATTTTCTCATTTATTCTAATTCAAACATCTAAACAAACAATATTTCATGTTAATAATAGGAAGTACGATAATAAACAGCAATACAAGCACAAATTATCGACCCATTAAAAGCTCCTATTAAAACCAAGCAGGAATTTGGGATTCCCGCACGAGGGATAATTTTAGGTGCCAAAAGTTTAGCATTAAAGCGTTACGGGGAGGCGAAGTCGGTCGAATATTCCATTACGAATTGCGATAAGAAGGAGGCCGCGTCTCCACTACACTAGAAAGGAATAAACTAACTAATCGTTAATGCGAGTGTCATCGGTACCTAAAAATACTAATATTAATATTCACACTTAAGGTGGATGACGTCTGTTTGTTTGGAGGGGTAGGCAGTGACAGCTGTTCATTTGCTACGATCCTGCCTAACCTTTCCCTTGGACCTTCTGACCGGAGAAATTCTGTCTTTCCCATCCACGCTTTCTCTCAATCTTCTTCATCACTACTTATACTCGTACGCCTTAACTAAACCAACTCTTCTCTATTTTCGACACTAAATCTTCATTCAATCCAAACGTTTTCGTTTGTTTACACTGTCATACACAGCTTAATGGTTCAGTAAATTATCTTGTGCTATCTTATCTAATCAAATAATTATGTTGCATTATGCATGTTGACGGAAAATATTACTTCATGGAACGGAACAGAACGCCGAAATGCGGAGGTCAATTAGAGACATAAAACGCATTCCAATTTAATTTCGCTCGCGGGCTCATACACTATCTTGGCGTGTGAAGCGGACGCGTAAAACACTTTGCATTAGTTTAGTGCTCAAAGTAACAAAATCCGAGATTGAGTGGCCTTGTTAATTCATCTAAATCTCGCAAGCGATTAGAAAAAACGAGAATCTGCTCGCGTATGAAGCCTTTGATTGAAGTAATCGTATTCAGAGACACAATGGGCACAGGCTCTGAATTATTCAGGCTGGTGGAAATTAGGTGAATTCGCTAAGGTGATTAATGCGGCCGATCGCGAACTTATTGGAATCCCGGGTTGGCAAACGTTTCGTTTTAACTTGCCCGTCCTTGGGTATTCAATGAGGTTGTATTGAATAATGCTACATAAAAATAATAGTCAATCTACCGCTACTCAGAGCTGGGTGTCTAGAAGATAGCCTTTATTCAAATTTACTGCCAATTTCGCTACTTGGCTGTGATGCCGTGAAAGGTTATCATGAATTAGTGATTATAAGCAGTAATTATATGCTGAAGGCTAGTCATGTGCCTACAAAGGTATTAGAAATGAATGTGGATAGGAAGAATATGAGTGACGATGTGACGGATAGAGTTGTATTAACTGTGTTTGCATGTACTTGTACGAATAGCAAATAAATCATCTGAATCTGCAGTATGAGAGAGAATTATATGCTGCGGCAATGATGATGAAGGAATAAATAATTGCCTTATTCTTTAGTACTCTACCCGTGTTTCAGTGTCATACGCAGTCCCGCATGTCCCGTAAGTAATTCGGCTAAAAATATATGGCAAAAATTGTTACTAACTATCGCTATATCGATCTGACCCCATCCATTTCACCTCATCACATCAAAGAAGTTGTGAGTACCTTTAACAACTTAGGTACTCGACAATTAAAGTATCTTAACTGCGAGGTGTAACTAAATAAAGTAAACTATTTGAGAATAGAAAGAAATAAAGAAATTCGTTTCCTGTAAAATAGAAAACACATGAATGTACACAACTACTAGGGAAATAACCCAAAATGGATGCGACTCATATGCCAAAAACAAAAAGTGTAATTTAAAGGCGCAGGTTGAGCACCAGTAAGAAATATAAAACTGTTGAAACTAATTTTAACTAAGTAAAAGAAAGGAGGGGTCGCTGGCGAAAGAATTCAGAGTCAAAGAATAAAGTTTCTGAAACCGTGGAGCGTGGTTACCTATTATTGTGTAATTGTTAACAAAATCAGATTACGCTCCAGATTAACGAAGCATCTATTCCATTATCGATAACCACTGAACAGATTGAGATCAATCTACCGACGGACCATCAAATACCGGGCAAGCGGCGAGATGTTTCACTTCTTCAAAACTTTTTAATTAGGTTTCAATCACGATTCAAACTTCACTTCACTTTAGCTAGAAACCCTGGGCGAATCTAATAAAAATAAAGCTTGAGATTGAACTTTTGCTTTGGCATCGCTATATGAGCGAAGTTTTTGGTTCTTTGAGCGGGCCGATTTTTTGCAAAATAGACCAAGTATTCGATTCGTAAACGATGCGCACAACTTTACTGCAAGCTTCATTTTGTCTTTACTCGTGACCGAGTTTTTTTTTAGAAGATAATGGAAGAGTTTTGCCTGCGATCAATAATTGACAAAAGTGACGAATAAAACGTATACCTACACAGTAGGTTTGATTTAGTCATTACCATTTAAGTACCTACGTATCATTCTGAAGCAAAAGGTCACGCCTCGACGGTGTCAATATATATATATTACGGGACAATCTTACACAAATCAACCTAGGCCCACGGTAAGCTCAATAAGGCTTGTGTTGTGGGTACTAGGCGATGATATATATAATAGATACATACATATAGATACTTATATACATATATAACATCCATAACTCAGGAACAAATATTCGTGATAAACACACAAATAAATGCCCTGACCGGGATTCGAACCCGGGACCTCCAGCTTCGTAGGCAGAGTCACTACCCACTGGGCTACGGAGGCCGTTAATAGGGCAATTAGTCTGTAAAGACGCAATTATAATGTAAATTGTCTTATTGAAATCGACAAAGGGGTCTTGTTTGGAAATTACACATAAGAACGGTTTTAAAAACACAGACAATTTTACGAACACACGGTTCTACGAATACGATCGGGACCGAACGTGAAAAACGCCGCCGACAATGTTTTGCCGGCCGGTCGGTAGTCACGTCTCAGTTTCCTGGCACGTGAGCAAAGTCGCTCTGGACTCTAAAGCCTCTGCTAGACGGTTGCCAACACGCCCCTCCGACTGAGCGACCTAGGTCCGCACCGACCGTGTAGACAGTTGTTTGCAGTAAAATTTCATACTACAGCGGTCGGTGCCGACCAAGGTCGCTCGGTCGGAGGCGCGTGTTGGCGACCGTCTAGCAGAGGCTTTACCGGAGCATCTATGCGGGTTTTGCCGTATGTTCCTTGGCATTACTGGGATGTTCAAGCTAACTGACTAATTTTGGTGGCGTACCCAAATCTATATCACGGACTTTCCCAAGTTACAAATGAGTGATCGATAACCTGAAGCATAGATACTAGGCACACTTGTACACCCATATATTCGCCGCCGCGATACGTTCGTAGTCCGTAGTAAATTAATCTCCATAATATGTAGCGAAAAGCACCCGTAGCACTCTGACGCATGTGTGTCATAATTGGCGCTAAATGGGTTAAAAAAACAAAACGAAGCGGCGCCGCTTATGGTGTCAGGCCCCTAAGGCCCAAGTAACAAATACCTTAAAGACTAACATACATACAAAACAATTATAAAATTAAAAACTAATTACTAATTATTTAGTAAGGCGGGGACAGAGCCGCGCGAGCATCTAGTACCTAATATACAGTAACGACGATTATCCTAGTGTTCAGAAACGTACAAAAATACTCTTTACATAAGCAATAAAGAGATCTCAAAAACTAAAACAAACTCCGCAAAACGTCCACCAGGACATCAGAGATATTCTTTCACAAAGTCGGTATCCTTTGAGACCGAGTGGTCTCCGAGTACATTACTGGAACCGTGCCAAGCGCGCACTTATTGTGTCCCGGGAACTTATTCACGGTGCCTGTGGAACCTTTACACATTTACCAGGACCAGTGACTCGGACTGAGTGTGGACAAATATGTACGGATTGTGGAAAGTATATAGTGTTTCACATGTGGAATTATATAGAGTGTGGACTGTTACAGAGGTGAATAACTATCAGAAGATTATAAGAAATTATTTTCAAATGGTTTAAATAACTATGACGATATTAAAACAATAGTAATAATAATCACCTAGCAGTTTTGAAGACCTAAATCGTCGTGTAAAATAACTGCTGTGATTCTAATAATTTCGTAATTCTAAATTACATACTTCAGAACATTGTATTACAAATTACAAAAAAATATTTGGTAACTAAATAGAGAAATTAATAGTTTGACTGATTTCACGTACTTACCTACTTAAAAATGCACAAATTTCTATAAGAATGCTCAAAAAATATATTATATACGCCATATTTACTATGACTGCAGCACTTAAGTATACGTCAGAATTAAAAAGTTGCTCAAATCCACACTAAAGATTAATACCACTAAAGATAAAAGCCTAAAAACCTTTGATTCCATGATAATCACCTACATGTATCCATGCTCAAACCCAATCAGTACCAACCGTGTCCAAAGTTTTAAACCCTTTTACCTAGTAACCGCCATCATGTATGCACCGCAGGTAGGGTTGACTAGGGAAATGACATTTGGATGTCTAATGGGGCCGGCGTGCAGGTAAAATGTCGCATGTTTATAATCTACGTTTATTACTGAGGACACGTTGAATTAACCCTTACAATGGCAAATGTGATATGTCTTATCATGGCAGAGGTTTTTCAGAACCGGTGCTAGTTTATTGACAATCACATATTATTGGTAATACTTATGTCTAAATTGATAAATAAAGAACTAGAACATTCTGTTGGTCCTATGGAACTTTGACTAGGGACAAACAGGTACTATTTTGTATAACCTAAACTACGTATGTCTCATAGACATACATAGGTTATTATTTTTTCATAGAATTTTTGTAAATTGTACGCAAGTTGAAGGTAGGTAATTCAACAAGATTCATTGTTATTTTTTTATGATGTCTAAGGAAAGTATAGTTATTTTACGACCAGTTTATCCCAGTGAGTAGTGGCCCTGCCTACCAAGCTGGCGGTCTTGGGTTTGAATTCCGGTGTAAAGAGAAGGAAATTCTATGTCGTCTATAACCCAAAATACAAGCCTTATTATCATTAACTTACTATAGGGCTAATACTTATGATAACGCTCACTTTACATGTTACGTGTATTAAATGACACTACCGCGAAGACACTCAACCTGAAGAAGAACTCGAATTCGAAACATGTCGCCCGTAGTGATATTTGTTTTAATACGTGAGTTTAACTGTGTTACTTATTATTAGTATTATTTTAAACATGTCTCACGAAACTTTAAATTCTACTATGGGATAGTTTTTGTGTGAGTTTGTCACCTAATACTTATTTATTATTATTATCAATTGATATTAGTCCGATTTTACCAAGTATTTAAATAACGAAAGTAAAAGTATTTAACCCTTTCTAATTATCAGATCAAACATCCGCTAACAAAATAATTCGCCAGAATTGCGAATAACAAACAGGACTGGAATGGTTATATCCAAAACTTCTGAAACCTTACCCTTACATAACATACGAAACTCAGCAAATTTTACTTATACACACTTTACATAATATCATTCGGCTCGAGTAGCTTACTCAGAAACCTTTTAACTAAAACCCATATAATTTTGTACTGAGTACGTCTGAGCTGTCACATAACTTGATCCGAAGCGGTTCATATGTCGATACACATTTCATTTATCTGAAGGCATGTGTAGCTTTGCTGAAAACAGAAAGTTCATTTGGATATTTCAAAGGATGTTTGGATCTTTTGATAATGCTACGAAATTTTGTTGGTGTGGTAATATTTCGTAACTTTGTTGATCAATAAATGTATAACGTAACGGACACTATTTATTATATTTGTTTCAGAGTATTGGGCCTTTCTATGTACTTTTTAAGTATTTATATATCGTCATCTAGTACTCATAACATAAGCCTTTTGAGCTGGGCCTCTGAGTATTTGGCAGACGGTGCCAATGTTGGCAACCTTTGGCACCGTCTGCCAAGTACTTTCGGCCATTTCGGAACTGACAGACTTAGGTTTACTCTCTCTACGAATAAAGGGCTAAATGATGCCACATGTCTTGTCTTGTGCCGTTGTCACATGACGTAAATATAACAACTCTTACAATTTTGACCGGAAGTGAAGGATTTTTAAAACTTTCGGCCGATTTTAGGTGCGATAATCTTCTGATTCTTGCTCGGCACAACTTTCTCGATCTGCTGCCATGCATTTTATCGTGTTGTCATAAGACGTAGGCGTATTGGGAGTGGGTTTACGGATTATTATCCCATTTACTTGGGGTCGGCACAGCATATTTTTCTCTTCCACGCCGCGTATCATCAGTCATCTCGTCACTCGCTTCCTTCCTCCTCGTATCCTCACACTGTCGATCCACCTTTTCCTTGGCCTACCTCGGCTCGTTCATCCCTTCACAATCATACCTAATACTCTTTTGGTCACATGACTTTTATCCCTTTACATGCCCATACTACGCAAGGCGAAGTATAATAATTTATTCAACACAAGCCTTATTGAGCTTACCGTGGGCCTAGGTTGATTTGTGTAAGATTGTCCTGTAATATTTATTTATTATTTATTTATTATTTTATTTTTTTATCGTATGGCAGTTACACACTGGTACATATATAATATTCGTATCGATGTCGCTGATAGAGTTCCAGTGTGCGCTGCGAGGTTCAGAAGGAACAGTGCAGATGCCGAGTTTGTTGTTCTTTTAGCACCACCCAGAGGTCACGTGTAGGGTTTCTAGGGTTATTCCTACTTCGCCTTCGCCTTGGAACCTTTCCTTGGAGCCTTGGAAAGAGGCAAAACTAGTTCTGTTGAAGAAGGAAGGCAGGAAGCGGATTCTCCATCTGCTTACCGACCCATCTGCTTGCTGGACGAGGCGGGCAAACTGTTCGATAGAATAGTTGCATATCGTCTCAACACTCATTTGCGACAGATTGGCCCCGACCTATCGGATAACCAACACGGGTTTCGACAGGCTCGTTCAACGATTGGCGCAATTCTTCGCGTCCAAAATCTGGCACGAGAGGCCGTAGTTACCCGAGGTGAAGTAGTGTTAGCGATTAGCCTAGATATTGTTAATGCCTTCAATACCTTGCCATGGGAGTCTATAAAAGGGGCACTCTCGTACCACCAAGTGCCCCAATATTTACAGTGTCTGATCGCAAGCTACTTACACAGTCGGTGCATAAAATACATGGGCAGAGATGTTGCTCTACATACAAGAGACATGACTTGCGGAGTGCCGCAGGGCTCTGTTTTGGGTCCACTGCTATGGAACCTAGCGTACGATGCCGTACTCAGATTGGACCTTCCCGACGGTGTCCATATGACCTGCTACGCAGATGATACTTTGCTACTGGCTATCGAAAAATCATACGAGAGCACCATTGAGCTCGCGGAGGATGGGATAGCACGCGTAGTGGGAAAAATCCAAGAGCTGGGCCTGCAAATTGCACCGCATAAAACGGAGGCGATTTGGTTCCACAAATTACCACGGGGAAGAGGTGCAGAGGTTCCAGTAGGCCAACACTTGAAATACCTGGGTCTCATACTGGACAGCCGCTGGGGATTCGAGGAGCACTTCAGTCGATTAGTTCCCCGTATTCAAAGGGCAGCGGGTGCCATGCACCGGCTCCTGCCCAATCTTGGGGGACCATGTGAGGGGGTTCGCCGCCTGTATGCCGGAGTCGTACGATCTATGGCCCTCTATGGGGCGCCAGTGTGGTCCCAGAGATTACTAGCTGTTCAGCGTTTGAGATCAAAATTGCATGGAGTACAGCGTATGATGGCCATTCGGATCGTGCGAGGATATCGAACAAGTTCGTTCCAGGCGGGGACAGTATTAGCGCGATCTCCTCCATTAGACATCTTTGCAGATATGGATGCAACTGTGTACCATCGTCTGCGAGGTGAGACCGAACTAGCGCCAATTGAAATGCGGCGTCAGGAGCAACGAAACGCCTTTAACAAGTGGCTTGCACGACTACAAGAGCCAAGTAACGCCGCCCAGCGCTCAGTTGGTGCGATCCTGCCAAGTTTCAAGTCCTGGATGGAGAGGAAGCGAGGGACAGTCACGTTCAGGCTGACACAAGTGCTCACTGGGCACGGCTGTTTCGGCCAGTACCTGCACCGGATTGGCCACGAGCCAACTGCGCAGTGTCATCACTGTGGGGAGGACGAGGACTCCGCCCAGCATACACTGCAGGAATGCCCTGGTCAGCGCAGTAGGTTGTTGTGACAGCTATGCTGGCAGCGGACACGACGTGGAGGGCCATGGTTTCCTTCTGTGAGATCGTCCTGCTCCAGAAGGAAACTGCCGATCGGGAACGGGAGAAGGCAGATCCCTCTCGTAGGAGACGACGCAGAGGGCGCGGGCGTAATCGTCCTCCGTGAGCCCCAGGTGCAACCCGTGTAGACTCGGGCAAGAATAGGTCTACGGTCTCCCCCGCCTGTCGTAAAAGGCGACTTAAGGGGGTCAACGGGGTTGCCAGTGATTTTTTGTGACGGGGGCCACAGCACTCGGCCACCCCAGAGAAGGCGGCGAAGATGCCCAGAACGAGCCAGCAGGGGCAAAGCGCGAGGAGGGATCTAGTGCGTTCAACCTGAGATCCTAGAGTCCTCCGAATTACTTAGCGCAGATGGCGGTTGACGTGGAGTTTTTAGTGGGTAGAAATACCACATAACCCAGACCTCCTGGGTACCTGGTTCGAAGGTTCTCTCCACGAAAAAAAGGGTTATTCCTACGGACGTAGAACAACAACGACCTCCTGAAACGACCAATAATGAAAATTGATTTTATTTTTCTAACATTAAACTGTGCGTGGAATTGAAGCTCGAGGGAAATTGGCTTCAATACTTACTATAGGCATACCGTTTAGATTAGTAGAAGACAAATTTCACTAGATTCCATTCGATTTCTGGACTTGTTTCGAAGTTTATGTTTTATGGTATAAGCAAACGATATCTCAAGTTATTGGTCAATGTAATAAACACATCATTCATTTCTCGGAGTCTACAGGTTCTAATGCAGTGGACTACTGGTTAGTAAGTGGGATCTAATAATTAAGTTCGCAGCATGATCACTGCTAATCTACGCTAGTAGTACTACCCCGTAGTCCGAAGCAGATTAATCTCCATATGCAGCAAAAATCACCCGTAGCTTAGTGACTTATGTGTCCTGCTTATGCGCTGAATGAGTTAGCCGTTGGGGCCCAAACGAATCGATTTTCTCCGAACCGATTCCTCTGCCTACAACCTCTATGTATTTACCTTATTAATAAATGCAAAAGCTCGCATCGGGAACTTTTCGTTTCTATTCGAGACCGAGAACACGTTTTATCGCCATATATTATTCAACAGGCCTCACCTAGACCGGGGACGCGGACGGTTAAATTCGCGTAAATAATGTTGCACGTTTATTTTTAAATGAACAATGTGAACATTGAATTCGTGAATATCGGATTGAGACATACGTATCTTAATGCCTTTTTTTCTAGCTCTGCAGTATGCAGTCTACAATATGTACGAGTAAATCGACCATGATAGTTTTGGGAATGGGATAACAGTCAATTCATACACATCATCATCATCATATCAGAACAAAGACGTCCACTGCTGGACATAGGCCTCCCCCAAAGAGTAAAGCATTGGGTTTAGCGCCACCCGCATCCAGCGCACAGTGTTCAATATGACTCAAAAAAATTCCCTATGCTGTTTATCGCATAAATCAATCAAAGGAATGCGTTTTAAACGCAAGACAAGAACACCCACAAGTCTATTTCAAATACTTTATTTTATAAAAAAATATTGAATATTTCGTGATTTTGACTTCAAAAATTATTAAATAAATTATGTAAGCGTATCTGATGAAGATATTTTTTTGTGATGAATACAGATTGAAAAAGAGCTTTTTGACGCATATTTTATGATTCTTATTTTTGGAATTTCACCACTGGTTACCAAACTATTAATGTTTGGTATTATATATAGTTTGGTACTATTAATGTTTTTTCAGATTTTGGTTGTTATTTTTTTTACTTCAAAAAAACTCGAAAGTGCGACTTGTGACCAGTACCGAAAGATTGCTATTAACTAGGTCTATCACTGATAAAAAAATCAAGTTCCACTATCGTGGCGTTTGGGAGTTACGTGTAAAGGTCAAATGATACTTTTTAGGGTTGTCACTAAAAGGTCAAACGAATATGTGGGATTAATAATAACTCATGAAATTTTGTAATAAGCTATTTTCATATCCAATGAACAATATAAAATACTTTGTAAGTCATTAAATTCAGAACATCGGGGCCCAACTAACGGGAAGTCATGTTAAGCTGTAGTGTCTTTTCGCAAGTTGGTTCCAGATTTATGTATTTTATGACTCATACAAATCATTGTCATTTTCGAGTATCGACGTGCAGAAATATTTGAACGGTGTATATACAATAGAGTTGTTCATTTCCTAAATTCAAATAACATTATACATCCCAACCAGTTTGGGTTCCAAAGAGGAAAGTCAACAACAATGTTTCAATTGTTTAAACATATATGGGATGAAATCAATAATAAAAGGCCCTGTATTGCATTATTTCTAGACATGTCCCAGGCATTTGATTGTGTAGTGCATGAGATATTGTTATCGCAACTTAGTAACGTAGGTATTAGAGGTAATGTACATAAATTATTTGAAAGTTATTTAAAAGATAGACAGCAAGCCACGGTTATTGAAAAATATAATAAGAAAACTAAAACTATACAGCAAACACAGTCTAAATTTCAACATATTAAAGTTGGAGTACCTCAAGGCAGCATCCTTGGTCCTTTGTTATTTTTACTGTATGTTAATGATATGCCAAACATCATAGATGAACTTTGCGTAATGTTTGCTGATGACGCAACCATATTATTCTCTGGAATAAACTCAGGATCCAATTTTCAAGAAAAAATTAACAATACTCTTAAAACTGTTGTCAACTGGCTTAAATCAATTAACTTAAAAGTAAACGTAGATAAAACTAAAACGATACAATTTAGAAATTACAAAACAAACCCAATAAACTTGAATGTAGAACACGGGGGAGCTATTATAGAAAACATAAACAGTACCAACTTTTTAGGCGTCTCTGTAGATTCACATTTGAATTGGAAATCTCATATAGAAAAGTTAAATAAAAAAATATCCAGTCAGTGCTATGCTTTATCCGTCTTATCAAGTACTTGCTCAGAAGATATTGTAAGAAATGCATATTATGGAAATATTTATCCTTTGTTGAATTATGGTGTAATTTATTGGGGTAATTCTGTTCATGTCAAAACTACTTTCATTCTCCAAAAAAAATGTCTCCGCATTATATACCGCTTGTACAATACTGAGTCCGTTAGAAATATTTTTAGGGAAAAGAAATTTCTAACCTTAACTGGATTATATATTTTAGAGCTGTGTTCCTATGTAATAAATCATAAATATAATTTTAACTTCTGCTCAGAACAGCGTAACAATTTACGATCACAGTATATGTACAACATTTCACTGCCTGCGATCAAAAACGCAACCTATTATAGGAGCACCTTTATCACCGCTATCAAAGTCTTCAACCATCTACCCATTAGCCTAAAAATGTTGAGCGGAAATCAATTTAAGCGCCAATTAAAACGATAGTTGACAGAAAATGTATTTTATGATTTCAAAGAATACTTTGAGTTCTTAAACTGAATAATTATATACCTATGTAACTTTTATAGTTAATATTGTATGCCCGAAAGGGTTGCCATTGTAACTCACACATTTATCATTAAGACCTAATTGTACATGGTAAACAATAAATATTCTCTTTCTCTTTCTTTCGTCAACATTAGATGGATTTTCATCATCGTTTAATGATCATAATATGACATCTAATTCTGGATCTTCGTCATCGACTTCAGCCACCTGCAAGTTTTCTTCGTGAATCGGCTTCAGTAGTTCACGAGCTGCTTCTGGCAAGCAAATCCTACTGGTAGATTTTTGGCGTTGTCTGTAATGTGCCATAGACACGAACGGATGCGATGATTCTAGTGTACTGTGAAAGAGGTCTATCATAGTTTTTCTCCTGTTAATTTTCCGGCAATGGTGTTGCCTATCTGAGTAAAGTAATTTATAGTAGGTAAACTTATTAATAGTTCATTTATATATATATAAATATATATTTTTTTAAAGCTTTTGCGTGTGTAACTGTTGTTGTTGCCCACCGTGCTCTCACCGAATGGACCCTGCGGAAGACCAGCGCTGGCTGCAAAGCTAGCAACATGCTGAGCAGGGTCCATTTCGTGACAAAATGTGTATTGTATTATTTCTTTTGTATGTGTTATTTTTTTTATTGTCACGAATAAATATTTGAATTTGAATTTAAACTTAGTCCCGAAATCACGTGGTCTTTACGTAATTATCATTCCGAAATCCACTTTTTCCCTGACCTACTTTTTCAAATGTGTTTGACTATATTATGTACATCTACCTTTAAAAATTGTTTGTATTAGGTTTTTAACATATGTATTCTTGTTACTTTCTGTGAAAATTGGTTTTGAAAATTCAAAAAAAAAACCACTTGCTAAGTGAAACTCAGTTCCCGAATCGTGCGGTTATTTATGACACCACATTTGAATGCTTAAGCTCACCAGGAGTCTAGAATAGTTTTTAGAATGTATCAATTCAAATCAAATCAAAACAAAAGAGTGAAATTGGATCAATTCTAACTAAGAAATGAAAGGTCAATTTGAATGACCACTATATTTTGAAATTCGATAACTCCGAAACGCCGCAATAGTGGAACTTGATTTCAATAGCAGTGATAGACCTCGTTAATAGCAATCTTTTGGTGCTGGTCACAAGTCGCACTTTTACCGTTACCTCATCAGTCCACCTTGTGGGGGGGGTGTCTACCAACGCTGCGTCTTCCGGTACATGGTGGTGTGTCGCTTACTATGGGCCTCATAAGAAGGCTCCAAGTTACCCAAAGGGCGATGAAGAGGGCTATGCTAGGAGTTTCTCTGCGTGATCGCATCAGAAATGAGGTTATCCGCAGCAGAACTAAGGTAACTGATATAACCCTCCGAATAGATTAACTTAAGTGGCATATTGCACGTAGGTGGTAGGTAGAACCGATGGCCGGAAAGGTTCTTAAGCGTGACCACATGCCGGAATTCATACACACTTCTTCGTTCCATTCCCAAACTCCCCAAACTTTTCGCGATGGTGAGTAAGGTCGCCAGAACTCCCAAGGATGTGTGTTGGGATCTATCTGACAAATATCCCTCGCTATCAACGAAGAAAAACATCCACAAATCAATAAAGGATCGGCAATGTTCATGTGTCACCTCTGGAATTACAGGTGACCCTAGGCTACCATGAACGGCATGAACGCTTGCTATCAGGCGGGCCGTTAGGTATTTTGCCACCATCCTACTAATATTGTAAATGCGATAGTTCAGATGTTTGTTAATAAGGGCTGGTTGCACCAACTTACATGTACAGACCGATGAACGTTAAACATGGCACCGGCAGCTGACATTCCATACAAACAAGTCAAACTTTCGATACATTCCGATTTTAACGAACATTGCTTACGATTACAGACGGTTTGGAGCAACCCATCCTAAATCGTGCAAAAACGGCTGAACGGATTAAGATGAATTTTAGTATACAAATAGAGTATAGCCTGGATTAACATAAATAATACTTTTTATCCCCGTAAAAGCCCAACAAACGAACAACGTGAACGAAGTCGCGGGCAAAAGCTAGTCATGGTATAAAAAATGTACAAGACCGACACGTTGGTTATAGAGGGTGTGCATGGATCAAGATGATTAACCATACCTACGAGTACATAGTCAATACCTATATCAAAAATATGTTAAGGAATTATTTATTAGTCAATCATACCCATTTCAACAGAATTTAGTATGTACAGATTTCTGTAGAAAATATTTGTTTAAAAATGCGAAAGTATTTAAAAAACCTGTAGTTTCAAAGTCATAGTTAAACAAAAAAAACAGCAGCATAAATTAAGAGAGACTCTTAATATAAATGCTTTTGAAATACCCGTAAAAAAATATCCGCCAAAAATGAAGCATGGAATAGGGAGTTCTTGCAGAGTAGGTAGAAATCAACTGCTAATAAAAGATATAAAATCAACCCCTGAGGGGTTGAAATAAGGGAAAGTTGGTATGAAAAAAGTTGTTAAATCTAAGCTTATGAAGCCTCTAGGGGAAAAATAAGACGATATTTTGGCTAGGTAGCTTTTACCGCATCTAAGCTTGTCAAAGTATTTCATGGCCTGACTCCACAATATTTGTTTTTTTGAGGACACTAGAATACAAATAGACCTAATCCCAGACTAAGCAAAGCTTGTAATTTGGACGCTAGACGACAATATAGGTACCTACATACTTCTGAAGATTCTATAATTAATAATATAAAGAGGAAAAAGCTGTGAGAGTGAGGCTTTGTAAGTATGTATGAAATGGGTAATCTCGGAATCACTTGACCGATTTCAAAAATCTTACATCTGTAAAGAAGGGAAAAGGTCGTTAGCACCATTAGTTAGGTTACTAGCAACTATCGATACACTGTGATTGGTGGTATGTTTCCAGTCCTAATAGTGCCTTACAAAACCAAATAGCACTGCTGGCACGCTGCCAGCGGTCGTGTCCCGGTCACAGGTACTCGGCGTGTTGTCTAACGTTAGTTATGAGTTTATTTTGTCATCCATTTGTGTGTTAGTGACAGAGAAAACGACCTAGTTGTTGAGAAACGGGCAATAGCGGACGGGAACAGTCACTTTTTAGTCGACTGCCGAACATGGGAGAATAGTCTTACGAATGGCCTCTTACCTATAAATGTTAGGTATCTGATGGAATTTATTTATTTTAAAATATTTCAAAGCTTGCATAAGCAATGCAACCTAAGGACTTTGACGGATACGAAATGTCGACATATTTTGCATAGTTATAGGGGTTCAATAGGGGTGTAGACACCAAATAAAATAACCAATAATTTCTCGAAATGTAGAAAAAAGTAAAGCAGGGTACCTATTAAAATAATCACAAAGTTATAAAGTGTTCAACGATTTAAGAGGGGGTATATTCTGTCCCTTTTCCGCAAAAAGCGCAAACCTTCATATGAAACGATTGTTATTATGACGCTCGTGGATCGTGACTTCACGATCCCCAAACGTTTTCCGTTTGTACTGTTTTTAAAAGGGTTGTAAGCTTCGTAATTTTTTGAGATGTCTGAATGGGGTTTTCGTCACTAGGCATATTTCTTTGCCTTCTTTCTTTTGGAGTACCTAAAGAAAGAAGGCAAGGCTTTGTCTTGATGAAAATTAAAACCTTTTAGGTTTACTTCTCTATGTGATTTTCACATATGCTTACAAGAAAGATCTACAGTTGTATCGAGTTTTTATAGATATTTGTCTATTCATGAAATAAAGATTTTAAAGATGATGATTATTTCTAAGGACAAAACGCCCGATCGCAATTTCTCTTTCCTATATTGTAAACGTCCTCGTCCTCGACGTTGACCAGTGTATGACATGGGCACTTTATGTCGAAGCAATATGGGTTAAATACGAACTAAGAGGATGTTTCTTGTGAAAGTGGTCATGGCATACACTAGTACAATGTCAAGGAATAGGACGACTACCTCACAAGCTCTTCCCCGAAAACAAAAACGTTCCCCTTTACGTAAAGCTAAATTAATTCCAATAAATTACTTCATCCTACGTCGAGAATCCCCGGTTTAATTACATGGAAATCAGGTGGCGGGGGACTTGGCCCCACCTGGGCCCGGCGATAGGACCTCGATATTTTTATGAGCCTGATGAAGATTTACTGGCCCTTAATGGAAGGAGTTCGTAACTGCTTACTTACCCAAACACCTATCTTACAAAAATACCATCCCAAAAAAAACCTTAATGCGTGTCAACAAAGTTTATTATAAAAATAAAAGATATAAAGAGATATGTGGTTTGGGTATTCAGGTGCTGAAGTGTCGTGTGCGGTGCGAATTTTAGGCGCCAAGTGGAATGTTTTTATGCCTCATTTTACATAGGTTTGCCATTAGGGTTGTTTCAAGTTTGTGTTGCTTTCGTTTTTATTAATGTATGCATACTTTTCCAACTTTTGTAGTTTTTGAGTTATCAACGAAACTTGGTATTAAAGGCACCTTGGCACCGGCCGTCCTTGGCAAAATCTTTGTGGTATACAATAGTGGCTGAATGCCGTGGGGAGCGTAGGTAAATGAATATTCAATTTGAGAAAAAGCGACCTTAAAATAGCGTAGCGATAATATAACTGTCACATTTTGGTATTAGAAATTTCGTAGAAAGTTGCGCACACGTATCTTTTCGAAAAGATATAAAGAGATATGTGGTTCGGGTATTCAGGTGCTGAAGTGTCGTGTGCGGTGCGAATTTTAGGGGCCAAGTGGAATGTTGTTATGCCTCATTTTACATAGGTTTGCCATTAGGGTTGTTTCAAGTTTGTGTTGCTTTCGTTTTTATTAATGTATGCATACTTTTCCAACTTTTGTAGTTTTTGAGTTATCAACGAAACTTGGTATTAAAGGCACCTTGGCACCGGCCGTCCTTGGCAAAATCTTTGTGGTATACAATAGTGGCTGAATGACGTGGGGAGCGTAGGTAAATGAATATTCAATTTGAGAAAAAGCGACCTTAAAATAGCGTAGCGATAATATAACTGTCACATTTTGGTATTAGAAATTTCGTAGAAAGTTGCGCACACGTAGCATTATATTAATATGAGAGCACTTGGAAAAATATTGTGACTATCATTGCAAAAATCAGAAATGTGTACTGTCAGAATTTAACCAAGCTTAAATACGAATTCTAAGATTTGAAACATGCGTTTCTTTTTCAGCCCTCCAATGACTGTTTTATTCATTTGCTTACCATACAACCTGCCACATTAAAATTCAATGAAGCTACTTACACTTAAAGAATAATGGAACATAAGCCTACTCAAGGATTCCAGAAAAACCTACACCAAACCTTTTAACAGATCCAAAACAGAGTTGTTTATTTAAATTATTCATGGGATTTTAGAAATTACAGCCCCCATCGAATGTCACTCGCCCACATTTTGACAAAACATTAACATTGAAAATCAATGTCTTATTAAAAAAACATACAACAGCCAAGCAGGAGCGGATATAGCACGTTCGTGACGCGACAATGTTGTTACATGCATACTGTAAGGGACTTTAATGCGGTGCAACAAAGTTGAAAATTAATTGTTTCGCCGCTTGTTTGAGGTGGTTCGAGCGGGCTGTATAAAGTTGGTACGAGTAATATGATTTTGGTCAAAACAAAAGCTGAAGATTACTTTAGTTTTAAAAGTAAAACTGTCTCTGTATTTATCAGCAGCTTAATACAATTTTCTCTCTAAGTATGCCAATTTATAATATAGAATTCTCGATTAATACGTTTGTAACGTTACAAAGATATTTGCTAGTATGTGTCGCCCGAGCCGCTGAGGTTTTGTGATGTAACTTGCAGCGCGTTCAAAATTTTTGGTTTTTTTTTCTAAGCAGGAACTAGGTCTTTCCGCTCAATTTATTGACTGTTTTTTATCCGAACATTTTTTTTATGAACTTCTTCAAGGGGGAAAAAAGAATTCAACACACATGTGCGTCCTGAAAACGCATTGAGGGTGTGTTCATAGTTTATGAATGTAATTATAGATTTTTATCTGAAATAAATGATTATATAGAAGGTTTTCCCTTAATATTTATTTATTTATCGCTACCGCTCGTCTCGCAAAGCCTCCACTATTAAAAACGATTTCATATAACCCCTCTCAAGCAGTAAACATGCCCCTTTTATAGGCACAACTAATAAACTCCAAGTCGATACTCAAAAGGCCGTCTCACTATGAAGTTGAAATAGTTATATGCCCTTTTAGCCGTTACTTGAATGGGTTTAGTGCTCTAATGCGGCTGCTAGACGCTAATTACTGGGAGCGAGCTTCCGGAGTTGCCAGTTGGAGACGCCTTACAGACTACTCGCATTTTCGGTGTTCAGTTAAGTCGATTGTCGTTGTCATTCTAGCACTGTTTTGGTTGAGGTAGTTGAACGTTTTAATAAAATAAAAGAAAACGAGGACGATAAGGTCATCTTGTTAAGATTTTATGTGTGTAAATATGTTATAAATATTTGCTAGCCAATTATTGACTTAAAGTTTATAGATCTGCATCTCAAAGTGAGCCTGTCACGTTTATTAGGTACCTACACGTTTCAAGAATTTCAGCTTCAGAGAGCTACACTAAGCTGATCATACCACAGCGCACAGTATAAATGTAAAAATACTGACGTGTTAAAATTGTTTTAATTTCAACAAAATCTGATTAGGTACTAATTACATCAATAATTTACAGTCCGTTGCAGATTAAACGTGACCCCCCTACAAAGACAGACATTTAGACACAAATATGGTTCGGAGACGTAACGTCAAATAAATACACCTACATTTCATTTAGTACATATTTCGCAAATCACGATTAAAGTTTATACATAACATATGATAGGTATATAAGAATATAAATATGTTCACCTAGTCCATTAATTCATAAAGCGCAGCAATACATTAATTTGGCAGCAATTACAGTGTAAACCGGCCTGTGGCTGAGCCGACGATTGAAAAAAACCTCAAATTCTATTACGGACGAAATCCTTTGCGATCCGCTGCAGGATTGTTGCCATGAAGACCGCCAACTTTTTTAATACTACGACGGTAGCACACAGACAGATGGACTGCGTGATGGTAAGCAGATACTGTTACATATAGACGCTTGCAACTCCCTTTAATGATTTAAGGATTAAGACAACTAGAGATGTATGTCCTTCGCTCGCAGCAGTCTCAAAACAGGAACCCAACACCACAAAGCTATAAATAGAGCAAGTAGTAGTGTTAAAATGCTTGCGGTCTTCTGTGAGCGGGGGCGTATTCTTAATAGAATGTGAATAAAATAACAACAGAAATTAACAATTTAACACACCCGACAGAACAAACCTATGTTTAAGAACCATCTCCATAGACAACACTTGTGATTGAATAAAACTGCACTCAATTCGGTTCATCAATTTGGAAGCTACGATCCTACAGGTAGATGCGGATACTTATCCTCGTTTGAATTGGAAGTTAAAAGATCTTTAACTGTTACAAGTATATTTTAAACTACTGACGGTACTTATCCGGAATTATTCCAACCAAATTATACTGTGGCCTAAAAAGAAGTATGTTCATTGGGTTTTGACGATGTTTTCGACCTTCCAGTACTAAAGTTCGAAGATATAACGGCGGTGAATTCCCGATTGTTTGCTTTTGCTGTAATAAACAGGAGCAGTGTTACTTAGGCACCAGAGGTATATTTTTATTCGTCGCTTCCCATTCCAATTATATTTCAATAAACTTCGCGTGCTCGCTGGACTGAGCTACTGTGTCGGAAGGAGCACGTGAAACAAAATGTGATTGGGGTTAAAGTGTTATTAAAACAGAGATAAATATGTACCGTCAACCAATTTGATTCTTAGGCCATCATAGAACCTTGCCGTTGTAAATGCTATGTCAATACGGGTTACTAAGATTATTGCGTCGCTATGTAGCAGTTAAAATGACAGGGTTCTACGGTGGCCTAGGAATCAAATTGGTTGACTGTACATGCGTTTGTGGAAAATCAAATGGCTTGAAAACTAACTCATTTGAAAAATCTGAAGATGTACACTTGAACTAATCAATTACAAAGTTGTAAGTACCTACAGCAGCTGAGCACCCCTCCATTAGATTTATTACGCATTACTCATTAGTCATCAGTAGTTACATATATCCGTGGGAAGTAATCGCTTCAACGCGTGCTACCTACTGCTACATTGTTCTTATACGCCAGGGAAGAGGTTACTTTGAGGGTTTATACAGAGTGAAACTAAATTCGTGGATAGAAATAGCAGAATGTGAATCTATTAATGATTTTGATCAACTTTTACCACCAACCAACCAACTTTGAATTATGCTAAAAAAAGCGGTCAAGTGTGAGTCGGACTCGCACATGAAGGGTTCCGTAAAATAAATTGCGGTTTACGATTTATGACGTATTAAAAATAAAACTATAAAAGTAAGATCTCGTTCAAACCAATTTTCTGTGGAAGTTAGCATAGTACATCATATATTTTTTTTAGTTTTATCATTCTCTTATTTTAGAAGTTACAGGGGGGGACACACACATTTTACCACTTTGGAAGTGTCTCTCGCACATTTATTCAGTTTAGAAAAAAATGATGTAAGAAACCTCAATATCATTTTTGAAGACCTATCCATAAATACGCCACACGTATGGGTTTGATGAAAATTTTTTTTTGAGTTTCAGTTTTAAGTATGGGGAACCCCCAAAACTTAATGTTTTTTTTTCTATTTTTGTTTAAAAATCTTAATGCGGTTCACAGAGTACATCTACTTATCAAGTTTCAACAGTATAGCTCTTAAAGTTTCGGAAAAAAGTGTCTGTGACATACAGACAGACAGACAAACAGACATGACGAATCTATAAGGGTTCCGTTTTTTGCCATTTGGCTACGGAACCCTAAAAACAACTGTTCATACATTTTCGTCAGTCTAAAATGAGCAAAGTGTATGAAATTGTTGTTTATTTTTGCATACCGTAACCTCGGGGTACATTAACCCAATGGAGGGTTACTTTGGCCCGCATAAAAACCACACAGCAATGTCAAATAATAAAAGTTCCAACGTGAGCAATTAGCTGAAACTAAAAATAAGATGATCAGACCATTCATAAACTCATAAAAAATCGGAGCGGATTCGCGAAAGCCATAGTTACCCTCCAGGGCCAAAGTACCCCGGGTTTACACACAAAGTTGGCCCATAGTAGAAGTTGCTCAGAATCTTGGATAGATTCACACTTTGGTATTTCTATTCACGAATTTAGTTTCACCCTGTATAGTCGCTGCTTAGTAGTTTTAGTTACACCACTATTTACGTGGTGGGTATTAGGTGTTGTTTTCCAGGCCCCTATTTCACCAAATCGACAATTGTCACCTGACAATCACAATTCGACTTACATGGCTGCGTCGACAGGTTAAGGTGGTTGCTGGACAGTTTATTGACCCAGCAATTTACGTGGAATTGTCATTGTCACGTGACAATTATCAAGATCAGAGCTCCCGACCAACAGCCATACCTTAGAAGTTAATTGTCATGCGGGTGATAGCGACAAAGTATCAAGATGTTCAGCTATTTAATGACTTCGACTGTACCTTAGACAGCGTATTAAGTCCCATTTCACCAGCTAATCGTACCTTAATCATGGCGACCCCGATAGGATAATGACAGTCTTTGTTGTCTCGGCGCAAATTGTTCTTTATTGGATGAGCCAAGTTCTCAAGTGACGTTTTTTACCTCAGTATTTATGTTGCATTGGTAAACATGGCAAGCAGCGACTGTATATTTTGTTTGACTTTGGAGTTTTTATTTGACGACCACTTTAGCCTAGTTGCTACCAACTAGGCTAAAGTGGTCGTCAAATAAAAACTACGCCCGTTTAGACCTTCTTCTTAATAAAAAAAAATCTTTGAAATCAGTTTACAAATGGCGAAAACATGCAAGCAACATAAAAGTTGAGGACTTACTTAGACTTGCCTCAAAATTGTCTATTGTTGCCGAATTTAGCAAAATTTTAGTTTTTTTACAGAGGAAATAAAGAAGTGATTTGAATTTATGCAATAAATTTGTCTAACAATATAAATTCGGAATATGATAAAAACATAGAAGAAAAATAACTTTCTATAGTCTCTCGTTTTCAAGATCAGGGTGACGGAGACAAAAAAACCAAAGCGATATACTAAGGATGTAGCCTTCTATCTATTAAGAAAGGAAGCTTGGCCCAGCAACATTGTTTTCGAAATAAATTTGGAGTATATATTCGATAACAAAAATCAATTAATTAAGAAAACGAGCTCAATTTAATTGTGCGCATTCAGTGATATTGTAGCATTCAATTATTCATAAATCCACTCGCGGAAAGGTCGATGACAGGGACACGACACGTCGACATATTTAACCCTTGTAACGCCACTTTAAAGAGAAATGATCACATTAAACATTGTCGTTTTAAATCAGCGTCACTTTTTTTATTACAGTAATTCGTCCTTCTGGCGTTTGGGAGAACTGAAACATACAAACTTACACCAAGTTTGTATGTTGAACTGCGTCATCCGTTGTGTGGAAATGATGGAGCAAGCCTGGGAGGAGGCTTAAAGGAGGGGGCAAATGCACAAAAGATCCCACTGGGTCGAAGTGCATCCGAAAGGGACCTCACCTAGATAAGATAAGATGTTGAAGAGAAGAGGCAGAGCACGGTACTGGATAGACGTAGCAAATGAAGTCTCGAGCTAACGAGATCTCGCCCATATTTCACCAAACTGAGTCTCTTGAAATTTTCGTATAATATAATACTCATGACCAAAGTTTGAAAACCAACTACTATTATTTGATTAAAATTGTGTTAGGATACTTTTTATTATATAAAAACCTAATAGTTAAATAAATACCGTTAAAAAAAATTCTTTATGTTGTATTTTGAAATAATCGGATATTATAAACATGAAATTTCATTTTTATTTCACATGTTGATGATCATTAAATGGAATTCATTGCATTTGCATACGTTGAGAGATCGCCGCGAGATCTCGTAAATCTCGAAATCTCGCGAAACCGGATTTGTGGTTTGGCGAGATCTCGGCTAGGTCTGAAATCTCGCGAGATTGCATCCCCTAGATGAAGTGATGCAATTCACGATGCCACGGGCGTCAATATCCTGGGCACAACCCAACTAGCCCACAATAGAGTTGTTTGGAGAACGGTTGTGAAGAACTGCGGTCCTGGTGGTCGCGACCCTCAGCCATGAGGACCAACGAAGAAGAAATAGACCTTTGTATGTAGAAGCTTAGCTCTGTAACTACTCTTTGACCATTATATAGAAATGACTTTCAGGTTGGACACTATATTTTATTCCTGAGCTTCGGTTGCGTTCTGGGTTATACGCGGATATGGACCTATAATACTCAGGACAAGCTATGGTAATAATAATACCACGTCCGTGCGAGATGGAAGCATACAAATCTTGACAAGTTTGACAGAAAGGCAAATATCATTCGTTGTCCTTTTCATAGTTTCATTTTTTTTATTTGCCGCAACAGTTTTAGTATGAAGTTGCGGCAAATAAACCATTACCCGCCCAAATTAAGTAGGTTGCTTATGGTAAGCCATCCGCCATTTTAGGACCAGTTCTTAATTTAGCAGCATAGGAGGCTTTCCGTTCCTGATTGTGGCAACACGTACAAAATAATATAAAAAAAACAAGCATCAGAGGCGTATAGCTTGTACTGAGTTATTATAGGTCCACGGGCAGTTACTATCATAATAAATCCATTTAAATTGTGTGACGATTTTCTGTCGCAGGTGAGCCGCTGCACTAAAGCAATCAATACACAGCGCAGACTTATTCCATTCACATATGAATTGGCCAGAGATCTATATGACTCGACGTACCAGATGTCACATTGGTATGACATTTGTCACGTACTCGCTTACCGCGCATTCTATTCGCACCTAACCTAACATACATACATATATTTATTATGCCAAGGGTGGCAGAGCACACTTGACTTCAATAAAGTTTAAGGCTTTAAAATGTAATATCACGCAAACGGCTCCCTGAATCGGAAAATGGATTTCGAGAACACATAATATTTTTGAACAAGCGGCTGTCTAAAGCAGAAAACAAGTGACTCACTTTTTTTTGGATATAAAGGGCATGAAAACGCATCTACCTTCATCAAAAAATTTCTTCTAAGCCTTACATTTTCCAAGTTATTAATAATTTTAAAATCCAATTATCTTTTTTTGGGCACTAATTCTACGCTAAAAACATGTATCTTGACGATTCTACACTAAAAACAAGTAACTCAAGAGGAGATACTTGGAAATCAAATGGGTTTGATTTACCAAGAAAAAAAATTGGAGGATGGGAGGTATCATAAAAAAATTGTTTTTCAAAATTTTATTCTATTATTTTGTCGGCGTGATTGATTTATTTACCCATGCCGAACAACAGCCAAAGGTCACTGAGCTAAGTCGCAGACACACAGACGAACAGACGGACATGGTGAAACTATAAGGGTTCCTTGTTGACTACGAAACCCTAATAATGGAGGAAATGCGATCTTGCATTGTCAGTTCGCTAGCCTATCGCCCACAACATATTTCAACCCTGTTCCTATTGTTGACTCTGACGACACGGGAAAAAAGACGACAACAAAATAAATATCATACCAATATAAAATTTATATGTTGACTGAAATAGACCGTCTGTATGGGAAACCAATCAATTTAATGGACACTTCAAGTTGCAAAAGCGTTGCGGCATTTTCTGCACACAGGTTTACATTTGAAAGGATGTGCACGTATGTTTGTAAGGCTGTATTTGCGTTGCAATATGTGAAAATTAATGACAATTGAAATTACTCGTCCTAGCGTTATTCTCGGTTGTGCCCTAAAGGAGCTCCGCTTTGACACCTAATCCCAAGATTTGGCATAGGCACTAGTTTTATGAAAACGACTGTCATCTGACCTTCCAACCCAGAGGGAAAACTAGACCTTATTCGGATCAGACCAGAAAACTAGACCTTATTCAGATCAGGAAACCCTCACGATGTTTTCCTTTACCGAAAAGCTAACGGTAAATATTCCGTACTTAAGTTCCAAAAAACTCATTCGTACGAGCCGGGATTTGAACCCACGACCGCCGGCGCCGCTTGACAGCCGCATGACTAAACAACTAGGCTGCCGTAGCTTGCGGAATTACTCTTCCGAGTTTAAAGATTATTTTATCAGTATACAGAATAAGCATTACAGTTGGACAAAGGTTATATAGTATTGCTATTCTTATACAAATTCTTGTTTTCGTAAACATATTTTACCAACCAACTCATAAATAAATACATAAGTAAGTAGTCAAAGAAATAGAGAAGACGTCTTTCCTGTCATCAATAGTTAAAGGCTTGCATGAACAATAAAAGTATTTTAACCCCCGACGGAAAAAGAGGGGTGTTATAAGTTTGACGTGTCTGTGTGCCTGTGGGTGTGTGTGTGTCTGTTTGTGGCATCGTAGCTCCTAAGCGAATGGACCTATCTGAATGCGGTTTTTTAATCCGAAAGCTGACGTGATCGAGATGGTTCTTAGCTACGTTTCAACAAAATCGGTTTACCCGTTTTTGAGATATTGAACTTTGAAATGAAAATGTGGGGGGTTTTTCAACTTTTTTAAGTTTTAGTTATTATCGCTTTATAATATCAGAAGAGACGCCGTTAATGCGGATTAAGAGCCAGACCAAAAACAGGCTTTATAGTCTTTAACTGTGGTAATGCCCACGGAAAATAAGACAACTTGTATCTATAAATGACCCAAATATGCAAATTTTGCTCGTTATTATAGGATCTAGAACGTACTAAGGCTCATCACACACGTGCATTCCTAGACATGCACCACAAACGTATACCCATACAATACCCATTAACAGTGGACGTTTCGCAAACGGCGCCGACGGCCAAACATATCTATGTCAAATACAAATCAAGTCCACCCACGGACGAATTCGATACATCGTAAACAATGTTAGCTGCTTTGGCAATACTCAGAATACATTATGAGCTTTAATACGTATACCAACTGTCAGTTTCACCTAAAACATTAGATTCTAAATGCACGTTAGTAAAGCTACGCAATTAACTTGAGGTGCAGACAGGTTTCTTAAAGTTACGTCAACTATATTTTGGCCTAAAAACGTTCAACCGCAAATCCAATATTTATTATTGCTGTCGAAAAACTGTCGACCCCAAATCCTAAGGCTACCATTTGAAACGTGTCTCATTCAATAAAAAACTTCAAATAAGTTTCACGTTTCTTTTATTTGCAAAGTGACCTTTACAACTGAATATTTTAACCTTTAGGGCACCTACAAGTACGGTTTTATTTAAAATCTCAGGTGTTCGCAACTGGTGCAAAAAACCTCATCAAACTCAAACTGTCGTCCTTCATCTCGCCTTTTGTTTGACACAGCTCCCAGGGCGGGAAAAAGGTTTCACATTCCAAAAGTTTTGGGTATGCATACTTCATCTTATCCATTGTCTGCACTCTTTATCACTCGAGCTGATCTTTAGCCAGGGCGTCCATTTTGGAACTAACAATGTAATTCCTGTTAAGAAAATCAATTCTGCGAATTGAATGGCGGGATAAAGAGAGATATGAGCATCATTGTATGCAGCGAATGGATAAAACTTTAGAAGTTCTAAATACGATAAAGAACTTGATTATCAAGACCACAGGCTAAGAAGCCAGAAGTAACAATCGTTCCAGCTGATTAAGACCTAGGTACTAATGTTTATTTAATTTTTTTGTATAAGGGAATAAAGTTGGCACTGTTTTGCCTTAAGGTTGACTGGTAGAGAATGCTTCATATTATTAAGTCCGCCTTTTGTACCATAAGTTCTTCTTTTGTGCAATATAGATTAAATAAATAAATTATGCAAAGAAACATCCAAAGCAGCAGAAGTGTCGGTAGAAGAAGAATATCATGGCCTAAAAATCTACGGCAATGGTTCAAAAAGCACTCTTTTCCTATCAAAAGTTACTGTTTCGAATGTGGAATGTTATAATGATTGCCACACTACGATGATAGCGGATGGCATCCGGATAAAAAGATGATGATCATCACAAGAAACTTACCTGGTACTCTTTGGGTACTTGAATTGAACGTAAAAAGCACCGTATCCAAGGATTTGTTAATAGGGAGCAGACACAGAAGAAAATCTTCGGTTCCGGAGCACTCCAAGTATGCCCTTCCTCAAGCTTATCCTGCTAGTAGTGGCAGATGCTCCCTTCTGCTTGCACCTGGCTAAGCCCATACAAACAGCAGCAGGCATATGATGTATAATTATGGACTAATACGTGTATGTTTCCGGTTTAAATAATGTTCATTTCATTTTCATTTTTAGAGTTCCGTAGCCAAATGGCAAAAAACGGAACCCTTATAGATTCGTCATGTCTGTCTTTCTGTCTGTCCGTCCGTATGTCACAGCCACTTTTTTCCGAAACTATAAGAGCTATAGATACTGTTGAAACTTGGTAAGTAGATGTATTCTGTGAACCGCTTTAAGATTTTCGCACAAAAATCGAAAAAAAAACATTAAGTTTTAGGGGTACCCATACACAGAACTGAAACTAAAAAATAAGTTTTCATCAAACCCATACTTGTGGGATATCTATGGATAGGTCTTCAAAAACGATATTGAGGTTTCTAATATATTTTTTTCTAAAGTGAATTTTTTGCGCGAGAGACATTTCCAAAGTGGTAAAAATGTGTGTCTCCCCCCCCTGTAAGATAAAACTTAAAAAAATATATGATGTACATAACTCTCTCGCACTTGGCCGCTTTTATCATTTCTAACTGACTACTGGTAGATCATCAGCGGCAGAAGACAGACAACTCGGAAAGGTCGACGCATAAATAAACTGGAGAAGTGCGAGTCGGACTCGCCCACCGAGGGTTCGGTACAAAATTACAAATGTATAGTTTTCAGATTTTCTCTGTACTGTACTTGTACTCGTAGTATACGACGCCAAAATTCATAGTTCTAGGTCAACGGAAAGTACCTTATAAATTTTGATTCCCTTGAGAGAGTCGAAACATACGTTTTCTGCGGCATAACCGGCCGTATCTGTTTTTTTTTATTTTTTTAACAGTTTCAAGGGACCGTATAGACTTGAGTATATGTTTTAATTTCAACTCAATACCTCCACGCGTTCCCCAGATAAAGGATCTTGAACTCTTGACGGACAGACAGACGGACAACAAAGTGATCCTATAAGGGTTCTGTTTATTTCCTTTTGAGTTACGGAATCCTGAAAAGAAATAAAGACAACTTTCGACTCACCGCTTGTATAAAGAAGTCCTCGTGCAGTATGCTCACGATCCCGAAGTTGGTGAACTTAAACACGCGATCCATGATCCACATCAGGTTGGAGAGGACCCCCTCGCGCGGGTTCCACGCGCACATTAGTATGGGCACGTCGGCCGTGCTCTGGTGGTTGGCAAGGACTAGCGTGCGATGGTTCCCGCATGCTGCGGGCTCGTCTCCGCTCTCCAGTACTGTGAACAAAGATATGGCTTGGTTAATGTCTATGGATTACATATAGCAAAATTTGTATTGCAGGCCTAAATAGGTTACATTTCATCATTATGGGTAATGTAGACAAACACAACCTAACAAAATCCAATTTGTGAAAAAAGACACGTATGCTCTGTTAGAATGATGATCACACTGCTTTTTAAGTCATTGACATAGCAGCTAGTATATGGTGGACTTTATGACATGCGTTAAAATCCCTGACCCTCTGCACATATTGTTGAAGCGAATTAAGTCATAGTCACATGAACTGCAGTTAAGTATAACGATATCATCATAACAATGGCATCACAGTACATTTATGATACCATTATATATGCTCTAAAGAATGTAGACTCGTTCCATAAAATGCATAGTGCGAGACATAAACACAAAATTGCGATTACCAAGTTTCGAGTTAGTAAAATCAGCAAATCCTTTTTGGGTCAATGCATACGTTTCTACAATAAACTACCCAAGGAAGCGCTAGAGTTACCATTTCCTAGAATAAAAAAATATTTAAAGACTTTTTTACTGAAAAAGGCATATTATACCGTTCAAGAGTATTTAAATGATAAAAATGACTGGCCTCTTATAGGACTATACAAATAACTTTTTTTCTTTTGTTCTCTTTTGCTTCCTCATGTATTAATCAAACTTATGAAATGTGTTGATAGATAAGAATCGAAACAGACATGTAATAACCACATAGAATTATTTAGAATTAGGTGACAATACATATTAATTAATCAAATGTATATGTGTGTTTGTGTAACCGAATAGATATGATATTGTACAATATAAACCTTGACGATGCAAAAGTGATTGTAAAATCCTACTTGAATAAATGATTTTTATCTTATCTTATCTTTATCATAGAATATCATAAGACGTCACAAAACCAACTGATCAGAAATCATCATTTATAATTGGGCATTTTCGCGAAAAGAAGATGGTTTTATCTTTAATACAAATAGTATTAAAGATAAAACCATATATTGATATTTTGGTTACAAAATGGAATATTTTCGACTTTTGCTCGGTGCCGTCCCTAACGATGCTTCTCTTCTCGCGAAAATGCCCAGCTAAATCAATTAAAAATCTAAGACACCCCCGACACAACAAACATAGTCTTAAGTCTTGTCAACCGTTATGTTTCTTCACATAGTTATAGCCAGATAAAATAATGCCCCTGTTTTTCGTCAGGCATTAAATACAGTAACTACGGCACTAGATTTATATTCTCCCCTGTATTACCAGCGGTTGGCATTAACTATGAAGTAAAAAGCCCCGAGAAACGATTACCACAGCAGAGCTCTGGGGACAGAATGCCCTCTGCAAATACTAGCCTCACTCGTAGCCTCAACTATTTATTTGCGAAACATTCCCATTTCCACAACCTCATTTACCCAATCCACAGCACTCAAAAGAGTACTTTAGTGCGTTTGTAATAAAGTTGAAACTCAAAGCACAGGTGAGTCGAGATATGAGGTTTCTAAATTAAGTAGTGGCTTTATTGTGCTCCCGGAACTAGATTAAGCTTTTAATAAAGAAAAAGCATTAAGTCTCAAAATTATGTTTTCGTTGAAAGCTTTTGAGGCAGCAATGTTGTTGGTACAATTTATTTATAATCTAGTAATTAGGAGATCTGAAACTTCTAGTCGAAACGGCAGGTACCTATGTCTTATTTGTTTAAAGATTACCTGTTGAAGTAATTTCTTGGCTTTATTCCTTCATGATTTTTAAATAGATGTACCGCTATTTGTTAGGCGCTAATAAAACCATGAAAGTAATTTTATGATGCACTGTATTAAATATTAAATAATTATTATATCGAACATATGGGTTATCCCATCAGCGCACCGCAATCACAATAAAAAAATGTCTACTCAAGCCCGTGATACACTTGAAGAAAAGAATCTAAATTAAGTGTTTCTTATTAATCTTCTTAAGCACTAAAATTTATAAGCGAAGTGAAATATGGCGGACAATCCACTCCAGAAACCTATGCATTTTTTGCTACTCAAAATAAATTATTGTGGGGTATTAAGATTTAAATTACAGTCTATCTACTTAAGCACCCCCCTCATCTCCCTAAATAAATAATTTGAGCTTCTATCAGTAACAGGGGCCGTGCTCCATAAAAAATATTAACATTTCATGAATTCGCGATTCTGTTTGCTCGGCAGCACTTGGAGATTTTCACTAAGAGGACATTAGGATAAAGTATCCTCAAAACATACGCTGTTTGATATTAGTGATAAAAAAAAAGGTTGTGGTGTTTTTAATTATACACATAAATCCAGTAGATTTAATCGTATTCGACAATGACACAAACCAATAGATGCAGAATAGGTAAGAGCAAAATATTGCTACAACTGTAAACGACATAAGTTCTATACAGGGTATCCTAAACCAAAAGTCTACGTCAAGCCGCAAACGTGTGATAGTATTATAATAATTTATTTAAAAACAAAGTTTTAACCGACTTCAAGTCAGTAGCCAAATTGCTTCACAAGTTTGCCTATAAAATTTAAAGAGCTCCCTCGATTTCTCCAGGATCCCATCATCAGAACTGGATTTTAGTGACAACGGGAACGGGACCAATCTGGAAGTATATGCTTACAAACAAAGAAAAAGAATCGAAATCGGTTAATAAATTACCGAGTTATCGCGTAACAAACACACAAGAAAAAAAAATACAGACGAATTGAGAACGTCCTCCTCGGTTAAAAAAGTAAAAAAAAAATAGAAAACATGTTTTAAAAAAAAGTTTTTCCTTACTCCATGGAAGTTGAGTTTTGAATTAAACACATCTCACGCTACTTCAAAAAAACAACAATTTCTTCAATAATCTAGCACGTTTTATACCATTATGATTTACGAAATACGGACTAAAAAAGCCATATTTTGAAGCCAGTTGTCAAATTAGCGCAGCACATTTTTTTTTCAGTACAGTCAATTATTGGTCTAACGATTTTCATTTGGTTTTTATTTCATTTTTTTTATAAACGATCTCACTCGTTTTCGGCTTGAAGTTGACTTTTGGAACACGTGGTATAAATACAGAAATGACTGTAAATTAAATACCATGCTAAGTAAAAACTTGTTAGTTTAGCCCACATCTAATTGATTGGCTGGAATATTATTGTAACAGAAATAACGCTACTGTAAATAGGTAACGTAAAACTTTAGTATATTCTGTGATTTAGAATAGGATTTGAGTATACAGGGTGGAAAGTTAAAACGGGACAGTAAGGGCAGCTACTAGATCCCTTGCCGCTACGCAAAAATGGCATTAGGATTTAATTCCTAACTTTTTAAGTGATGACAATCTATATTCACAGATTTTTGAAAAAAGTACATTCAGCGAGAAAATCATCAATTTTGACGAATTTTTTTTGAATGCCATTCGTTCCCATTCCTATTAAGGATCAAAATACTCTTTGGGACCGACTAAGGTTTGACTACTAAAACGCCCAGAAATCAAAGAAAACTTTTTCCATACAGTAGTCCTTTAGTTAGACGTTCATCAAATTGTATGGAGACGGACATAACTTCATTTAGATTAGAAATGAGAGAAGTCATTCCTTTGTTAAAAAAAAACCTAACGTTTTACACCCGTATTCATTAACGTTACTATGTGGACCAGTGGCGGCGCGTTAAAATGTTCACTGGACAACCCCGAGCACAAAAAGGGGCTGTTTTTTGATGATTTGCGAGTTTGGTAATATGTAGCAAGAATAAAATTTCTTGCAAGCCGGTGGGAATCGGCTTGTATGGGCGCTCCGCCACTGATGTGGACAGTACTCACGAGCGGACAGGTGCTGTAAAACCCTTACCTTAGTCATCATGCTCCTAGCGTTATTCCCGGTTGTGCCCTAAAGGAGTCCGGGGTCCGCTTTGACACCTAATCCTAAGATTTGGCATAGGCGCTAGTTTTTTACGAAAGCGACTGCCGCCATCTGACCTCCAAACCCTTACCTTAGTAAATTTTAAATTTCGAACAAAATTTCTGAATACGGATTCTCTTTATAAACTTTTTACAGAATAAAGCTGGCCGTCATTGAATAAAACCTGTTTTTTTTTAACAAAGGAATGAATTCTCTCATTTCTATTATATCTAAATTAAGTTATCTCCGTCTCCATACAATTTGATGGTCGTCTAACTAAAGGACTACTTGCTCTTTGGGATTCCCATACTAACATGTAAGGAAAAAGTTTTCTTTCATTTCTGGGCGTTCCAGTTGTCAAACCTTAGTCGGTCTCAAAGAGTATTTTGATCCTTAATAGGAATGGGATCGAATGGCATTAAAAAAAAATTTCGTCAAAATTTATGATTTTCTCGCTGACTGTACTTTTTTTCAAAAATCTGTGAATGTAGATTGTCATCACTTAAAAAGTTAGGAATGAAATCTTAATGCCATTTTTGCGTGGCGGCAGTAAGGGATCTAGTAGCTGCCCTTACTGCCCCGTTTTAACTTTCCACCATCTATATTATCACGCTTGCACGTTCTTATATTTACCAAAATAAACTATTTCACGGGAACCCGAATACTGTTTCAAAAACTCACGCAAAATGTTTTTGTTTGCAAAATGATGAAAATCATTTATTTCCACCATCTTTATGAAAATTATAATATGAATATAAACCTGGTTGGATTGGTTGGTGATTACGATTAAATCAAATTTAGTAAAAAGACTTTTGGTTTAGGTACAATATTTCGTCGAGATGAATTGATATGTATACTTATTACAAAGTAAAAATATGATAACATGTCTCTTACCTGAGTTGTAGAAGAACAAGATTTTATTTTTACCATGAATATAAGAGCCTTTGTTTACCAAGTCAGGCACCAGAGAAAGCGCGTTAACGTCTACTCCTTTAGATATTCCATTATTTTTCAAAACCTCATCTCGTATTAAACTGAAACACACGGGTTTATCCCAGTAAAATATGCTTGCAAAGTAAACTGCACCACTAAAAAAACCCTTAAAGGAGAGCAAACACATTTTAACTGGCAACATTAGTGGGTAGCGGGTCGCTGGCAACACAGACTCAAAGAGAGCAGCGCAAACCATGCCGAGAGCAAAAGAAAAGCTTTCATTTCAGTCTTATTAACTTGCAATATTTGCGATCCTCGATGCTGAAATGGAATTCAGGTTTGCGATGCTCTTCTGTTTCACATTTGCATGTAAAATACATGAGCCCAAGACCATGTTGACATTTTGCGGAGTGTTAAACACTTGAGTATATTTTTTGAGTTAAAATTGTTTGAAAAAATATATTTTAAATGCATGGACATTTTTTAAGCGACTTCAAAAAAGGAGGAGGTTCTATGTTCTGCTGTGTGTATTTTTTTTATGTACGAGTATGGTCACCGATTAAAAAAAACTAAATCAATTATTTATTCTGCAAATAGGCCACAAGGTCACTTTTACATGACAAATGGTATTTTACAATATAATAATAATAATCTTACACAATAATCATTTAAAAATTGCAGATTTTTACCAATAAGTAAACTAACAACAAACTAAATGTCACTAAATGAAAACAAAAAGATCCAAAATTGTAAAATATTATCCATTACATTCGATATAGGGTCTGTATCAGAATTAACAATAGGTTTATGATAGGTATATCTGTGTCAATAAAATTGTAGACCGAATTTCAAAATTATTTTTTTATTTGAAATCATATGCTTCCAGAGTGGTCCCATTGTCATAGAAAATCCAGTTGGATGATGGGATTCATGAGGAATTGAGGGAACTCCTAAATTAAATTAGGCACGCGTGTGGTTATTTCGATATTTTCTATTGTATCTCGTGTATTTACTCCTGGAAACCACAAATTTTGTGAAGTGGAACTGATGATAAAGACCACAGATGACTTATAAAACTCTTTATTGATGTAGGCACGTAACAGATTCTGATGTGGTTCTATTAAGTAGCAACTAATGACGTACCAAAAATTATTCTGAGATCCTTGACGAATCAGCGGAAATCCTCAAATATTATTGGCCCACACAAAGCTATTTTTTCGGTAAAAAACAATGTTTTGAAGTAAATTATTAATTATTTCTTTTTCGGATACAGTGTCGGAAAGCCCAAAGATTAGGTAGCTTTTTGGTTCATGGCCAATTTGACGAAACTGAAGCGGACTTCATGTGAAGTTTAACGTCAATATGGTATGAATTAATTATTAATTTTATTTGGTGTTAACAACTATGTCATAAAATTGCCATGTCTACTTAGATTTTCCTGTTTTGTAGTTGCTCATTTCACTATCAATCGACATCCTTGTATAATGACTCGTATACGCATCATAAAAATTCGACTACCGTAGTAGGCTTAAGAGGGCGCTCGTTTTTTGGTCAGGAATAAGCGAGAATGACGGATTTTTGACGTTGTAATTCTAAGAAACGGAGAGCTTTTTCTAGATCCTGATTACTTATTTGCATAGGTAAACTCCTCATATTGGTCCTAGCCGCCTCCAATTTACGAAGAACTGAATACTTTAACCGAAAATACCCGATTACCGACAGTAGTTTTCTGAAGAGAGCGCAGAGTCATAAGTTTGAGCCCCTAATACTCCATGATGTTATATGAGAACCTACTTGTTTTATTCTATTTTCACTAGCGTAATATGTTGCCATTGCGCCTAGCCGCCTCGAATTTTCCTTATTCTGCACGTATATATATGTAAACTGTTCTCAATTACACCATATTTGTCAACAAAATCGTACTGAAAACTCAAGGATTTTCTCATTATTGTTGAATAATTTTTGTATTGAATCTTACACAACATTAAAGTTCATGCTTGTACCAACAAGACCCAGTCCAAAAAATATAACTTTTGTCAAAATTTATATTTATAAATAATTATTCAAAACTAGTATAAATTTACCGTCGCGCAGGAATTTATCTCAGTACCGGCTGAATAGCCCTCCGAGACAGACGTGTAGTGTGTTTATTTGTGGCTATTCACGAAGCTAACCGGCCACTCTTCAGATAAAATAATATTATTTTGATCTCCGACTAGGCATAGTTGTTACCAACCTCGGGGTCAAACTATACTGGGGATACATTCGTGAGGCTAATCGAGACAAGTTATGAATTGCATAGCTGCCAGTATGACGTAGTGTAGCGAAAAGGCTCAAATCCACAGGATACGTAACATTTAAAATTGAGCCTTCTACCTAAAACAAAAGTCATACATTTCAATGGTGATGTCTTATGGGTTGGATCCTTTTGTCTAAACTACGCGTTCTATGTCAATTATTATTGTACGAGTGATTGTGATACTTGATAGATTTAATTTATTTACTTGTTACTGTCAGTCCACCTTGTGGAGGGTCCGCTGAAGTTTCCGGTATGTAGTCGCCTCTCGAGAACCTCCCCGCCCCAACGGCCATTATGATTAGTTAGTATGTATGTATGTATGTTAGTTTGGGCGAAATCTTCAAATTAGGTACAATTGCGTATATCATAGAGCTGGTCTGATGATGGAGTCGGAAGGTGGCCATAGCAACTCCTAAACTCAACAAGATAAAGCCATCGAATTTGGGCTCATTTATTTGGTCATGGCACGGCAAGACTTTGATGCTGGATGATTTCCAGAGTCTGATGATGGAGCTGGAAGGTGGTCATGGAACTCCTAAACTAAACTAGATAAACCCATCTAGTTTGGGCTCATCTGTTTTGTCTTGGTAAACACTTTGGTGATGGATGATTTCCAGGATCTGATGATGGAAGGTGGTCATGGGAACTCCTAAACTAAAATAGATAGACCTATCTTGTTTGGGTTTGTGTGATTTGTCTGTACAAGTACCCACGAACCAGCGACATAATATGCAGGGTTATTGAAAATAACAAGATGAATAAAAAACTTTTTAAAAAACAAGCTTATATGGCGTTTGTTAAGTACAGCACGATCCTACCTTGCATTTAGTTATTATTTGCGTTTATATATAATAATAACACACACCGGGGGTTTACACTGGAAAGGGAGATTTTTACGTGGTTTTATTACATTTCCGTGTCATCATCATCATCATCATCATATCAGCCGAAAGACGTCCACTGCTGGACATAGGCCTCCCCCAAAGAGTGCCACAATGGCCGTTCCTGCGCCACCCGCATCCAGCGGACTCCCGCGACCTTTACCAGGTCATCAGTCCACCTTGCGGGGGGCCTACCCACGCTGCGCCTTCCGGTACGTGGTTGCTACTCCAGAACCTTTCCGCCCCAACGGCCATCGGTTCTACGTGCAATGTGCCCTGCCCACTGCCACTTAAGTTTAGCAATTTGGAGGGATATATCGGTTACCTTGGTTCTGCTGCGGATAGCCTCATTTATGATGCGATCGCGCAGAGAAACTCCCAGCATAGCCCTCTCCATTGCCCTTTGAGTGACTTTGAGCCTTCTTATGAGGCCTATAGTAAGCGACCACGTTTCCGTGCCATATGTCATCACTGGCAACACACACTGGTCAAAGACTCTCGTCTTAAGACACTGCGGAATATTGGACGAAAAGATGTGCCGTAGCTTCCCGAATGCTGCCCAGCCGAGTCGGATTCGACGATTGACCTTCCCTTCGACATTTCCGAGTATTACTCTTTATTTCGAAATAAATGTTAAAAAAACCGGCCAAGTGCGAGTCGGACTCGCGCACGAAGGGTTCCGTACCATTATCTATATCTAAAAACGGCAAAATATCTATATCTAAAATCACGTTTGTTGTATAGGAGCCCCCTGTAGCCTAGTTAGTAACTTGGTAGTGACTTTGCCTACGAAGCTGGAGGTCCCGGGTTCGAATCCCGGTAAGGGCATTTATTTGTGTGATGACCACAAATATTTGTTCCTGAGTCATGGATGTTTTCTATGTATTTAAGTATTTATTTATCTATATAAGTATGTTTATCGTCGTCTAGTACCCATAGTACAAGCTTTGCTTAGTTTGGGGCAAAGTCGATTTATGTAAGATTGTAAAAGAAAAAGAAACAAATAAAAACTAAAATAAAAATAAAAAGATGTATTCTGTTTTTTAGTATTTTTTGTTATAAATAGCGACAACAGAAATACATCATCTGTGAAAATCTCTATCTATCACGGTTCATGAGATACAGCCTGGTGACAGAAGGACAGACAGGCATTCAGACAGACAGACGGACAGCGGAGTCTTAGTAATAGGGTCCCGTTTTACTCTTTGAGTACGGAATCCTAATAAGTGACATAGGTTTTAGGCTCAGAACATAAAAAAAGGGAGAAGTGCCGTACTGCTTAATTTCAACCAAAACCGATGTCCCCAGTTTTCTCCCACCGCAGCGCCCACAGGCACACACATTGAACCATGTAAAAACAAAGACTCGGGCGTTGCCAGTGAGTCTACGGCAACATGCAAACAAGGGCTGTGATTGGCTTAAACGCACTACACTAGGGGGGCGACAAACGTTAAAATTATGTTTTATCGACATTGATATTAAAATTAATATTATGTTATGATATTGATGGGTAACAACTTCAACAACATGGTAAGTTTATGTGGTGGTATTTAAACTTTTAGCTACAAGTTTAAATAACACGGGTTGTTAACTTACTATAAATCGCAAAAGTAAAAAATATTGACGAATACCTACAGAGTAACATAAACGGCTTTTTATAAGTTCGTGTTCACATACATTTAAAACTCTGGTCACATCGATATTTTTGACCTGTAGGTACCAGGCCGATCCGACTCGCATTTTGGCGCGAAATAATATGTCCATTACTCATATTACGAGATTTAAGGCTAAGGGCGAGTATCCACCAAAGATGTGCGAAGATGTGTTACCATACATTTTACACCTAGGTTTCAAGCAAGCGAGGTGTCAAATATTCGAAAAGTGTACGGCTCGTATTAAGTGGTTGGAAACATTTTTCTTGAAAATGTTACGAACACATTAACTCTTCTCTGTACAGGAAACCAGTTAGGACCTCTGCCAGTAGCATCTATCCATTTTTTTAGTACCTACTCGGATTCTTTGGAAAACTGTAATAAGAAACCGAGATTTCTTCTTCAATTATCACATTTCAAATGAAAGTAAAAAAATACTCATTTAAAATAAATTATTGGTAATAATATCACATTTAAAGTTATTCTGAAGCCATTTGCAACTAAATTATATACTTGTACATACAATTTTAATATGTCTATTTACCGTTCATACTGCAACTTAGTGAAAATCTTATTAGTAGGTACCGTAAACATTTTGTGCCTTTTAATCTTATTAGTATGTTATTAGTTACCTTTAAGTTATTAGCACCCAACCAAAACAAGTAATTAAATAAAATAAAACAGCGAAAGTAGTCGAAATAAAATAACTAGTATGATATCGTACTTCTATTTTATCGATTACGCGTAAACTGTAACTGCACTTTGGCACCGCTCTAGTTTGCGACGCCAAGCAGCGGCCGTACCACTAAAAAATTCAAGCATCGTCCATATCCATAGTGGTTTAATACATTGCGCCGTGGTTTACTGTATTGAACGTTCAATGTACAACGCATAGAACAAAAATATGCTTTTTCGTTCGATATGTTAGTTCGATCCCGAGAAATGATGCGGCGTTGCGTTTATTTATTAAAATATTAGTTTTAACTGACTTAAGTGAAAATACTAATACTCACATGTAGTACGTGACTCCACCATTCATGTAGGTTTTAGTTTCATTCCTATTTTTGCATGTAACCACGCTACAATTCGGCATTTTGAGTAAACGTGGAAAAACATTTCAGATTCACGGCAAATTGCGACTAACATGCGGTGGGCAGTGACATGCCCATTTGGCCATGTCGCACCGACACGCGCCAAGCCCCCGTTTCATATCTATTCCTTTTTATCATCTGAGGTTTTAGGCTTTTGAATAAAATCACGCATTAATTAATTGTATTCTAGATAAAAAGCTGTGTTTGTATAATTTATAATTTTCAGTTCCTTTGGTAAGAAACGGACATAGCAATTTCTATGAAGAGCAGTTTTTTTTTACTGTCCATAACAAAAAAAATTTTCTTCAAGAAATGAATACGTAAGTACCCAGTAATTTCCTAGTAGTGGGTCTACTGGTATAATGTCACTACATTACTATATATAAATAAGACTCAGATAACATGCAAACTATTAATATCCGTAAAACAAATTATTATTCTTATTACTGACAACTTTAAAACTCGTTAGTTTATTTTATACTAAAAAAACGAAACTAAATATACTTTGTCATATCATAGTATTTTAATACAAATAGAAAACTTGTGCTCAAAAATCAAATACTTACTTTATTCAAGTTATCTAACTTCGCTAACATGATGTTCTAGATCTAGAACATCATGTTAGCGAAGTAATACTTACCACTTTTTAGTGCAAGTATCAATATCGGTCACGGAGTGAATTCCAACGGTGCGCTATACAGCTATTTGCATCGGCAAGCTCCGCGGTTAGTTCTATCCCGATCGCACTTACATATAGCTAGAAAGGGACGGCACCCGCGGCTGGTGCGATCTCGCTGTGCATGTGGGGGTTAGGTACGTTTGTGTGGGTGGTAGTAGTATTTACACACACAAACGCACTACGCGTGTCAAAATACCGAATTCTGAGTGAGCGCTTTTTTGAAGAGCACTCTTAAAAGGCGTAATGGACAAATGGCCATTTTTCAGGAGAGCCAAAAAACCGTAACGATTCGAGACAAAAAATGGAATCTTTTTTGTTTCTTTACATAATGATATGCAGGTTAGTGTTAGTTAGTTTTCTGAGGTCTTTCATATCGAATAACTGGATTAATTACACAATGCTTACTAAAAGAGCACATTGTCCATTACGCCACATTTTTATTTTTATTTTTGAAAAAAAAGTAATATGATATAAATAAATACCTATAGTATTATATAAATAAATAACAACCTTTTTTTTCTTAAAGCTAATCGATTTTCTAGCTCTAATGAAAAAAAAGTTTGTCCCTTGTTATGCCTTTTGAATACCCTGGTCCACAGGTCGTAAGGGACGATTGATATTATTATGCTTTTATCATCGTAAACATAAGTAAACACACTGTTAAGTAAATAAAAGAGATGATGCCATGATCGTGGATAGCTTAAAAATAAGTAAAAGCTAAGAATAACTTGTTTTATGAAATTACAAATTAGCGTATCAGCCTTATATTAATATTTAAAACAAGAGTATTTTGGCGTAACGGACACTTTTGTGTAAAAGTACACAACGCAAAATGGCGTATCGTATAGTTCGTCCGGCGGCGTAAGAGCCAAAAGCCATAAAGATAAGCTAATTAGTCATCTATTGTTAAAAGTCTGGATGGTAGGGCTGCAACAAACGGGAAAAGTCCATCTAGTATTTCGTTGGAACTGATTTAGTGATAACGTGTTTATACTATTTAAGTTGTTTTGGTAAAAATGTTTCGTCCGTGAGTAGATAAAAAGAAAACCAGTACAAGTGCTCGAACTCATTTAAACAGTCAAAGTAAGCAAATAGTCAAAAATGTGTACAATGGACTTTTTAGAGAAATTGGACCTACAGCATTAAAAAAAAACTGCTGAACTTACTCAGGTGCCATATGAAAAAAAATATGTGTCTCGGTACAAGTGAAAAAACCACCAATACCAACGTGAGGAGGTGATGAAAATTGCTAATAATGTATGGACCGCATGTTTTAGTCATGTTGAGGGTATCGAGAACACATTTATTATTCAAGATCAGCAACGCTTCGTTATTAACGTGACAGAGAGCTCAGATATTGAATAATTAAATTAATTTTTAATAAAGTAATATATGAGTAAATCATTTATGTTGTATTATTTTTACTCCATTCCAATGTTAGGTACATTTTTGACAACCCTATGCAAAAGTGATGATGCCTTTTGTTAAAGAAACATAAAGTGCATTATAAGCTGTAATATAAGTGGTTTGGGTCGAATCTCACTTTGTCGTATTACGACTTAAGACCTTTTGAAATAAAAATGCCATTGTAACAAGTTTTATGGCTTTTAGCTCTTAAACCGTCGGACAGCCTATACAATGAACTGAGAGTTACGACAAAATGCATCAGAGACGTTTCTGATTTAATTGAATACGACAAAAATGCTCTGTAAAATTGCGTTTCAACGCAATATTTTTCATGGTCGTAACGGACATTTTTTTCAAGCTATCGGGAAGTTACCTATACCAATCGATAGAGAGAAAAAAACTGAGTATGACTGCATTCATAACTCATTTTCGACATTTTGTCCCTTATGCCCTGTTTGAGCCTACGGTAGTTGAAATGTTTCATCATCATCATATCAGCTGAAAGACGTCCACTGCTGAATATAGGCCTCCCCCAAAGAGTTCCAAAGTGACCGGTCCTGCTCACGCGACCGCTGCTGCTACGGTCGGTGCTGGTTCCTGGTTGAAATGTTTGCTAAGGTAATTTTATTCATTTACTAGCTTTTGCCCGCGACTTCGTCCGCGTAGAACTCGTTTATATCGTAGCTCGATACAAACTTTCACCCTCCATTTCCCTTTTAGGGGTAGATTTCCGATATAAAAACTATCATATGTCTTTCTCCGAGACTCAAACTATCTTTATCATTATCATCATCATCATCATATCAGCCGAAAAATGTCCACTGCTGGACATAGGCCTCCCCCAAAGAGTTCCAAAGTCATTAGTCCACCTTGTGGGGGGGCCTACCAACGCCGCGCCTATTAACTACCTATATACCAAATTTTATCTAAATGGGTTGTACAGTAGCTCCATACAAATATTCACCCCCTAAGGAGATGATTTCTGGGATAAAAACTATCCTTTGTCCTTTCCCGGAACTCAAACTATCTGTAAAACAAATTTCATATAAATGGGTCACTCACATCCAAATTTTGACCCCTTAGGGAAGGATTTTCGTGATAAAACTATCATATGTCCTTCCCCAGGACTCCCAATTATTGCTAAACCGTAAATGGGTTCAATCCAAATTTTCACCCCGCATTTCACCCTCTCAGGAGATGATTTTTCAGGATAAAAAATGCATTGTCCTTCCCTGGGACTCCTTCTATATCTTTACCAAATTTTAACTAAATGGGATTTATCTACATTTTCACCTCTATTTCATCCTCTTAGGGGATGATTTTCGGGATTCAAAGTATCCGTTGTCATTCTCCGGGACTCAAGGGGAAGATTTCCGGGATAAAACCTATTCCTTGACCGTCCCCGGGACTCAAACTATTAATATACCAAATTTCATCCAAATCGGTGCAGCGGTTTAAGTAGCTCCATACAAACTTCCACCCCCCATTTCATCCCCTTAGGGACTCAAACTATTTCTGTACCAAATTTCATCTAAATCGGTTCAGCCGTTTTCACGTGATGCGCGGTCACATAAACAGACAAAAATTCTAAAAACTGTCCGAACGTGTTCTGTTATCGATTTTAAGTATCCCTAGCCAATTTTTTTTCGAATATTTCCATGTACAGACTTTCGACCCTCTTCAGCTTTATTATATGTATAGATTTATTGGTATCGAATCGAATAATCAATTAAACAAAAGAACTTTACTTGGTAATGTACACTGGGCTTGCGAGGTTAAGCAGATACACAACCAACTATGCATGGATCTGACAAGTAGGTTGCGTCATCTGGGCTGTTATTCGCTACGCGTTAATGCGGCTCACCCTGCCGGTCACCCGTTACGAAACTAGACCTCTACCCACGCTTAATTACTACTCATCGCGGTGTCAAGGTATAATTGTGGGTGAGCGTTGAGGTGAGCTTAAACCAAGTTACAGAATAGGGGGGCTGCTCCGCGCCGCCCGGGGGTAGTTGCTAATTATACGAACGGAACCGGATACGAAACGAGACAGTGCATTGCAGTTGAATAAATACGCTTCGCACTACACTTGGGAGCAATGGTGAAATAGATATGATGTTTATCTCGAATGTGCTCGGAAATGTTTACATATTATACGCTCAATTTCAAAATCTACTTCCGTGTCTATAAGAGTAATTTACGAAAAAATGATTTTCCCGGTACGTTAAACTTTTGATATTTCTGAGATTACTTATTATCTAAAATCTTAAGGGCTAAGGTACAACATATTCAGCAATAACGGGCAGGGTAATTTTAGTAAAATGTCAAACGCACGCACGTCGATAGCTTCAGCAGCAATTTCTTAGATTTATTTATTAACATGCCGTTAAAACTCTTTATCCAATAGAGTTCGTAGATTAGCTTTTGCTTTACAAGCAGGGACGTAAAAAGCATTATATAATTTTGACCCTTTGATGGACGTTAAAGGATGCAAAAAGCAATTCGTTTAGACTGTATACTTAATGTACATTTCGAAACACCTTTTAAACTATCCACGAGTATAACGACTCACAATATTTAATAATGTGAGGTTGGTTACTTTCTTCGTAAGGAAACAACGACAATTCGCAAGATAAAGTGTATTTTTGTACTCGACGATTAAAATATGTGTATTAAGATTTCATAGAGAATACTGCAACGTCACTCTTTTCATAGTTGTAGTCCATGTTACTGTCGAAACAATCGAAATAACTACTTTTCGATACGCTCCAGACAACTAAAATAAATTCGACCAATCACGTGGCTGCTTTACTGAACTGTAATGAATTGGACCAATAGAATCGCTTTGATGTCGTACGCTCGTTGATGTCTTTTGAGATATCAACAAGCGTACGAGCGATGAGCTGCACTTCGTTTCAACAGTATCGAGTTGGTTTAATTAGTTCAGTTGACTCGTAGAAAATTAATTTTAATGAACTCGTACAAAAAGTATTGTTCACAATAGTGTTATAATCAGGCTTTTTAATCTCGTACCTTACTTAGGCCACTCAGCAAGCTTCGTGGCCTAAACACGGTACTCGACTAAAAAGCTCTCTATTATAACACGATTGTGAAAAATACTATTAACACATACAATACTTTATTTTAACTAGAACTGTCCCACAATAGGCGTTTCGTAGAGACACCGTACTGCGTGCCAGGCTCCCTTATAGCAAGGATTGCAATGGAAGGTGTTCAATTTACTTGAATGCAGCCAACCAAGTACATACTTGCGCCTAACAAAAGCCATCAAATGATTTTACATATCGAGCCTAAGGATTCTACGTCGACATTCCGTTAGTGCGATCTATCTCGACGCCAGCGCCATCTCTTGGCGAATTGGTGCACTACAATATTTCAATAATTCTTATGTTGTTAACTCAGCGGGCCATTTTATCCGTTATTTATTATCTATTTATTTACAAATATGTTTAAACGGCATTACAGTGTTACATCAATACACCGAAAAAACTAAACTTTTACACATAAAAGATAAATATAAAAAGGACAATATTAGCCTTTTAATTTCAATACCTGTAACTGACATCAGACCTACACCTGCATTTCATTATACTTACCTTAGACCTGTCTTTTAAAATTACTTAGCTCTGAATTAATTAATCGACTAGCGACCTTTTGTTACGTAAAAATAAGTTATAATTTTAAGTTATATTTTAAGATCTGTATCTCTCTCTAGTTAGGTGCCCTGAAAACCAGCGCCTTTAGCATATATTGCTGCTGGCATATGCTGAGTGGCATCAATTTTTTTCCATTTGAGTTGTGTAAACACATGTGTAATTTCTTTGTAATATCAAATAAATATATTTATTTCTTTCTTTCTAAATGTCAACCATGCCCTGAAAACTAGCGCCTTTAGCATATATTGCTGCTGGCATATGCTGAGTGGCATCAATTTTGGTGCATTTGAATTGTATAAACACATGTGTAATTTCTTTGTCACGTCAAATAAACATAGTTCTTTCTAAATATCAACCATGCCCTGAAAACTAGCGCCTTGAGCATATATTGCTGCTGGCATATGCTGAGTGGCATCAATTTTGTTGCATTTGAGTTGTGTAAACACATGTGTAATTTCTTTATCACATCAAATAAATATATTTCTTTCTTTCTTTCTAAATGTCAACCAAGCTACGCCCGCAGATCAGTTTCATATTTTGCTTAAATCCGCAACACAAATTGAAACCGACTTAGGAGTTTCATACCTAAAGTCGGGATCATCCCGCTCTCTAATGCCTAGAGTTAAATTTAAATGAGAAAGGATAACTGTAATTAAGGATCTCAAAGGAGCGTTTGCTTAACTAATTGAAGGTTGTGTTTCTCTACTGAATTTAAGAAAGCCTTCCTCCATTGCATAGCCTCGCGCTCTTAAATTTCTGGACAACCTGTTTACTTTTGTTCTGAACTACCAATATCAACTGTAACCGAACGATGTAAGGTTAATTTAGGATTGGTAAACAATGATCAGATACGATATTGTATAAGTTATTAGGTAAGCCTGATTCTCATCGACTAATTGCAGGGAATGAATTGTAAGTTGGAAAGTTAAGAGGGCCGGAATTTTTAATTTTGTGCTCATAGAATTTGTGCCTCGGAATCTGTTTTCTATTTGGCTGCAAGGGGTGCTCTTTGGATGCGTACGGAATTTGAAAGGGTTGGTTGTAAATTTGTTGAAGATAATATTACGTCCAAATACGTTAGAGCGGTTTGTAGCGCTTCAATAAGTCACCGCGTGTGAACGCTTTTACAGTTACAACTTTACTGCAATATAAATCATAAATCTTGAACCGAATTAAATTATAGAAATACCTTACCCAAAACCAAACTAGTATAACAAATATAAAGTAAGCAATAAACGGGGTTTGCCAGCACATAGCAAGGTCAGGCTGGTGCCCTCTATGTACAAAGGAACGATTATAGACCTAATGTCATTGCGATAAAGCACCTATACAACTGGTCACTTTAGAACATCGTAGGTACAGATAGACGTAAGTAACATAAATTTTCTTTTGAAGATAAGACGTTCTGAAAGTAGGTTTGTATTGACATCTAGAGTCGGGACGTCCCCCTGACATTGTACCCTAGTACAAGAATAACACTTTCACATAGTTTAGTAATAACAATAACACATAATTTATGTTTGAGTGTCTTTTAATACCACTCTCATGACTATAAAGACCGAGAACATCGACCGTCTTTTACTTAAATGTATCTAGCCTCAATATGAACAAAAAATATATAGTCGAGATATAAGAATGTTGACAATCGACTACTTTCTATTCAAAATTATTAATTTTGCAAAGCACTTTTTAGTGCTACAGAAAAAATAACTTAAGAGTGCTCTTCAAAAAAGCGCTCGCTCAGAATTCGGTATTTTGACACGCGTAGTGCGTTTGTGTGTGTAAATACTACTACCACCCACACAAACGTACCTATCCCCCACATGCACAGCGAGATCGCACCAGCCGCGGGTGCCGTCCCTTTCTAGCTACATGTAAGTGCGATCGGGATAGAACTAACCGCGGAGCTTGCCGATGCAAATAGCTGTATAGCGCACCGTTGGAATTCACTCCGTGACCGATATTGATACTTGCACTAAAAAGTGGTAAGTATTACTTCGCTAACATGATGTTCTAGAACATCATGTTAGCGAAGTTAGATAACTTGAATAAAGTAAGTATTTGATTTTTGAGCACAAGTTTTCTATTTGTATTAAAATACTATGATATGACAAAGTATATTTAGTTTCGTTTTTTTAGTATAAAATAAACTAACGAGTTTTAAAGTTGTCAGTAATAAGAATAATAATTTGTTTTACGGATATTAATAGTTTGCATGTTATCTGAGTCTTATTTATATATAGTAATGTAATAAAATTATACCAGTAGACCCACTACTAGGAAATTACTGGGTACTTACGTATTCATTTCTTGAAGAAAAATTTTTTTGTTATGGACAGTAAAAAAAAACTGCCCTTCATAGAAATTGCTATGTCCGTTTCTTACCAAAGGAACTGAAAATTGTAAATTATACAAACACAGCTTTTTATCTAGAATACTATTAATTAATGCGTGATTTTATTCAAAAGCCTAAAACCTCAGATGATAAAAAGGAATAGATATGAAACGGGGGCTTGGCGCGTGTCGGTGCGACATGGCCAAATGGGCATGTCACTGCCCACCGCATGTTTGTCGCAATTTGCCGTGAATCTGAAATGTTTTTCCACGTTTACTCAAAATGCCGAATTGTAGCGTGGTTACATGCAAAAATAGGAATGAAATTAAAACCTACATGGATGGTGGAGTCACGCACCACATGTGAGTATTAGTATTTTCACTTAAGTCAGTAAAAACTAATATTTTAATAAATAAACGCAACGCCGCATCATTTATCGGGATCGAACTAACATATCGAACGAAAAAGCATATTTTTGTTCTATGCGTTGTACATTGAACGTTCAATACAGTAAACCACGGCGCAATGTATTAAACCACTATGGATATGGACGATGCTTGAATTTTTTAGTGGTACAGCCGCTGCTTGGCGTCGCAAACTAGAGCGGTGCCAAAGTGGAGTTACAATTTACGCGTAATCGATAAAATAGAAGTACGATATCATACTAGTTATTTTATTTCGACTACTTTCGCTGTTTTATTTAATTTAATTACTTGTTTTGGTTGGGTGCCTATCTTAAAGGTAACTAATAACATACTAATAAGATTAAAAGGCACAAAATGTTTACGGTACCTACTAATAAGATTTTCACTAAGTTGCAGTATGAACGGTAAATAGACATATTAAAATTGTATATACAAGTATATAATTTAGTTGCAAATGGCTTCAGAACAACTTAAAATGTGATATTATTACCAATAATTTATTTTAAATGAGTATTTTTTACTTTCATTTGAAATGTGATAATTGAAGAAGAAATTTCGGTTTCTTATTACAGTTTTCCAAAGAATCCGAGTAGGTACTAAAAAAATGGATAGATGCTACTGGCAGAGGTCCTAACTGGTTTCCTGTACAGAGAAGAGTTAATGTGTTCGTAACATTTTCAAGAAAAATGTTACCAACCACTTAATAAGAGCCATACACTTTTCGAATATTTGACACCTCGCTTGCTTGAAACCTAGGTGTAAAATGTATGGTAACACATCTTCGCACATCTTTGGTGTATACTCGCCCTTAGCCTTAAATCTCGTAATATGAGTAATGGACATATTATTTATTCGCGCCAAAATGCGAGTCGGATCGGCCTGGTACCTACAGGTCAAAAATATCGATGTGACCAGAGTTTTGAATGTATGTGAACACGAACTTATAAAAAGCCGTTTATGTCAATATTTTTTACTTTTGCGATTTATGGTAAGTTAACAACCCGTGTTATTTAAACTTGTAGCTAGAAGTTTAAATACCACCACATAAACTTACCATGTCGTTGAAGTTGTTACCCATCAATATCTTAACATAATATTAATTTTAATATAACAAAACAACGCATTTGCAACAACTTTCGTCTCACGTGGCTTTAGTTTTATTTCGTAACTGCTTTTCGATGCCACGTATGGTTTACTTTTTGAGGACGGCACCTTCTTGGTTGTCGCCGCAACAGGTTCAAGACTTTGATTTAATTACTAGGCGAGGTCTTGAAGTTATCATACATGTCCACTTGGATGAACCACAATCAATTCAAGCAACCCTGCCTATTCGATATGGTGGTCTCGGGGTTCGTCGGGTGCACGATATCAGCCTGGTCGCTTTTATAGCATCTGCTCACGGAACTAGAGAACTTGTCACTCGCATGTTGAACACAAATGGTGGCAACTATCAGGTTCCGTTTTTGCAGGAGGCTATGGTTGAGTGGAAGATTAGGTGTCCCAGTGATACGGTACCTGACTAGTTGGCGTCACAGCGGTCCTGGGATGACATAATGAGTAAGCAGACTTACGATAGCTTATTGGGGGTAGCTTCGGGAGCTGACGAGGCCCGCTTAAAGGCTGTTTTGGAGCCAGAATCTGGCGCATGGCTTCATGCGTTACCCTCGTCACACTTAGGTACGCTATTAGATAATGACTCGCTTCGAATTGGGTTGGGCTGAGGCTGGGATGTCCAGTGTGCGAACCTCATCAGTGTGTTTGTGGGGCCACAGTCGAAGCAAATGGTCATCATGGGCTAAGTTGCTTACGTTGCGCTGGTAGGTTTTCTCGGCACCATTCAATAAATGACGTAATTCGGAGGGCAATGGTGTCTGCTAACTTACCGTGTGTGTTGGAACCTCAGGGTCTAAGTAGAACAGACGGTAAGAGACAGGACGGGTTGACACTGGTTCCGTGGGCGAGGGGTCGTAGTCTCATTTGGGATGCAACATGCGTAAGCACATTTGCCCCCACACATCTCGCTCACACAACGCGACGGGCAGGAGCAGCTGCAGAAAAAGCGGCTAGGCTAAAGCACGCGAAGTATACGAACTTGGAACCGGTGTACGATTTTGTTCCGGTCGCAGTGGAGACATCTGGGCCGTGGTGCGAGGAGGCAAAGTCGTTGGTGAAGGCGTTAGGACGACGTTTGAGGGAAAGGGGCTGCGATCCCAGGTCCGGTTCGTACTTGGTACAACGGATTTCACTGGCAATACAGAGGGGAAATGCTGCCGGTATATTAGGGACGTTTACGCCAGGTACTTATCGGGCCTGGAATTCAATACCGTAATATTGTTTTTCTTTCCCATGTATATATATTTTTGTTTAATTTTTGTAACCGAGTCTTGACGAAGCATGTTGCTGATTATTGGTTGTAAGTATGGCAACGTTTACCTGAGGAAGGATGAAAACTCGCCAATAATACATGTAACTAGCGAGGCACAAGCTATGCATCTTTCCAAACAAACATGACAGTACTTTGTAAGTGAAACCGTACTATATTACTATGCTAGCATGAAGAACAACCCCTCTCATGTCCTGAATGTCCACACTTTGGCTCTTAACATATGCTTAATGATGTTTCTGTATACTGCATGCTTAATCACAATCTTATACACTATCATACCATTGCACACACTCACTCTTCACTCGTTCAATCCACACACACTCAAATCCAAACACATACATACACATAATATAAGATCGACAAAGTTCCTAACTATCAACGCTCATAATTGCTTCCACTTAAATTCACCCCACACCCTTTCATATGACTATAACCATTACTGTAACACAATATTATTTGCAAATATAAATAAATCAATAAACACTTCCCCTGCTAAACAACCCCCTACTCATATTTCAATTAAATCATGATTTGTAATTCAAATATTTTAAATGAAATTGATGATGCAGAGGTTGCGGTTTCCTTCCGATGTGACATACAAGATCTCAAAAAACATGTACCCTCAACCAATTTAAAGCTAACGATTGCCTCACAAAATATCAGGAGCGTCTATGGAAACTTTGATGATTTCATACTTACCTTAACGGACCTTGAAATCGATCCTGATATTCTAGTTCTCTCAGAATGTCGCCTCTGTGATCACAAGCCTATTCCACAGCTCGACAGCTACTTTTCTCAGTATACCATCAATACATTAAACCAGAACGACGGTGTGGTAACCTATATTAAAACACATTTAAACGCAAATGCTAAGGAAATAAAAATTGAGCATGCAACTTGTATCCAAATTCAATTACAAAACACTGTAATTCTTGGCATATACCGCTCACCATCTAACTTAAGTGCTCAAAACTTTATTAATTCTCTAAATAATCACCTTGAAACGCTAAAATCTTTTAAAAACATTATTATTACAGGTGATCTTAATATAAACCTCATCTCTAGAGACCAGGAACCTACTCATGAAAACTTAAATAGACAATACTACCTTAATATGCTCTCTTCACATGGTATCCTACCTGGGCACTCCATACCTACCAGACTAGCAAACTGTCTAGACCACTTTATGCTAAAAATAGAAGCTGAAAAAACTACTGCTCACATCGCTATTCTCAACACCTCGGTAACTGACCACCTTACTATATTCCTAGCCTTAACGACTGATACTTTGACTGACTATGCTCCTAGGAATACTGTAACTATCAATTATGACAAAGCCATTCAAAATCTCATAAGTAAAAACATCGAGATTCTACTTCTATGTAACGACCCTTACTACGTTGTACAACAGCTGATTAATAGATTGAACCAATCTCTTGAAGAGAGTAAAACGACCAAACTAATACCAAGAAGCCAGCGCGTTATAAAGCCGTGGATTACCCCTGGTATTCTGCGCTGCATTAAAAACCGCAATAGATTACAACTGAAAGTTCGCTCGGAACCTCATAATGAGATTTTGAAGGTCACGTTTAAGAGATACCGTAACTTCTGCAATAACTTGATCAAAAAACTAAAACGCAAATATGAAAGGGATCAATTGACTAACTCAGCTAAAAACTCAAAAACACTCTGGAAAACTATTAAAAAGATTACACACTACAAATCTACAAAAATTAAAAATACTGAATTACTTAACAGTAATCCATCACCAACTATTTCTGTTAATAATGTCAACAACTTTTTTGCGGAGATCGGAAAAACACTGGCCGAGAATATTAACAACTCAAATTATTCAGCTGATAATTCGAACGACGATGACCAGCCCCATTGGACGACTTCATCCTTTGTTCTCCTGGACACTGACCCTCAGGAAGTAGGTGCCATCATCATGAGCCTAAGAACGGAAAGTGCCCCTGGATGGGACAACATACCAACCAAATTTCTCAAACTGCTAAAAAACCATGTTGCTCCTGTTATTAGCCACTTAGCTAATCTTTGCTTCAGCACAGGAATGTTCCCCGGCCCACTTAAACAATCTATTGTCACTCCTGTGTACAAGAGTGGTGAGAGAGACGACGTCAACAACTACAGACCAATATCAGTACTGCCAGCTATTTCTAAAATAATTGAAAAACTAATAAATAATAGACTAATAGCATATTTAGATAAATTTAACATCATTTCTGACTTCCAGTTTGGCTTTCGGCGATCTAGATCCACTGAGGACGCGATTCTTTCACTCACAAACCTAATTATAGACAAAATAGAAAGTGGAAAAAAATGCTTAGCTGTGTTTCTCGATTTAAAAAAGGCCTTTGACACCGTCTCTCTCCCCACACTCGTACGCAAGATGGAGTGCGTTGGTATTAGGGGACTCCCACTGAGATTGCTAAGTGACTATCTACATGGTCGCACTCAAAAAACTAAGTTGGGAGACCACATAAGCAATGAAGTTGACATCACTTTTGGCGTCCCCCAGGGAAGTATCTTGGGGCCCACGTTATTTTTAATCTACATCAACGATCTAATTAACCTAAATGTAAACCACGGTAATATCCAGTCTTATGCTGATGACACTGTCATCGTCTTTGAGGGTGATTCCTGGGAGTCGGTGTTCGTGAATGCAAATGTGGGTCTTGGTAGGGTATCCTCGTGGCTAAAATCCAACCTCCTCACTTTAAACGTTAAAAAAACGAACTACATTTGTTTTACCAAGTACAATAGCACTCAACCACAGACTAACCTAAACCTCAAAATACACACCTGTTCACTTACTGATCGCCTTCTATGTAACTGTAAGGACATTGAGAGGGCTAGTTCCACTAAATACCTTGGTGTCATCTTAGACCAGCGCCTATCTTGGCATCAGCATATTGAATTTGTAAATGGTAGAATTCGAAAATTGGTATGGATCTTTAAAATTCTTCGACATATTGCAAACAAGACACTACTTAACCAACTATATGTATCGTTAGCGGAATCCATCATGACCTACTGTATCACCATCTGGGGTGGAGCAACTAAATCCAAATTCTTGGAGGTTGAAAGAGGGCAACGGTGTCTGTTAAAGGTAATGTACTTGAGGCCATACAGATTTCCCACAAATGAACTGTATAAAATTAGTGACAAATTATCAATGCGAAAACTGTATATCCTCCATACAACATTAAAGTTACATAAAACACTAAAATTTAATCCAACGCTTCTAACTAGAAGACGTAAAAACACCGTTGCCCCACTTACAACATATAGATCTTTGTTTGCTAAAAGGCAGTATAAGACACGTGCAGCATACCTTTATAATAAAATAAATGTTAAAATTAATATCTATCAACAAAAGAAATATAATTGTAAGAGGTCTCTAACGGAATGGTTAAAGATGCTAAGTTATGAAGATACTGAACTGTTACTTAATCTTGTATTAATCTAAATTTAATTCTATAGTTAGTAAAACATAACAAAATGGAAAATGTTATATATAATATATACCTACTTTATCAAACAACACACACGCACGCACACACTAACACACACGCACGCACACACTAACACACACACAGGCGCGCACACACACACACACACACACACACACACACACACACACACGCACGCACACACACACACACACACACACACACACACACACACACACACACTCAACTTTAGGGTCACGACACTATGCCTGTGATACCTAATTCGTCTTTGTTTTTATTTTATGTTATAAATATTTACCTACATATAAGAAATTAACATTAACTGCTTTTTTATGGAGGAGCGGGTCTTCCTGACACAGGTATTTTTTACCTACTAGGAAGACCCAACCTTATTTTCAATGTAACCTAGCAATCTATGAAATAAAACATTTTCATTTTCATTTTCATTTTCATTTTCAAGTATTTAATATTAGACGAAGTTTGTTGCGGATACTCACTGTGCTCATTTTTGACGAAACCTGCGCTGTGGATATTTAACTTTGTGGATTGCTTTGATTAAGTATGCTTTGAATAAATAAATGTGTGATTTTATTTTAATATCAATGTCGATAAAACATAATTTTAACGTTTGTCGCCCCCCTAGTGTAGTGCGTTTAAGCCAATCACAGCCCTTGTTTGCATGTTGCCGTAGACTCACTGGCAACGCCCGAGTCTTTGTTTTTACACGGTTCAATGTGTGTGCCTGTGGGCGCTGCGGTGGGAGAAAACTGGGGACATCGGTTTTGGTTGAAATTAAGCAGTACGGCACTTCTCCCTTTTTTTATGTTCTGAGCCTAAAACCTATGTCACTTTTTAGGATTCCGTACTCAAAGAGTAAAACGGGACCCTATTACTAAGACTCCGCTGTCCGTCTGTCTGTCCGTCTGTCACCAGGCTGTATCTCATGAACCGTGATAGATAGAGATTTGGAATGTGATGTATTTCTGTTGTCGCTATTTATAACAAAAAATACTAAAAAACAGAATACATAATTTTATTTTTATTTTAGTTTTTATCTGTTTCTTTTTCTATTACAATCTTACACACATCGACCTTGCCCCAAACTAAGCAAAGCTTGTACTATGGGTACTAGACAACGATAAACATACTTACATAGATAAATAAATACTTAAATACATAGAAAACATCCATGACTCAGGAACAAATATTTGTGCTCATCACACAAATCAATGCCCTTACCGGGATTCAAACCCGGGACCTCCAGCTTCGTAGGCAGAGTCACTACCAAGTTACTAACTAGGCTACAGGGGGTTCCTATACAACAATTTTTTTGCCGTTTAAAGATATAGATAATGGTACGGTACCCTTCGTGCGCGAGTCCGACTCGCACTTGGCCGGTTTTTTAAACATTTATTTCGAAATAAAGAGTGATACTCGGAAATGTCGAAGGGAAGGTCAATCGTCGAATCCGACTCGGCTGGGCAGCATTCGGGAAGCTACGGCACATCTTTTCGTCCAATATTCCGCAGTGTCTCAAGACGAGAGTCTTTGACCAGTGTGTGTTGCCAGTGATGACATATGGCACGGAAACGTGGTCGCTTACTAAATGCCTCATAAGAAGGCTCAAAGTCACTCAAAGGGCAATGGCTCTCCGTTGCCCTTTGAGTGACTTTGAGCCTATGCTATGCTATGCTGGGAGTTTTTCTGCGCGATCGCATCAGAAATGAGGCTATCCGCAGCAGAACCAAGATAACTGATAAAGCCCTCCGAATTGCTTAACTTAAGTGGCAGTGGGCGGGGCACATTGTACGTAGAACCGATGGCCGTTGGGGCGGAAAGGTTCTCGAGTGGCAACCACGTACCGGAAGGCACAGCGTGGGTAGGCCCCCCGCAAGGTGGACTGATGACCTGGTAAAGGTCGCGGGAGTCCGCTGGATGAGGGTGGCGCAGGACAGGCCATTGTGGCACTCTTTGGGGGAGGCGTATGTCCAGTAGTGAACGTCTTTCAGCTGATATGATGATGATGATGATGATGACTCGGAAATGTAATAAAACCACGTAAAAATCTTCCTTTCCAGTGTAAACCCCCGGTGTGTGTTATTATTATATATAAACGAAAATAATTACTAAATGCAAGGTAGGATCGTGCTGTACTTAACAAACGCCATATAAGCTTGTTTTTTAAAATGTTTTTTATTCATCTTGTTATTTTCAATAACCCTGCATATTATGTCGCTGGTTCGTGGGTACTTGTACAGACAAATCACACAAACCCAAACAAGATAGGTCTATCTATTTTAGTTAAGGAGTTCCCATGACCACCTTCCATCATCAGATCCTGTAAATCATCCATCACCAAAGTGTTTACCAAGACAAAACAGATGAGCCCAAACTAGATGGGTTTATCTAGTTTAGTTTAGGAGTTCCATGACCACCTTATAGCTCCATCATCAGACTCTGGAAATCATCCAGCACCAAAGTCTTGCCGTGCCATGACCAAATAAATGAGCCCAAATTCGATGGCTTTATCTTGTTGAGTTTAGGAGTTGCTATGGCCACCTTCCGACTTCATCATCAGACCAGCTCTATGATATTATGTCACCGAAGATACGCAATTGTACCTAATTAGAAGATTTCACCCAAACTCCCATACATACATACATACTAACAAGGTGGACTGATAGTAACAAGTAAATAAATTAAATCTATCAAGTATCACGATCACTCGTACAATAATAATTGACTATAGAACGCGTAGTTTAGACAAAAGGATCCAACCCACAAGACATCACCATTGAAATGTATGACTTTTGTTTTAGGTAGAAGGTTCAATTTTAAATGTTACGTATCCGGTGGGTTTGAGCCTTTTCGCTACACTACGTCATATATGGCAGCTATGCAATTCATAACTTGTCTCGATTAGCCTCACGAATGTATCCCCAGTATAGTTTGACCCCGAGGTTGGTAACAACTATGCCTAGTCGGAGATCAAAATAATATTATTTTATCTGAAGAGTGGCCGGTTAGCTTCGTGAATAGCCACAAATAAACACACTACACGTCTGTCTCGGAGGGCTATTCAGCCGGTACTGAGATATATTCCCGCGCGACGGTAAATTTATACTAGTTTTGAATAATTATTTATAAATATAAATTTTGACAAAAGTTATATTTTTTGGACTGGATCTTGTTGGTACAAGCATGAACTTTATTGTTGTGTAAGATTCAATACAAAAATTATTCAACAATAATGAGAAAATCCTTGAGTTTTCAGTACGATTTTGTTGACAAATATGGTGTAATTGAGAACAGTTTACATATATATACGTGCAGAATAAGGAAAATTCGAGGCGGCTAGGCGCAATGGCAACATATTACGCTAGTGAAAATAGAAAAAAACAAGTAGGTTCTCATATAACATCATGGAGTATAAGAGGCTCAAACTTATGACTCTGCGCTCTCTTCAGAAAACTACTGTCGGTAATCGGGTATTTTCGGTTAAAGTATTCAGTTTTTCGTAAATTGGAGGCGGCTAGGACCAATATGAGGAGTTTACTTATGCAAATAAGTAATCAGGATCTAGAAAAAGCTCTCCGTTTCTTAGAATTACAACGTCAAAAATCCGTCATTCTCGCTTATTCCTGACCAAAAAACGAGCGCCCTCTTAAAGAAAAGTATAATCCACGCAATTATACCCCTGATTGAGTCCTTATTCAAGTGTGTTATGCCTTAGTTTTCGAACAAGTGCTTTCTTGTGAATCAATTTAATTCTAACATACCTACTTTAATTTGCTGCGCTTTTGCAGGATCAACTTGCAGTCCAGACTAGCTGTGGCATGCAAGCTTAATCCTTTCCTTTGGCATGGTACGCCATTGACAAACACGCACTTTAGAAGTTGCATGCACTTTGCTAGCTGCATGCACTTTGCAAGCCGCGGCATGCCAACCCGCCGCATCCTGCTAGTTCGTTCGGCACGAGATAGCATCAGTAATTAATCTGATCCCGTCTGCTTCCAAGCATTCAATACTTGGACATTGTTTACGATTTGCATTTGCGTTATACGCAGCTGCAAAACCGGTTTTAATTAATATTTGAATTTCAGGGGCTTTAGGGTGAATGTATGTTTTTATATATTTGACCTCAGATGCTTAACCGCTAGTTTTCAAACATGTAAAAAGCGCAGCTTCGCACATATATTCACACTTAGAAAGAGTAAACTTTGATAGTTAAACTCTAAACTAGCTTCGAGAGCAAAGAAAATGAGTAGGTACGCTTTCCATGAAAATCCTATGAAAATTGTACCCATTTCCATTGCTCAGTATAAAATGAATTAGGTTACGATTACGAGTTCATGGGTACCTTATATAGTATAAAAGCCTAAATGGGTCTTATATACTTAATCTCTCGGAGTATATCCATATGTTAAGGAGCAACTGTTATCTCATGTGGAAGGAGTTCTTTGACGAAAGATCAGTAGAAAAAGGAGTGTGGTACAAAACCATTCAGCCGGAACCATGGAAATCACCATGGTTCGACGATGGGACCCTATCTTATACACATCTTGTAACTGCATTCAGGCTTCGTTCCGGACATATTCCGCTCAATAAGTTTGCATTTTTAATGAAGAAAATCCAATCACCAGAATGCTCAGAATGTGGTAAATTAGAGGATGCATACCATATTATGGTAGAGTGTGTGCGGAACGAAGATAAGAGAGTTGAACTCTTGACTCAAGGCAGACCTTAAGCAGCTGGATGTCTGTAACAGGGTGTTGGCTTTCCCTCTTTCGAGGGAAACCAAGGCTCTGTATGGCTTGGTTCTGGTGGGCATACGCAGACGGAAATGACCGCCGGCTGCTAGGGTGCATAGTGTTAAGTACCTATTTAATTTGTAATAGTTAGTAAGTTGCAGTATAGAGTGACATTGTCATGTTGACAAAACTCTTTAAATAAAGATTAAAAAAAAAAAAATACTTAATCTGAAACTATACGCGGAACTACATACAACAATTTTCACCTGCTTTGAGTTGGACTAAACTGAACTAAATGAAAAAATCTTAATCTGCATAACGGATGCCACGATACGACGAGAGATGAGGAAAATCCATCCTTTTCTTTCTGATTTACATAGTGCATATGAAACAGGAATCTTGACAACAAATTCTGCTTGCCACGTATTCTAGATAACTACGATAAAATAACCCGAACAGTTTCCATACTGAAATTATTTATGGAAAGTGATAAGATGCTATTTCATCCGATCCCTAAATATATTCAACGTGTCACAACATCGTAACATACCTATATTGAACTACAATTATGGTGTTATTCGAGAAACAAAACACCAACGTAGTTCAAAAAACCCATGTTATTTCTAGAGTGCAGTCACTGTTAGCGACCAAGCTATATCTGTGCCACAGTTGAAACGTAGAGAATGTATTCAGTATAAGCAGAAAACTGCACTGAAATTGCAGCAATCTTGCAGCTTCCAGCGAGGTCGGGGACGTCGCATGCAACATGCATCAGGTCAATGTGACACTGTATTTCGCATTCTGTTTTGATACCACTTTATTGCGCAGCCGTTCTGACGTAAGCACGGCGCGCCTGGGAGCAGGCCTACATGGTTAGCACAAGAAAAGACGTGAGAAAAACAACCCGTCTATAACTAAAATGAGACAGCTAATCAACCTCGGACGCGAGACAGCTCGCTTGTGGTGTGCTAGCCTTTGTCGGCACCGACCGCTGTAAATAGTATGAAAAAAGCGGCCAAGTGAGAGTCGGACTCGCACATGAAGGGTTCCGTGAATTAAATTGCGGTTTACGATTTATGACGTATTAAAAAAAACTTATTAGATCTCGTTCAAACCAATTTTCGGTGGAAGTTTACATGGTAATGTACATCATATATTTTTTTTAGTTTTATCATTCTCTTATTTTAGAAGTTACAGGGGGGGGGACACACATTTACCACTTTGGAAGTGTCTCTCGCGCAAACTATTCAGTTTAGAAAAAAAATATGTTAGAAACCTCAATATCATTTTTGAAGACCTATCCATAGATACCCCACACGTATGGGTTTGATGAAACAATTTTTTTGAGTTTCAGTTCTGAGTATGGGGACCCCTAAAACTTAATGTTTTTTTTCGATTTTTGTGTGAAAATCTTAATGCGGTTCACAGAATACATCTACTTACCAAATTTCAACAGTATAGCTCTTATAGTTTCGGAAAAAAGTGGCTGTGACGACATACGGACGGACAGACAGACAGACAGACGGACGGACATGACGAATCTATAAGGGTTCCGTTTTTTGCCATTTGGCTACGGAACCCTAAAAATCGAGAGAGCTCGCGCGCCGTCTTGTGATAGCCGTGCAGCCTAGTGGTTATATCTCAGAATAATAATAAATGCTTTAGTACAATTTCTCTGGGTTATAAACGTCTGCTAGACGGTCGCCAACACGCCCCTCCGACCGAGCGACCTTGGTCGGCACCGACCGCTGCAGTATGAGATTTAGCTGCAAACAATTGTCTACACGGTCGGTGCGGACCAAGGTCGCTCGGTCGGAGGGGCGTGTTGGCGACCGTCTAGCAGACGCTTTACCGCTCCGAGATGTCGATACATTCAATCGCGCTAGGAGCGAAAGAGCACGAGCTATGCGGCGAGCGCGTGCGATTTTAATTTTCTAGGTGTAACGTAACATTGATTTTTTTTTCAGAAAGAGGACCGGACGTTACTATTATTTAATATTAAACATGCCAGTGTGTTCAGTCTTTCTGTCTGTTACCTCTTCACGCTTAAACCGCTGAACCGATTTTGATGAAATTTGGTATAGAGATAGTTTGAGTCCCAGGGAATGACAATGGATTTTTATCCCAGAAAGCATCCCCTAAGGGATAATATAATGGGGGATGAAAGTTTGCATGGAGCTACGATATAAACTTGTTCCACGCGGACGGAGTCACATATTAAATGAAAGCTAGTTATTAATATTAATATGTGCTGGAAGTGATCGAGGGAAACACATTTAAATTAAATTGGAATACGAAACGTATATGTCAAAATGAGCCCCAGTTTAGAGGCATGGGGTTTTTTAGAAGCTACAAAGTTGAAATATTTTTACGACAAGCTTTATTCCTTAACATGCATTAAATCAGTGAAATAACTGAATATTTTAATGTCGTTATACTTAAGTGGGGTGTGGAGGTTATAATGCCGCCATGATTACATTCCGTCGCAAAGATAAAAACCTGAGAGTGTTTAGTTTAGTATATTTTAACAGCGTGTACATTTTAATAGGTAATCATCATCATCATATCATGATACCTGGTAAAGGTCGCGGGATTCCGCTGGATGCGGGTGGCGCAGGACCGGTCATTTTTAGGGTTCCGTACTCAAAGAGTAAAACGGGACCCTATTCCCTATCCGTCCGTCCGTCCGTCCGTCTGTCTGTCACCAGGCTGTATCTCACTGATACCAATATAGTTCCAGCTGAAATTATCACAGATGATGTATTTCTGTTGCCGCTATAACAACAAATACTAAAAACACAGAATAAAAAAGTTTTTATAGATAATGGTACGGAACCCTTCGTGCGCGAGTGCGACTCGCAATTGGCCGGTATTTTTTTATAATAGATTGTATCTAATACACATAATGCAGCTATCGGTATTATTTTTCGAATTCTACTTTGTAAAGTCAAGGGCACCAATATATATTCACTCAAAGCTTCATAAATATGTATACTACAACCTTATTGCTGCAGGAATAAGGTCTGTGTACATATTTTTGAGACTCTGTGGTGTGTACATAATGGTGCCCTTGACTGTACTCGCAGCTGACTTTCTCTTAGTAAAATAATATCAACCTCATAGCACTTTTCTTTAGTTTTAATTTTAAAATAACTTGTGTAATTTGATTTGCATGTACTTAGTGACGTTTCAAATTGTTGTGTAACCGTATCATACATTTCTATTTTGTTAGAGATTTCCTATGCATTACCAGAATATAATGATATCATATTCATCTTGTGGTATAAGTATCAGGAGAAAGCATGTTTTATGTTCTTCTTAATGTCCATTAACAAACATTTTTTTCACAAATAAACACTTTTATCTATCCAAATATCATAAACCCTCCATGATGCGTTCAAGAACCGCACATTATGGACACCATAAAAATAGACTGTTTTGTTAGAACAAATTTCTTATCTGTGAAAATGTTATTATTTCTAAATAAATTCATTCAAATTTCGAACATCTCTGAAATCAAATAAATTTGATTTGAACTGTCAATATCAGTCGAGATGACGTTTAGTTCGAAATGAATTGTCAATTTGCATACAAATTTGACAAATGTCGCACGTAAGTAAGATATCGAACGATATGACAGTTGGATCCGACTCTAGTTTGTCTCTGAATTAAGAAAAAACTATGACAGCTGCCAGAAAACAACGCCGCGATGGCGGTCATAATATGCGGCTCCTGAATGCATCGTGGAGTCTTATGATATGTGGATAGATAAAGTAGTGTATGTAACTGTACATAATTAGGCATTAAGACACTCGTGTGATGTTATTATGAAACTCGCCTTCCGGCTTGCCTAAAATTTATTCTTAGGCAGGCCTATAGTTATATTTACTCATGAACTCTTTCATAACTTTTTTGTTCCGGGTTGCCCATCGAATATTTTCACGCGCCGCCACTGTTATGTATCACTTATGTACAGTCACATAAACTACTATTTGAGGTTTGTGTCTTTACGGCTTTGTTGTTAGGGCGAATTTTGGTATTAAAACTGCTGCTAGCTAAGAATATTTCGTAGCAAGGGGCAGTTTAAGGGGGTTCGATTGCCATACAAAACGTTATTTGACATTCGTAGGCCAACGGCGTGATATTTTAAGAAACTTATGTAACAAACTTTCATAAATTGGCTTCCCATTTGCGCCAAATTCCCCCTTTCCTAGAATAAACTTACATAAACTAGATTAATTTGAGAAATTGGTTTGTCACGTGATATTTTGGGAAAACAATTTTTCTCAAATTAATCTAGATTATACAAGTTTATTCTAGGAAAGGGGGAATTTGGCGCAAATGGGAAGCCAATTGATGAAAGTTTGTTACATAAGTTTCTTAAAATATCACGCCGTTAGCCTGCGAATGTCAAATAACGCTTTGTATGGCAATCGAACCACCTTAACCCTTTTCCAGGCCGGCAATTGAAACATGACAATCAAATGTCAGTCTTATTCATTGACATTAAGATACATGTTTGACAGTCTGCAGGTGGTCAATATAACGCCACAGCCTGGAAAAGGGTTACAAACCAAAATGGATGTCACCCAGTATCATTTCGCCGGTTAGCGACCACCTAATTTTATGTGCCGGTTAGCGACCACTTAGCTGAATTGGTGAACTGAAAGCATATATTCTCGTTTTTTTGGAAGTTCTTATTCCTTTATAACTACAAACAATAATGCAAACGGCTAACTGTTTCAATATACACACACACTAAGTTTAGTGTTAGTAAATTAAGTAGGTAATTTAGTAAGTAGGTAAACACAACAATGTTTGACTTTTGGAAGGGAGCGCACATTCGCCGACAAACTGTTCTCAGTTTGGCGAAGCAGAAAGGAATGTACTTGCCATTGTTGTTTTTTTTGAGAATAAATTAAAAAAAATAAAAAAAAATATGCTCTGTAGAATTGATGTTATCTTCAATTGAAAAAACCCAGGTGGTCGTTAACCGAAGGTGGTCGCGTAACCGGCGAAACGACCCTATAATATCGCTGATTCTCAGGGTATTCTCTCTTTCCTTGCACTATACAGGTGAGTCATACAGAGTGAATGAGACATTAGCAACACGACCTGACGCCGCGCGCTTAATAATGCACACTCCACACGCGCGGGAGCGGGACGGGAATTTGGTAAGTGGTTTTAAATCTGATCTATTATTCAGAACTGGGCCGTTGCATGATGTCGGGAGTGTTTAAGATGTTCGTACTTCGTTCGTTCGTGTATGCCTTTTCTTATTTTTAGGGTTCCGTACTCATAGAGTAAAACGGGACCCTATTACTAAGACTCCGCTGTCCGTCTGTATGTCTGTCTGTCTGTCTGTCTGTCTGTCTGTCTGTCTGTCCGTCTGTCACCAGGCAGTATCTCATGAACCGTGATAGTTAGACAATAGGGGTGTAGACAATAAATAAAATAATCAATAATGTTGCATTTTCTCGAAAGAGGGTTAAATATGTAGGTTACAGGCTAAGACCTATTATAATTTAAACTGGATAGCGTATTTCGATTTAGTGAATATTTTAATAGATTTTATAAATTTTGTAATATAACTACCTACCTATTGTGTGTACTACTGTAATATAATCTATCTTGTGTAGGTACATATGCTTAGAGTGTTAAGCACCTTGCGGTGCTTACCTACCGATATAAACATTTTGTAAATTAGTTAAGTTTCTCATAAGTGAAATGTATAATTTCTTAGAGAAAATAAAGTTCTTTAAACCTAAAATGTAGTCAAATGGAGAAAAAAAGCAACGAAAGAGGTTAAATAATCACAAAGTTATGAGCGTCCAAAGTTTTAAGAAGGGGTATGTTCTGTCCCTTTTCCGCAAAACGCACCTTCAGTACTATGACGCTAGACGATCGTGACGTCACGATCCCGTAGCGTTTTCTCTCTAACAGGCAACATTGAAACGGTTGCAGCTTCGTAATGTTTTGAGATATTCGAATGGGATTTTCGTCATTACATTAGGCATATTTATTTGCGTTCTTTCTTTTGAAGTAATAATAAATTTTGAGTCTACACTCCTATTTAAATTTTCACAGATGTTTTTCTGTTGCCGCTATAACAACAAATACTATAAAACAGAATAAAATAAATATATATATTTTTTCCCATACAACAAACGTGATTTTTTGCCGTTTTTATAGATAATGGTACTTAGTCCGACTCGCACTTAACCGGGTTTTTTATAAAGTATTCTTATTTTTTAACCCCCGACGGAAAAAGAGGGGTGTCATAAGTTTTACTTGTCTGTCTGTGTGTGTGTCTGTGTGTGTCTGCCTGTGGCATCGTAGCTCCTACACGAATGGACCGATTTTTAATGCGGTTTTTTTGTCCGAATGCTGACGTGATCGAGATGGTGCTTGGCTACGTTTTAACAAAATCGGTTCAGCCGGTTTTGAGATATTGAACTTTGTAATACTGTCGGGCATTTTTCAACTTTTCTAAGTTGTTCATTATTTATAAAAAAATCTTATGTTGGTCCGTGCGCAGGCAAAGAGCACAGTTTATCGAGCTCACATAAGCAAGCGAGACAAAAAAAATTGGAGGCTACAATCGCCTTAATCTTTGTTCAAATTCTTCGGCGTCCTATCGACGGAGGAGCCTTTAGGGTCCATCCTCCATTTTGTACCGCGCTGATCGGGGAAAAGATGTTGTTATCGCATCCCTCGCACTGTTGTGTATTTAGATACAACACGAATGCACACAAATCCATCCAAAACTGTTAACGAGCGTATTATCCGCCAACAAACTGTCCTCAGTTAAAATACTAGTAAATAGCAGTAAATGCAAAAATTGTGATCCCGATTTTAGAACACAAATGTGACCGTGATATCACCTTCATTTCTCTGTAATCCTGATCTTGAAACAAACAGGGCTCCCGAGACTATGGCGTGTACTTATTCTGTGGGTGTGTTGAGAGTAAGGAGCCCGCGTTCGTCTCTAACTATCAACACAACGAATCATCAAATCAATAAAGGGTCGATAACGCGCTTCTGATGCTTCTACTTACGACCGCTTTAGTCTAGTTGGTAGTGACCCTGCCTACAAAGCAAGAGATCCTGGGTTCGAAACCCGGTAAGGGCATTTATTTGTGTGATGAGCATGAATATTTGTCCCTGAGTCATGGATGTTTTCTATGTAGTTGAGTATTTATTTCTCTGTATAAGTATGTATATCGTCGTCTACTACCCATAGTACAAGCTTTGCTAAGTTTAGTACTAGGTTGATTAGTGTAAGATTGTCCGATAATATTTATTTATTTATTCTAGAATCGGAAGCGTCCGTAGGCTGCGATGTCTGTTCACCATCGGGCAGAACGTATGTTTGTTTGTCACTATAATAGAAAAATAACTTTTGCAACTTTTCTGGGATATCCCCTTCTGTCAATGAAGACAAATCGAGACACCAACCAACACACTACACATATCATTCCTATAGATAGTGCAAGTAGTAGGTGTGATTTACTTTAGAAGGCGAACAATGTATAAATACATCTCTTTGACGTCGACACAAAGACACATCTAAACATTTCGTCACATCTACAAACACGATAATGGCGGGCTAGTCTGACCTTTTAGGAGGTAGTGTTATCACCGCATTTCGGGAAAAAGGAAAAGTAATTTTATTTTCAAACAAACCATTTAGGATAACGGACGGTTTGTTCCATGGATAAACTATTCTTGCCCTACGTCATATCGGCTACTAGGATCCAGGGATAATTCCACAGAGCTGTTTTTTTTTCTCCTGCAGAGGGTGAAAAAAATAATGGGGAAATTTTAATCGCTTACCATACAAAATTCTGACTAGTATTTTTTGGTGCGCACCAAAAAATACTGATATGCCCATTAAAATTTAACAATTGCACATCAAAATCGACTTATTTATGAACGATTAGTATTTTAGGTGTGCAAATTAGTATTTTTTGGTTGCCCGGTTTTTTTTTGTTGATACGCCGTTAAATGCTAGCCAAAGATCCCCAAAAATGATTAACAATAATACCTATATCGAAATAAATCGATCTAGTCTCATAGTAAAGTCAATTTTATTAAGGTTTGGTTTCGAGTAGGTACTACGACGATATACATTATTTTATATATATAGGTACTGAAATCACTCTCGGGGGGGCCTATGTCCAGCAGTGGACGTCTTTCGGCTGAATAATATGATGATGATTAATAATAATAAATAAAATTAATTGGCGTAGGGATGTGACGGCCCCATCGCCCACCAGATTTCAGGTGCAATCAGTCAACGTAAGGCAGCTTGTGGCGGGCTGTTAGGGAGTAGCGACCCTACGTACCTGAGTGCTCCTGGGGGTGTCCTGTGGTCAGGCTGAGCCGATCGGGTGGTTGGTTGGACAGGCCCCCCACCTCTGGCTTGCCTTAACTGGCTGTCCAGAGTGGAGTCGCAAGAGCTGTTGCTCGAGGGTAGATGTGGACACCTAAGTGGCGAGTCGGCTATATGTTTAAAGTCCAGTGCCACCTCCCTACCCCCCCCCCCCCCCCCCAGCCTCTCTGACTGGTGTTGCCCTTAGGCCATTTTTTTTTTAATGTCGCTATTAATAGGAACCCATCTAGCCGTTGGCGAGTCACCGTCTCCCAAAGCAGACAGGCAGGCGTCCGATGTTTCACCCAATAGCCCAGCCACTAGTCCATCATTTTCACCCAATAGCCCGTTTTCTTTAGATTCCATCAACCAGCAATAGTCCCTATACACCCCAGCGGGTGCTGTCTCTGTGTGCGTCCCATGACACGGGCAGGGACAGCATCCGCTCGGTGTACTCTTTGCATTTCATTAAATTGTCAAAAGGGCCTCTACGTGTTGGCTCAGTTGGTACTTTGTAGGTACCTAGCCCCACGCACGCCTCCCAAAGGTCCGGGACATCATTGTCCCGTGAGCGGGAAAGACATACATAATAATAATAGACCGCCGCGCCAGTGTGATGTGGGCTTTATTCTCTATCGAACAAATTTGTAAATTGTATTTTTAAGTTATTTTACTTGGAATAAATGGCTTATAATAATAATAATAATAATCACCCAATAGCCCAGCCACTAGTCCATCATTTTCACCCAATAGCCCGTTTTCTTTAGATTCCATCAACCAGCAATAGTCCCTATACACCCCAGCGGGTGCTGTCTCTGTGTGCGTCCCATGACACGGGCAGGGGCAGCATCCGCTCGGTGTACTCCTTGCATTTCATTAAATTGTCAAAAGGGCTTCTACGTGTTGGCTAAGTTGGTACTTTGTAGGTACCTAGCCCCACGCACGCCTCCCAAAGGTCCGGGACATCATCAGCCGAAAGACGTCCAATGCCGGACATAGGCCTCCCCCAAAGAGTGCCAAAATGACCGGTCCTGCGCCACCCGCATCCAGCGGACTCCCGCGACCTTTACCAGGTCATCAAATTCGGTAATACTGGTACTGAAATAAATACTACATATATTATTGCCGCAGACCTTCCAGTAAAAGTAACTAACTATACATACATGTCCATAATAACTATATACCCACATTTCCACGCGCGGTGTCTGTGTTCCGCTGGGACCGATATTTCTAACCGAACTGGGACCTTCGGTCTCAGGTTCAATATATTTTGTCCTCACCGTTTGCCGTAACCGAATAAACTAGTAAATCAATAACTCCAAGTTTAACTGGATGAAATGCTCTCAGAGGATAAGTTTGGCTTGGGGACGGTGTGGCACCGATGGTTTACTAGCAATAAGAATTGATGTTTACTGTGGATCAAATTTAAATATAATTATTTTAATTTTGACGCTTGGAAATCTTACTGATCTCTAAGAAATATGGACTGCTTTCTGTTTTTGTTATGATGGAGCTAGTTAATTTTATTACGAATGATGTAGGTATGTGAGACTCGAGCGCGTACTAACATCATACGAACGAGTTCTCAATTTAACTATTGCGGGTTTATACTTGAACTTTTTAGAGTCTATAAATATACATTTTGACTTGTAAAAGTGCCCTTGTGGGATATTTGCTGAATAAATATTTAGATTTTGAATATAATAGAATAAACAAATTTAATAAATATTTTTTTTCGTGTTAATATTTTAACGTGGAAGTTCCCACGATCAAATTTTAAACGATATTAATATGTACAGGGAACGAATATAATGGAATTATATTCGTTCTCTGTAACATATCAGTTATAATAGAATACAATAGACACATATTCGTTAGGTACATTAAAAAAACCTCGGTATCGGCATTAAAAAATCAGAACATACGAAACGGTTACATAGTGAAGTCACAATTTTTTGTGGTCAAATAGCGTCCCTTTTTTGATGTTTGTTTATAAAAATCTCTAAAAAAGCAAAAATAAATTCAGCTGTTTTTGAACTCTTTTCGTGAGACTTGTTAATTGGTGAGTATGTAGATACATTATTCTTACATTAGTTAGATAACTAATGTAAGAATAATTTATTTTTACGGATGTCTACTAACTGTGTTTTCCAACTTCTTTAGCATTGATTTAATTCGAGAAACTGACCCAATCGAGAAGATTAGCTAACATGTTAAATGGGAAAGATAAAACGAATATTCGCTAAGGGTTGTTTTATTTATGATCATTTTGCTTTTTGGCAGGAATAGTTGTTTACTTATGCGGGAAGTAGGTAATTCCCAAGGAGTGGCGATGACCAAAAACACGACCGTCAGGGAGTGTTTTTGATCGACACGAGTTGGGAATTACCTATCCGCACGTGTATCATTCAACATTTTACAATGCATCATGCAAGGAAATATTTTTTTTTTACATAAAAGGTGAAATTTTCATTGTTATGATATGAAGTCTCATTATCGCACAGTATGCGGGAATATTGACCTGAAATCCATTCCCGATCGACCACTTCCCGTGTTTATGTTGAACCATATAAAGGGGCACATTCAGAGCAAGTGCATTGTAAAATATATTACATGATGATGATAGAATAAAATAAATACTTCGAAACTACCTCAAAAGCTTCAATTCACTGGCAGTCCTGTAACTCTTAGTTAAACTTCCTTAGATATAACTCGAAGTATAAACCACAAACAGTACCTTTAACCACCAACTCAAATTGCAATTAATTGCAATTTAAACGGTTCGTAATAATAGTTTTCCTTAATCGTCAAAGGAAGTTTTAAGCCGGATACAGACAAAGCAAGTCACAATTAACAGTGTTTAGTACTGACCATTTACTAAGTAGTATTAGTGGTGTGGTGCTTCTATCTACGTAGAAGTTTAGTTGCAGGAAGCTCAGCTTTATGTTCTTATTGAGCTATTAAGTTGCTCATGTTATAACGACATATTTATTACTGCTACAGTGGCATATTGGGACAAAGTTCCATGTTATTACGTTTACCCTTGCAACATGGAACTTTAACATGATGAGATAGTCGTGTCTAGTTAACGGACGACACATAAAGACATTTTCAAAGTCGTGTATAGCCAGTATACCACTTCATATATTAGTCTGTATAAATTATTATAAAGTAATTAAAATTTGCGACTTTATCAATTTGTATGTAATAGATAATTTTGTAATCGCTCATCTAATTCAAAATGTTTTTACCAGTCTATATAAAACACCTTTGGGATTTGGGGTGGTCATACATAGCCAATATTTTGCTTACGCCTGTGTTCTTTTTATGGTATTGTGGTAGGTACCTGGACGTAGTGGACGTAGCCGCACGGGCAATCTAGTATTTTTAAATGAATCATTAGCCACATGTAATTTACCATTTATGTACTCGTAGGCCTGAGAAATGGCGCTGTATAGAAAATCGTGGCGCCCTATTGTGTCACAAGCCAAAATGTGCCAAAACCCTCTTTAGGTAATCGAACTAGCCTATCAGCTAAATTGGTGCCATCTATGCCTAAATAAAAGTAGACGTTTTCCCTTTTGACTTCCTTTACTCCGATAAATATTACCAGTCATGAACTGTTTAAAATGTTTATAGCCTTAATCTTCTCCTCTACAGGTCGCATTTATCAACCGGTTCTCGTGAAATTTTGTGAGAAGGTTCGATAATTATATAGATTTTTGTAAATTGTTTTTTTGGAAATTGATAAAAATATTATTTGCTGGTGCTACAGCTTACAGAGCCCTAGTCATCGTTTTATAAATAGGAGGGTTAGTGTCCTGGCTAGTTACTCGCCGACTGGAACAGTGTAAACCGGGCGTAATCAAAAATACCCTAATGACAATCGATGCTTTTAGTATCGTCACCGTAGGGGCCGGAAGGGCGTTCTCAAAATGTATGGATCGCGTGTGGACATCGTTACGTGTGTTGAAGACACTGCCCTGAGTAGTTCTAATATTTATATTATGAATCTAAAATAACAATTATGCCAAATACTGCAATTCTATTGAAATGATTCAAAAAAAATTCCTAAGAATTATGCATAAGAGATTGACGGGTAAAAAAATGTCTTACAAAAATCTTCTAAAGCAATATAAAATCACATCACTGTCAAAACGACGAAAAATATCAGATGCAGTTGTACTGTATAAAGTCTGCCGAAGCAAATACAATAGCTGCGAGTTACTGCATCGTATGCAGTTCCGGGTGCCGCCGCGGCGCGGATCACGCTCCGCCGCAGTCCTGTTCGCCGTGCCAACCTGCAAGAGTAACGCCGGCGTGCGAGCGCCGCTGCGCCGCATGTGTGACGAGTACAATAAGACCCTAGTCTCGGTTGACATCTTCAACACGTCCATTAGCCAGTACAAAAATGAACTACTAAAAATCATCCCAGATGATGGTTGGTAGGATGGTTTCGTTGTAATTTGTAATGTACAGGTAGTAAGTATAATATAATATAAGTAAGAAATTGTAGTCTTTTGTAATAAAATCGTTTGTTAGTAAGTAAACTAAATATATTATAGTATTATGTTTTAGTGGGAACTGTCGAGGAGCTAAATGCATGTTCATTTGTAATCTAGCTTGTAAGTAACTATTATGTACATTTAACTCTGTTTGTTCTCCAATAAATAAAATAAAATAAAATAAAACAATGGTGGACAAATTAAACTGATTGGAGATAATGATGGTGTTTGGCAGGGAATGCTTTGATTCGTGTAAATCTGTCTGTCTGTCTGTCTGTCTGTCTGTCTGTCTGTCTGTCTGTCTGTCTGTCTGTCTGTCTGTCTGTCTGTCTGTCTGTCTGTCTGTCTGTCTGTCTGTCTGTCTGTCTGTCTGTCTGTCTGTCTGTCTGTCTGTCTGTCTGTCTGTCTGTCTGTCTGTCTGTCTGTCTGTCTGTCTGTCTGTCTGTCTGTCTGTCTGTCTGTCTGTCTGTCTGTCTGTCTGTCTGTCTGTCTGTCTGTCTGTCTGTCTGTCTGTCTGTCTGTCTGTCTGTCTGTCTGTCTGTCTGTCTGTCTGTCTGTCTGTCTGTCTGTCTGTCTGTCTGTCTGTCTGTCTGTCTGTCTGTCTGTCTGTCTGTCTGTCTGTCTGTCTGTCTGTCTGTCTGTCTGTCTGTCTGTCTGTCTGTCTGTCTGTCTGTCTGTCTGTCTGTCTGTCTGTCTGTCTGTCTGTCTGTCTGTCTGTCTGTCTGTCTGTCTGTCTGTCTGTCTGTCTGTCTGTCTGTCTGTCTGTCTGTCTGTCTGTCTGTCTGTCTGTCTGTCTGTCTGTCTGTCTGTCTGTCTGTCTGTCTGTCTGTCTGTCTGTCTGTCTGTCTGTCTGTCTGTCTGTCTGTCTGTCTGTCTGTCTGTCTGTCTGTCTGTCTGTCTGTCTGTCTGTCTGTCTGTCTGTCTGTCTGTCTGTCTGTCTGTCTGTCTGTCTGTCTGTCTGTCTGTCTGTCTGTCTGTCTGTCTGTCTGTCTGTCTGTCTGTCTGTCTGTCTGTCTGTCTGTCTGTCTGTCTGTCTGTCTGTCTGTCTGTCTGTCTGTCTGTCTGTCTGTCTGTCTGTCTGTCTGTCTGTCTGTCTGTCTGTCTGTCTGTCTGTCTGTCTGTCTGTCTGTCTGTCTGTCTGTCTGTCTGTCTGTCTGTCTGTCTGTCTGTCTGTCTGTCTGTCTGTCTGTCTGTCTGTCTGTCTGTCTGTCTGTCTGTCTGTCTGTCTGTCTGTCTGTCTGTCTGTCTGTCTGTCTGTCTGTCTGTCTGTCTGTCTGTCTGTCTGTCTGTCTGTCTGTCTGTCTGTCTGTCTGTCTGTCTGTCTGTCTGTCTGTCTGTCTGTCTGTCTGTCTGTCTGTCTGTCTGTCTGTCTGTCTGTCTGTCTGTCTGTCTGTCTGTCTGTCTGTCTGTCTGTCTGTCTGTCTGTCTGTCTGTCTGTCTGTCTGTCTGTCTGTCTGTCTGTCTGTCTGTCTGTCTGTCTGTCTGTCTGTCTGTCTGTCTGTCTGTCTGTCTGTCTGTCTGTCTGTCTGTCTGTCTGTCTGTCTGTCTGTCTGTCTGTCTGTCTGTCTGTCTGTCTGTCTGTCTGTCTGTCTGTCTGTCTGTCTGTCTGTCTGTCTGTCTGTCTGTCTGTCTGTCTGTCTGTCTGTCTGTCTGTCTGTCTGTCTGTCTGTCTGTCTGTCTGTCTGTCTGTCTGTCTGTCTGTCTGTCTGTCTGTCTGTCTGTCTGTCTGTCTGTCTGTCTGTCTGTCTGTCTGTCTGTCTGTCTGTCTGTCTGTCTGTCTGTCTGTCTGTCTGTCTGTCTGTCTGTCTGTCTGTCTGTCTGTCTGTCTGTCTGTCTGTCTGTCTGTCTGTCTGTCTGTCTGTCTGTCTGTCTGTCTGTCTGTCTGTCTGTCTGTCTGTCTGTCTGTCTGTCTGTCTGTCTGTCTGTCTGTCTGTCTGTCTGTCTGTCTGTCTGTCTGTCTGTCTGTCTGTCTGTCTGTCTGTCTGTCTGTCTGTCTGTCTGTCTGTCTGTCTGTCTGTCTGTCTGTCTGTCTGTCTGTCTGTCTGTCTGTCTGTCTGTCTGTCTGTCTGTCTGTCTGTCTGTCTGTCTGTCTGTCTGTCTGTCTGTCTGTCTGTCTGTCTGTCTGTCTGTCTGTCTGTCTGTCTGTCTGTCTGTCTGTCTGTCTGTCTGTCTGTCTGTCTGTCTGTCTGTCTGTCTGTCTGTCTGTCTGTCTGTCTGTCTGTCTGTCTGTCTGTCTGTCTGTCTGTCTGTCTGTCTGTCTGTCTGTCTGTCTGTCTGTCTGTCTGTCTGTCTGTCTGTCTGTCTGTCTGTCTGTCTGTCTGTCTGTCTGTCTGTCTGTCTGTCTGTCTGTCTGTCTGTCTGTCTGTCTGTCTGTCTGTCTGTCTGTCTGTCTGTCTGTCTGTCTGTCTGTCTGTCTGTCTGTCTGTCTGTCTGTCTGTCTGTCTGTCTGTCTGTCTGTCTGTCTGTCTGTCTGTCTGTCTGTCTGTCTGTCTGTCTGTCTGTCTGTCTGTCTGTCTGTCTGTCTGTCTGTCTGTCTGTCTGTCTGTCTGTCTGTCTGTCTGTCTGTCTGTCTGTCTGTCTGTCTGTCTGTCTGTCTGTCTGTCTGTCTGTCTGTCTGTCTGTCTGTCTGTCTGTCTGTCTGTCTGTCTGTCTGTCTGTCTGTCTGTCTGTCTGTCTGTCTGTCTGTCTGTCTGTCTGTCTGTCTGTCTGTCTGTCTGTCTGTCTGTCTGTCTGTCTGTCTGTCTGTCTGTCTGTCTGTCTGTCTGTCTGTCTGTCTGTCTGTCTGTCTGTCTGTCTGTCTGTCTGTCTGTCTGTCTGTCTGTCTGTCTGTCTGTCTGTCTGTCTGTCTGTCTGTCTGTCTGTCTGTCTGTCTGTCTGTCTGTCTGTCTGTCTGTCTGTCTGTCTGTCTGTCTGTCTGTCTGTCTGTCTGTCTGTCTGTCTGTCTGTCTGTCTGTCTGTCTGTCTGTCTGTCTGTCTGTCTGTCTGTCTGTCTGTCTGTCTGTCTGTCTGTCTGTCTGTCTGTCTGTCTGTCTGTCTGTCTGTCTGTCTGTCTGTCTGTCTGTCTGTCTGTCTGTCTGTCTGTCTGTCTGTCTGTCTGTCTGTCTGTCTGTCTGTCTGTCTGTCTGTCTGTCTGTCTGTCTGTCTGTCTGTCTGTCTGTCTGTCTGTCTGTCTGTCTGTCTGTCTGTCTGTCTGTCTGTCTGTCTGTCTGTCTGTCTGTCTGTCTGTCTGTCTGTCTGTCTGTCTGTCTGTCTGTCTGTCTGTCTGTCTGTCTGTCTGTCTGTCTGTCTGTCTGTCTGTCTGTCTGTCTGTCTGTCTGTCTGTCTGTCTGTCTGTCTGTCTGTCTGTCTGTCTGTCTGTCTGTCTGTCTGTCTGTCTGTCTGTCTGTCTGTCTGTCTGTCTGTCTGTCTGTCTGTCTGTCTGTCTGTCTGTCTGTCTGTCTGTCTGTCTGTCTGTCTGTCTGTCTGTCTGTCTGTCTGTCTGTCTGTCTGTCTGTCTGTCTGTCTGTCTGTCTGTCTGTCTGTCTGTCTGTCTGTCTGTCTGTCTGTCTGTCTGTCTGTCTGTCTGTCTGTCTGTCTGTCTGTCTGTCTGTCTGTCTGTCTGTCTGTCTGTCTGTCTGTCTGTCTGTCTGTCTGTCTGTCTGTCTGTCTGTCTGTCTGTCTGTCTGTCTGTCTGTCTGTCTGTCTGTCTGTCTGTCTGTCTGTCTGTCTGTCTGTCTGTCTGTCTGTCTGTCTGTCTGTCTGTCTGTCTGTCTGTCTGTCTGTCTGTCTGTCTGTCTGTCTGTCTGTCTGTCTGTCTGTCTGTCTGTCTGTCTGTCTGTCTGTCTGTCTGTCTGTCTGTCTGTCTGTCTGTCTGTCTGTCTGTCTGTCTGCCTGTCTGCCTGCCTGCCTGCCTGCCTGCCTGCCTGCCTGCCTGCCTGCCTGCCTGCCTGCCTGCCTGCCTGCCTGCCTGCCTGCCTGCCTGCCTGCCTGCCTGCCTGCCTGCCTGCCTGCCTGCCTGCCTGCCTGCCTGCCTGCCTGCCTGCCTGCCTGCCTGCCTGCCTGCCTGCCTGCCTGCCTGCCTGCCTGCCTGCCTGCCTGCCTGCCTGCCTGCCTGCCTGCCTGCCTGCCTGCCTGCCTGCCTGCCTGCCTGCCTGCCTGCCTGCCTGCCTGCCTGCCTGCCTGCCTGCCTGCCTGCCTGCCTGCCTGCCTGCCTGCCTGCCTGCCTGCCTGCCTGCCTGCCTGCCTGCCTGCCTGCCTGCCTGCCTGCC